>JAWZYU010000065.1:1611399-2064399 GCA_038380435.1 Ryuthela nishihirai
TTTTTTGCACACAATGGGCTAAATGGCCAGTTCATAAGGATCCCGAAGGCTCAGAGAAGGTTCGGGGAGGGGACACACTGGAACAGCTGTTGGGAGACAGATAGCAGCCTCCCGTCAAGGCCGTCCAGCGTGTTCTTTAACATGCACAGGGCACGGCTCTCCCGCCCAAGGACCTAGGGGTTAACGTCCCATCCGATGGACGGCGGTCTTTCCAAGCTCATCGGTGTCCCCTACTGATCGAGGGCGGGGCGGGGTATTTTGCGGAGAAAAACTCAACGCTAGCCCAGGTGGGACTCGAACCTGAGAACTGCAGATTAAGACCTTGGCGACAGCATCTGACCAGTTTCTGCTAAATGCATTCCTTTAACCTAAACGACAAGTAATTAACTTAACCTGTTGCATATACTCAAAAACAAATGCACATCATTTGTCTTTTTCTAATGTAGTTCGAATGTTAGTAAATTTTATAAATATATATTAAAAGCAAAATTCTTTATAACGAAATATCAATGTTATAAAAGCCTAACAAATAAAGACAATGAAAAATTTGCTTTATGGCAGTCAACGTTTTTGTTAGAATCTCAGTATTAAAGTAACGTGTTAGATACGTTAATTTATTAGTTTTAAATAAATTTCGAACGATAAACATAATTGCCTCTTTGTTTTTGATATTAACTTGCGGCACTCTCCCTGTACACTTGGGGACGGGGGTGGACTCATTCGGTAGCGCGCCAGGTCCGTAATTTGCGTTCCCAGGTTCGAGTCCCAGCTGGGTGAGCGTTGAGATTTATCTCCGCAAAATTCCCCATCCCTGCCCACGGTCAGTAGTAGACACCGATGGGCTTGGAAGGGCCGTCGGATGGGATGTTAAGCCGTAGCCCCGTGTGCGGGAGAGCCATATCCTGTGCACGTTTAAGAAGAAGCTCGATGGCCTTGAAGGGAGGCTACCATCTGTCTCCCAACAGCTGTTCCAGTGGGTCCCATCCCCCAATCTTCTCTGAGCCTTCGGGGTCCTTGTGATCTGGCCATTTAGCCCATGGTGTGCAAAAAAGTGCTGCTCAGAGGTAAAACAACCCAACCCTATACACTTAGATTACAGAAAAATGAAAAATTTTTTTGCAACTATTTCTAATCCATTGTTTTATTCTAAAATATTTCATTAATTCTTATATTATTAAATCGGCATTTGATAAACTGTTTTTTTTTACGGTTTCTGCATCCACTTATTAGCTCTTTCAAATGGATTTTTTAGTGCCATAGCTTCTCTTTACAAAACTTTAGGGAACGGGGTGAAATATTAAATAGCAAAAAATACTACACAGAGATCAAATATTGAGGATGTCACTTCCTCAAGTCTGAGACTTCCGTACTTTCGTAGATCACTAAAGTTTCCGTTTATTCTTAATTACGATATTTGCTTAGATGATAAGTAGAAAAAAAAAGCAGTCAGCATACAAAAGAAAAACGTGATAATCCAATCATAAAGAAAAAAAAAACTTTAAAAACTCACCCACTTTTGAATGAATACTAATTCACATCACTTCTCAATTATTAATGTAGCCGTCAATCACTGTCCGCCATTTTTGTTTTGACACTGACAGCATTGGGGTCGCCACTAGAACCACAGCTCCGTGAGCCACCAGCTCCAGGTGCGAGCTGAGCAGGAAGTGGCACCCTGCAGTCGAGAGTGCAGTGGTTGGCGCGTGCTGCAGCCTCTCTATCGAATGCTCCACCTCCTCCGAGCCTGCGATGCCCACCTCTGCTTTTGCCTCTGCCGTTCACTGCTGGTTCGCTACACACCACCACAGGCAATTACCTCGCCCGGCAGCCCGTGGGTTAACGGCGGGAGGGTGGCCACGCAGTAGCGGGGGAAGATATGTAGATATTGATCTCGGTTCTATCATTATGCTAAGCAGGTGTTTAATGGCGCAGTAAATCTGTTCCTCGAATTTATAGCGGCGATGTGAGAAGTGAAGTTGGGGTTGAACTTCATTCGGTTTGTTGATGTCGTTTTTGTTCAATGACATGCCTTAACGCCTACACAGAAAACAGAGATGTTGCAACTGGCATTTACTGTTGTTAGATGTACTCAAAGAATGAATTTATCTGTTACCGCTAAAGTGCAGTTATTCTACAGATTATCTAGGTATTGTGCAGATTAATTAGGGTGATCCGTTAACGTGCGGAAAATTGTTTCATTTCTCAAATTACCTAGGTAATCTGCAAATTACCTGGATAATCTGCACCTACTAGGCACTCGTTAAAGTGAAAATAAGATCTTTGCTGGAACAACAGGAACGTTTCTGTACGCTTAAATTAACATAATGTTATTTATCTAGTGTCCGAGAGTAGAGTTGAAACCAGGATGATCCCTCTGTCAACATGAATCAGTCGTCCGAATTATAAAAAACGCCCCCAAAATGAGCAGGCCAAGTGAGAACGAATCATTTTAGTGATTCGTTATCAAGAATGAATCACTTTACCGATTCGTTCTCACTTGGCCTCCGCTCATCCGGGGCGTTTTTTATAATGCGGACGAGTGAATCACGTGACACGAAGATTCATATTCAAGAGATTCACCACTATGAGAGAAACAAACTTTTGAACGTTAACGATACGGAAGCCGTTAATGTGCACATTACCTAGATAAAATGCGGAAAACTCTTGATTCCGCACGTTAACGGAGCAAATCAGTTAATCTGCAGATTAGCTAGGTAATGTGGACGTTAACGGCTTTCGAGCTTTAGCGGTAACATATACATTAGAAGGGATAAAAGCTTTCGTTTTTATTTAAATCTTAACAGCATTATTAGTTCCTAGTCAGATGAAGTCGTAGTGATTTCTTCTTTGCACGTAAACGAGCAATATTTTATTTCTTCCAAAGTCTCCGTGTTCTAGGGCGGGGTTTGGCTCAATCGTAGCGACCGGCTGATAACTTTATGTTCCCGCATTCGAGTCCGCACTTGCCTCCATTGAGATTTTTTCTGCTAGCCTCATTTCTGTCTTGAAGAATCCGTCGTATGGAATTTATTAGAGCAGTTGGGATGTTTTACATCTGAGTCGCAGTTTCTTTGCACACAATAGACTAAATGTCCAGGTAACAAGGACCCCGAAGGCTCAGAGAAGATTAGGAAAGGGGACCCACTGGACAGCTTTTGGGAGACAGATGGTACCGTTTCCTCAAAGCCATCCTGCGTGTTCTTTACGTGCGCAGGGTATGGCTATATCGCATACGGGGCCACGGCTTAACGTCCCATCCGATAGACGGCGGTATTTCCAAGCCCATTGGTATCTCCTTTCTGGATAAAGGCAGAGCGGGGGTTATCGGATATAAATCTCAACGCTGGCCCAGGTGGGACTCGCACGTGGGAACTGTAGAGTACGAGCCTGGCGCGATACCGACTGAGCAACCCCGTCTTTTTAGAGCAGTATCCTGTGCATATTAAAGGACACTTTCGATGGCTTTCACCAGAAGCTTCAATCTGTTTCAATAAACATCTGTTCAATGGATTTTCTTCTATACATATATCAGCCTTGGGATCCTTGTAACCTGGCTACTTAGCCCATTCTATGAAAAAAAAAAGTACCAAGCAGAGCAGGTTACATTGGGACCTGGTGAGGGACTTTTTGTGGGTAAAAAAAAGTGTCGCCACTGAAATTCCGATTCTGTGTCGTGAGAAACGGACACCTCCATCTCATTGATTTGACTTTAAGCTTGTTTAAGATTTTAATAAATTTATTTTGCTTTACAATTATTTAAAATGAATTTAAGGGGTATTCCCCTTCATTGATCGGGTTTATATAGGTGCAGGACTAAAAAAGTTCGAAAACTACTGGCCTGCAGTTAGTTGTTTATTATTTTGATATTTTCACAGATTTTTCTTTTTATGACTTGAATTTTTAAACTCGACCATCCAGCGTGTTCTTTAACGTGCACAGGGTATGGCTCTCCCGCACACGGGGCCACGGCTTAACGTCCCATCCGACGGACGGCGGCCTTTCCAAGCCCATCGGTGTCCCCTACTGATCGTGGGCAGGGCGAGGAATTTTGCGGAGATAAATCTCAACGCTGACCCAGCTGGGACTCGAACCTGGGAACTACAGATTACGAGCTTGGCGCGCTACCGACTGAGCCACCCCCGCCCCAAAGTCACTGCTGATCACTGCCTTAGTCAGAGCTAACACAACACACAAAGTTTGCCTTGCTGGAACAGTCGCTAGCTGCCTAACCACTATGCCAGTTAAGGCATGTTTAGTTATACATATTTCACGAATTATAAAAAACTCTTCCAGATTTTGAAAATATCTTTTTTAAATTTTTTCAGAATTTGAAACTATGAATATAAAGGATAACTCTTTTTACTTCTTAAAGGTACATTTTCTCTTTTTCCCCAAATGATTAAGCAACCAGTTCACAAGGGCTCGAGCTGAGTAGGTATAGGAAATCCACTAGACAAAGTGGAATACTCCTATCAAAACCTGGGGCGGGGGTGGCTCAGTCGGTAGTGCGCCAGGCTCGTAATCTGTAGTTCCCAGGTTCGAGTCCCAGCTGGGTCAGCGTTGAGATTTATCACCGCAAAATTCCCCGCCCTGCCCACGGTCAGTAGGGGACACCGATGGGCTTGGAAAGGCCGCCGTCCGTCGGATGGGACGTTAAGCCGTGGCCCCGTGTGCGGGAGAGCCATACCCTGTGCACGTTAAAGAACACGCTGGATGGCCTTGACGGGAGGCTACCATCTGTCTCCCAACAGCTGTTCCAGTGGGTCCCCTCCCCCAACCTTCTCTGAGCCTTCGGGTCCATGTGACCTGACCATTTAGCCCATGGTGTGCAAAAAAAGTGCCGCTCAGAGGTAAAACAACCCAACCCTATGAAGACCATCGGGAGTGTTCTTTAACATGAACAGCGAATGTGGAACCACGCCTTAATGTCCTAATCCGACAGATGGCGGACCTTTTCAAGCTCAGCAGTGCCAACATTAAAAAATAGGAATATTATGAAAAAGTGAAATAGCTTACTTGCCATTCCTTGGAAACTCTTCAATAAAGATGTCCCGAATTTAATTTCATATGTTTGTAGAACAATCAGTTTTAAGTCAGGAACTCACTAAGTAATAACGATTACAATCAAGACACGCTAATAAATTCCATTCGGTCATATTAACCTAGTTTGTAAATCTTGTTTGCTACTGGAACCAGTGGACCCTGACCCGAATGTATCGTATAGTTCTCCGAGCTATTTTTTTTTATATTTCTTACCTAGTTTAATGAGCCTGCTTGTCATGAGAATAAAATGCATTATATTAATGCTTGAGATAACTGGCCTAATCTAACATTTAATTTTTTATTCGTTTTGGTAGGGAAGGTTAATTAATGGATAGAGAGGATATTGCTAAGAATATTCTTCCTGGCTAACGTTGTTACCTCTGATATACTCTGCCAACAGTTGACGTTGGGTTGTTTTACCTCTGAGGGGCACTTTTTTGCACACCATGGGCTAAATGGCCAGGTCACATGGACCCCGAAGGCTCAGAGAAGGTTGGGAGAGGGGACCCACTGGAACAGCTGTTGGGAGACAGATGGTAGCCTCCCGTCAAGGCCATCCAGTGTGTTCTTTAACGTTGGGTTGTTTTACCTCTGAGCGGCACTTTTTTGCACACCATGGGCTAAATGGCCAGGTCACATGGACCCCGAAGGCTCAGAGAAGGTTGGGGGAGGGGACCCACTGGAACAGCTGTTAGGACACAGATGGTAGCCTCCCGTCAAGGCCATTCAGCGTATTCTTTAACGTGCACAGGGTATGGCTCTCCCGCACACGGGGCCACGGCTTAACGTCCCATCCGACGGACGGTGGCCTTTCCAAGCCCATCGGTGTCCCCTACTGACCGTGGGCAGGGAATTTCGCGGAAATAAATCTCAACGCTGATCCCAGCTGGGACTCGAACCTTGGAACTACAGATTACGAGCCTGGCGCGCTACCGACTGAGCCACCTCCGCCCCTACAGTTGACGTTTAACTCATCATTAATGAAGATATATCTTGCTTACTCTAATCATCAATATCTAAATTTTTTATCTGCCCTTTAATACCCAATTGTTCTTATATTATTAAATTTATTATTGTTTCTTATATTATTAAATTATTATATAATTAAATTTCGTAAAGATTTTTTTTTCTAAACGAAATATGAGAGTAACAGCATAAGATAAAAAACAAAATTCGCATGTTCGTAAAACCTGGAAGAAAAGATGATTCGTTTTCTACGAGAGTCATCACTTTTAGGCTGAATGAAATATTAATGGGATATGGGAAGGATCATCTTTTATGTGCAAAGACATTTCTTGGAGTTAATGAATGTCACTTATATGATGATGTCACTCCTTCTATGGAAACAACTAGATGTTATCAAAGGCTAACCACGTGACCTCCTTGAGCCATCATGTGACACATGCAGCAGATGTCTTCATCGGGAGAGAAAAAGACATCTGTCACTTTGGAAGTGGGAAATGGGAAAGTTCATGCGAGGAAAAGGTGGGGAACGATGATACTGAACGTCGCTGTTACATCTCAAGAATACAGCTGGATTGTTTGACCTCTCAGCGGCACTTTTTGGCACACAACGGGCTAAATTTCCAGGTCACAAGGACCCCGAGAGCTCAGAGAAGGTTGTGGGAAGGGACCCACTGGACAGCAGTTGGGAGACGGATGATAGCCTCCCATCAAGACCATCCAGGTGAGTTTTTAACGCTCACAAGGTATGGCTATCCCGCACACAAACCATGGCTTAACGTCCCATCCGACGGACGGCGGTCTTTATAAGCCCATCGGTGTCCCCTGTTGACCAAGAGCAGGGCGAGGAGTTTCGCGGAGATAAATCTCAACGCTGGCCCAGCTGGGACTCGAACCTGGAAACTGCAGATTACGAGCCTGGCTCGCTACCGACTCACCCATCCCCGCCCTCTGATTAAGGTGTAAAACGAAACTCCACATAAGGAAATTTCAACTAGCATTTGTCAAGCGGGATTCCTCGGGGAAAGTGAATGCGTTTCCCTGATTGAAGATAGATCTACTCACAAAGGAAATACAAAACGGATATTTGCCTTTTCTTCTCCTTTTCTATTCGCGTTACCACGGAAATTTCAAACTTCTCTGATATACAAATCATTTGCAAAAGTCGTTAACAGTTGTGCTATTTTCATATTTAGTGATCTGTAATGAGCAGCATTTTAAAAATGCAAATTGTAATAATTCAGTAATCAATCAAACTAAAAAAGAATTTTCCAATTTCAAATTTCTAATTTCAAATTCAAATTTCAATTCAATTTCAAATTTCTAGCATAAATACATCGTTTGTAACATTCGTTTGGAAATTTCAAATTTCTAGCATAAATACAACGTTTGTAACATTCGTTTTGAAATTTCAAATTTCTAGCATAAATACATCGTTTGTAACATTCGTTTTGAAATTTCAAATTTCTAGCATAAATACATTGTTTGTAACATTCGTTTTGAAATTTCAAATTTCTAGCATAAATACATCGTTTGTAACATTCGTTTTGAAATTTCAAATTTCTAGCCTAAATACATCGTTTGTAACATTCGTTTTGAAATTTCAAATTTTTAGCCTAAATACATCGTTTGTAACATTCGTTTTGAAATTTCAAATTTCTAGCATAAATACATCGTTTGTAACATTCGTTTTGAAATTTCAAATTTCTAGCATAAATACAACGTTTGTAACATTCGTTTTGAAATTTCAAATTTCTAGCATAAATACAACGTTTGTAACATTCGTTTTGAAATTTCAAATTTCTAGCATAAATACATCGTTTGTAACATTCGTTTTGAAATTTCAAATTTCTAGCATAAATACATCGTTTGTAACATTCGTTTTGAAATTTCAAATTTCTAGCATAAATACATCGTTTGTAACATTCGTTTTGAAATTTCAAATTTCTAGCATAAATACATCGTTTGTAACATTCGTTTTGAAATTTCAAATTTCTAGCATAAATACACCGTTTGTAACATTCGTTTTGAAATTTCAAATTTCTAGCATAAATACATCGTTTGTAACATTCGTTTTGAAATTTCAAATTTCTAGCATAAATACATCGTTTGTAACATTCGTTTTGAAATTTCAAATTTCTAGCCTAAATACATCGTTTGTAACATTCGTTTTGAAATTTCAAATTTTTAGCCTAAATACATCGTTTGTAACATTCGTTTTGAAATTTCAAATTTCTAGCATAAATACATCGTTTGTAACATTCGTTTTGAAATTTCAAATTTCTAGCATAAATACAACGTTTGTAACATTCGTTTTGAAATTTCAAATTTCTAGCATAAATACAACGTTTGTAACATTCGTTTTGAAATTTCAAATTTCTAGCATAAATACATCGTTTGTAACATTCGTTTTGAAATTTCAAATTTCTAGCATAAATACACCGTTTGTAACATTCGTTTTGAAATTTCAAATTTCTAGCATAAATACATCGTTTGTAACATTCGTTTTGAAATTTCAAATTTCTAGCATAAATACATCGTTTGTAACATTCGTTTTGAAATTTCAAATTTCTAGCATAAATACATCGTTTGTAACATTCGTTTTGAAATTTCAAATTTCTAGCATAAATACATCGTTTGTAACATTCGTTTTGAAATTTCGAATTTCTAGCATAAATACATCGTTTGTAACATCCGTTTTGAAATTTCGAATTTCTAGCATAAATACATCGTTTGTAACATTCGTTTTGAAATTTCGAATTTCTAGCATAAATACATCGTTTGTAACATTCGTTTTGAAATTTCGAATTTCTAGCATAAATGCATCGTTTGTAACATTCGTTTTGAAATTTCAAATTTCTAGCATAAATACATCGTTTGTAACATTCGTTTTGAAATTTCAAATTTCTAGCATAAATACATCGTTTGTAACATTCGTTTTGAAATTTCGAATTTCTAGCATAAATACATCGTTTGTAACATTCGTTTTGAAATTTCGAATTTCTAGCATAAATGCATCGTTTGTAACATTCGTTTTGAAATTTCAAATTTCTAGCATAAATACATCGTTTGTAACATTCGTTTTGAAATTTCAAATTTCTAGCATAAATACATCGTTTGTAACATTCGTTTTGAAATTTCAAATTTCTAGCATAAATACATCGTTTGTAACATTCGTTTTGAAATTTCAAATTTCTAGCCTAAATACATCGTTTGTAACATTCGTTTTAAAATTTTTTCACCGTTAGCGTGAGCAATTATAGCTTTAGATGTAGTTTCCCTTTTTCTCGTTTTATCTCGTTTTCAAAGAAAACGAGTTAAAAACAAATACAGAAGAGAGATGATGGATTGAACCACTTTTCATTTTCGTTGTATATTGAACGTCACAGCATTTTTCTTGCTAATATTTTCATGCTCTGCAGCCGTGGTATTCGAAAGATCTGGTTTGTGAGCATGGGGTCCGGCAGGGGGGGAAGGAAATCGCCGTTTCCCCCACCATTGGAAAAATTGATCGAAATATTAACTACGTTAAACAATATAAGATGTATCAAAAAAAATTTTATCCTTAAAGAAATGCATTTTTTTACGTTTTCTTTTGTTGTTGGAAATATTTCGTTCATTTTTCCTTATTTTTATGAAAATACATTTTTCCCGAGCATGTGATGATTTTCAATAATAAGTTCCTTTTATTTTGTGTTTGTTTTCAGACATCTTAGTTTTTTCTAGTATGATGTGTTGCATAATTTGTCATCTGCACTCATTAATGATCGGTTGGACATAAATATTTCTATCTTGAAATATTGATATTTTTTTACCCCCTCGGAAAAACTTTTGTCGGCGCCCATGCTTGTGAGAAAAAGAAAAATTTATAACTTTCCTCTCATACCCTTGACCACAACCAATCTGTAGTTCCCAGGTTCGAGTCCCAGCTGGGTCAGCGTTGAGATTTATCTCCGCAAAATTCCCCGCCCTGCCCACGGTCAGTAGGGGACACCGATGGGGCTTGGAAAGGCCGCCGTCCGTCGGATGGGACGTTAAGCCGTGGCCCCGTGTGCGGGAGAGCCATACCCTGTGCACGTTAAAGAACACGCTGGATGGCCTTGACGGGAGGCTACCATCTGTCTCCCAACAGCTGTTCCAGTGGGTCCCCTCCCCCAACCTTCTCTGAGACTTCGGGGTCCATGTGACCTGCTCATTTAGCCCATGGTGTGCAAAAAAGTGCCACTCAGAGGTAAAACAACCCAACCCAACCCACAACCAATAAGCGACTCAATATTCGATAGTATATATATATATAAACGACAAAAGTTAAGATTTAATTGTAGGGAAATAAACAAATTCTCTATATTAAAATTTAACTGGTTATTATTTATTTATTTTTTAAGTTTACAATTTCAAATATTCAGTAATATTTTAATAAATTCATAGTATTAGATAAATAGGGTAAAGTTTTAAGTGACATAATTTATTTTTTCGCCATGACACTAGTGTCGCTGATATCGGACAAGCGGTCTCTCGAAACCCATTGTAACAACCGAAGTATCTCATCTGGTTGCCATAATCTGTGGATTATTCCACAAAGAAAGCAATTAGCATTATTAATATTTCCAAATTTTATGGCCTTTTAAAGCAAACTCATTACTAACAACGTAGGTGACCCCACTGCAAAGTAGAGCGTACCCAGCTGGCTAAGGCATACGCCCCAATTTCCTGTGATGCCACCTCCGTTGATGACAATGAGTTTGTTTTAAGAAGTGAGGTAATTGGCAGTGTTAATAAGGTTCAACTGATTTCTATGTAACCGTATCCTGATTTCATACACTCCATTTGCTGCGAGATAACCTCCGTTTATTCATAATGTGTTTAAGAGTTGGGTTGGGTTGTTTTACCTCTGAGCGACACTTTTTTGCACACCATGGGCTAAATGGACAGGTCACATGGACCCCGAAGTTGGTTGGTTGGTTGGTTGGGGTTTTTTGGCGCAATAGCAACTAAGGCTATATTGCGCCAAACAAACGATAAAAAAGGGTAAAAGACATGGAACCCAGAACCAAATTTAAAAGAGACACAAATAATACAGCATAAAAAGGACCCCGAAGACTCAGAAAAGGTTGGGGGTAGGGACCCACTGGAACAGCTGTTGGGAGACAGATGGTAGCCTCCCGTCAAGGCCATCCAGCGTGTTCTTTAACGTGCACGGGGTATGGCTCTCCCGCACACGGGGCCACGGTTTAATGTCCCATCCCACGGACGGCGGTCTTTCCAAGTCCATCGGTGTCCCCTACTGACCGTGGGCAGGGCGGGGAATTTTGCGGAGATAAATCTCAACGCTGACCAGCTGGGACTCAAACCTGGGAACTACAGATTACGAGCCTGGTGCGCTACCGACTGAGCCACCCCCGCCCCAATGTGTTTAAGAAGTCAGAAAATTTACAAATGCCAATACCACCAAATTACTGACACCTGTTTCTATGTGGCCGTAACTGTAGATTATTTCTTGAATAAAGAACATTTCGAAAAATTTTAGTTCTTATGGTAAAATGTAGGTAGCGTTCTTCGTTACGGGGTGTGTTTTTAAATGCTTTTGATTATGTCTGGATCTAGAAAAAAATGTAGGGGTAATCGATGAAATCATCAGGGAAAAATAGAGTAGGGAAGGGCAAATGACTAGATTTTCACTGCTTCATATTTTATCCTCCATTTTGCAGGTTTTGTATAAAAATAAATACCTCCTCAAGCAGCTGCTTGAAACAGAGTTCTGACTCCCCCTCCCCCCCAAAAAATGAAAGGGGCAATCGATGAAATCATCTGAAAAAATTAGAGTAGGGAAAAGCAAATGACCAGATTTTCATTGCATTACATTTTCCCCTCCATTTTGCAGGTTTTGTATAAAAATAAATACCCCCCCCCCCCCAAGCAGCTGCTTGAAACGGAGGTCTGACAAAAAAAAATGAAGGGGGCATACGATGAAATCATCTGGAAAAATTAGAGTAGGGAAGGGCAAATGACTAGATTTTCACTGCATTACATTTTCCCCTCCATTTTGCAGGGGGTTTTTTTATATAAAAATAAATACCCCAAGCAGCTGCTTGAAACGGAGGTCTGACAAAAAATGAAGGGGGCGATCGATGAAATCATCTGAAAAAATTAGAGTAGGGAAGGGCAAATGACTATCTTGCATTACATTTTCCCCTCCATTGGCAAATGATTTCTTGCATTACAAATTGATAACGTTTTGGTTTCGTATAAAAATAAATATCCCCTCAAGCAACTGCTTGCCACAGAGGTCTGACAAGAGCCCGTCAGTTTATATGCCATAGTAGAAGGTCTGAGAAGATGGCAGGACCTCAGCAGAAAAACGACACAAACGTCCATGCCTTATCTGGGACTCGAACCCAGGTCCCTTAGATCAGTAACCAAGCGCGCTAACAGCTCGGCCACGGGAACATCTGGGACTCGAACCCAGGTCCCTTAGATCAGTAACCAAGCGCGCTAACCACTCGGCCACGGGAACACTTGAAAAATGAAATATGCACAAGTTTAATAACTTTTGTCTCTATAACCTTTCGTAATATTCTAAAAAAAAGGGGGGGGGCAAAGTGTATGGCCCTCTTGCTCCCCCCAAGACAACCTTGCTCTTGATAGCGTTTTATTACTCATTTTAATTATTACTCGTTTTTACTGGAAAGCAAGGCTCCTTTTTATTTCTTGCGTACTGTGAGGTCGAGCTACTGAAAGAATAATGAATTCATTGGATTTAATTTTGCTTAACAATGATTCTCTACTTTTTGAAAATATAAGTCAGGTGCATCAATTGGGTGCGATCCTAGCTGATCCTGTTCTTGCCGGAGAAATATTTTAGAGGGTCTTGGGAGAGAGCCTTTGATGAAATCATTCCACGGTTTTGATGGAGGTTCCTATGAAGTATAATTCAAATAGACTATATTAGTTTCCTCTCACAAATTGGAAAGGTTTCTTGATGTTATAAACTTGTAGATTTAGATTTGCAATCCTTTTTTAAAACTGATCTGTACTGCACAAACAAATGGCACAGAAATTTTTGAAAATTTCTGGTTATTTCAAATATGAGATTGGATAGTTTTGCCTCTGAGTAGCACTTTTTTGCACACCATGGACTAAATGACCAGGTCACAAGGACCCCGAAGCTCAGAGAAGGTTGAGGGAGGGGACCCACTGGAACAGCTGTTGGGAGACAGATGGTAGTCTCCCGTCAAGGCCTTCCAGCGTGTTCTTTAACGTGAACAGCGTATGGCTCTCCCGCACAGGGGATGGGTGGGGGTGGCTCAGTCGATAGCGCGCCAGGCTCGTAATCTGTAGTTCCCAGGTTCGAGTCCCAGCTGGGTCAGCGTTGAGATTTATCTCCGCAAAAATTCCCCGCCCTGCCCACGGTCAGTAGGGGACACCGATGGGCTTAGAAAGGCCGCCGTCCGTCGGATGGGACGTTAAGCCGTGGCCTCGTGTGCGGGAGAGCCATACCCTGTGCACGTTAAAGAACACGCTGGATGGCCTTGACGGGAGGCTACCATCTGTCTCCCAACAGTTGTTCCAGTGGGTCCCCTCCCCCAACTTTCTCTGAGCCTTCGGGATCCATGTACCTGGCCATTTAGCCCATGGTGTGCAAAAAAGTGCCGCTCAGAGGTAAAACAACCCAACCCGCACACGGGCCACGGCTTAACGTCCCATCCGACGGACGGCGGCCTTTCCAATCCCATCGGTGTCCCCTACTGACCGTAGGCAGGGCGGGGAATTTTGCGGAGAAAAATCTCAACGCTGATCCAGTTGGGACTTGAACCTGGGAACTACAGATTACGAGCCTGGAGCGCTACTGACTGAGTCAGTAGCCACCCCCGCCTCTCAAATATGAGTATAATGTGGCTTTCTTAATAGAGTTTTCCTTGTAAATAAAAGAACTGAGAAACGAGCTAGACGAACAAGATTAATGGCTCACATTATATATTACAACGAAACCAACGCATCTGTGAGAGTTGGGTTGGGTTGTTTTACCTCTGAGCGGCACTTTTTTGCACACCATGGGCTAAATGGCCAGGTCACATGGACCCCGAAGGCTCAGAGAAGGTTGGGGGAGGGGACCCACTGGAAGAGCTGTTGGGAGACAGATGGTAGCCTCCCGTCAAGGCCATCCAGCGTGTTCTTTAACGTGCACAGGGTATGGCTCTCCCGCACACGGGACCACGGCTTAACGTCCCATCCGACGGACGGCGGCCTTTCCAAGCCCCATCGGTGTCCCCTACTGACCGTGGGCAGGGCGGAGAATTTTGCGGAGATGAATCTCAACGCTGACCCAGCTGGGACTCGAACCTGGGAACTACAGATTACGAGCCTGGCGCGCTACCGACTGAGCCACCCCCGCCCCTGCCTTTGTGAGGAAAAGATTAGATAGACCCGAATTAAAGAGTGGCAAAATATTTGCAACAGATCAATATTTTTGCCAAGTCCTTGTGGCAGGGTGCTTAGCGTGCTTGGTTACTGATCAAAGGGATCTGGGTTCGAGTCGTGAGCAACGCATGGGTATTTCTGTTGTTTTTCTGCTGAGGTCTCGCTTTCCTCAGAGATCTTTTATTATGGCGTATAAACTGACAGGCTCCTGTCAGACCTCTGTGGCAAGCAGCTGCTTGAGGAGGTATTAATTTTTTTATGCAGATGGACCGATTATATTTACAGGAAGACCGATTTTCTGTGTTCATTCATGAATGAACACGGGAAATCGGTCTTCCTGTAAATATAATCGGTCTTATTGAAAAAATATTGCAATGAACGAAAATTGGCAATTTATTTTTTGTTTAACGTTTTTATTTTACATCGACTGAAACCTCGTTGAAACTTTAAATTTCTATGTAAATAATAACATTATAGTGAGATTGTACTTGGAGCATATTCTTTCTGACTTTCCTGCTTCAACTGATTATGTTGATAGAGATTTTTCTATAAATAAATTAATTAAGACTATTTAAGGTAGTCACTGGAAGGAGAGCTATGCATCAATCTCCTGTGATGATGTATGGAACCGGCCAAGCCTAGCACCTAATGTCCGACCCCGCCTTCTGGTGGTGCAGACGGTTAGTACCTTTCAAAAGAGGTACTCTCTTGCGGAAGTGAACGAAAGAGGAGGGCTGCCAGATTAGTGTGGCCTACTGATCTGGACAACTATGGCTACTTTTCTTTTTTTTCTACCCTGCTGAGGAGTGGCCAACCACACAGGGTCCTGGTGCTGACCATATAAACCCACTGGACTGGACAGATATATGGCTCTGAGCTTGATTATGGATCCTGATTTTGCTGCACTGGTGGACTTCTGTGGAGGGAAAATCTTCCGCTGTGTTTTCTGTTTGTTTGTGGGTTGACAGCCCCAAGTGAATAGATTCACAGGATATGTTTATCAGCTGGTGGATAATCCTGAGCAGAAGTCATCGCAGGCACCTGAACTCTTTGCTTCTATTGGCATCGTCAAATTCTACATTGGAGGAAGTCTTCCAGTGTAGATGGCTTCAGCCTTTAGTGGTGGGGGAACGGGTCTTTGCCCCATGTCTGCGATTAGGGAGCTGTTTGATATTGTCGGCATTCCCTCTCTCAATAAACATAGTTTCTTTAAACATCCCACTAACCATTTTCTCTCCATAGGTAGTTGGAAAGTGAGGACTCTGCACAGAGCTTTTTCTCTTGATGTCCTCACACAAGAATTCCACCGTTATAATTTAGATATTCTCGGCTTGCAAGAGACCAGATGGACAGATAAAGGTCAGATTCTTAAAAATAATCTGCAATTTCTCTTTTCAGGGAGGGACGACAATAAGCATCACCAAGGCGTGGGTCTGCTTCTCAGCAGACACGCTAGTGATGCTCTTCTAGGATATGAGTGCATTAATGAAAGGTTTGTTACAGCAAAATTTCAAACAAGCGTTAAAGACCAGAATGTTATCTGCTGTTATGCCCCCACTGAGGATGCCGATGAGGATGAGAAGGATAGGTTTTGTGGACAACTTCAGGATATTTTGAATTCTGTCAAGAAAGGAGATATTACCCTTGTTCTTGGTGACTTCAATGCCAAAGTTGGTACTGCCTCTGACCTTTGGGGAGGAGTAATAGGCCCTTTTGGTATTGGTAGCTGCAATGGCAATGGGCAACGTCTCCTACAGGTAAGTAAACTCAATGGATTCAGAAAAACTAACACTTATTACAAACACCGCGACATACATAAGTATACATAGGTTTCACCTGATGGGCTGCATAAGAATATGATTGATTACATGTTAATTAACAGCAAATGGGCTAGTTCTGTTAGGAATACCAGGTCATATATGGGAGCTGAAATTGGATCTGACCATTAATTTGTTAAAAGTGTTTGCAACTTAAACTTAAAAAGCGTTGTGCTAGGGTTAAAAAATTTGCTTTTAATACTGAAGCTCTGAAAGACCCAGTTACAGCCAAAGCTTACCATGATAGGTTACTTAGTCATTATGACAGTCATGGTTTGCTTACTACTGAAGTTGAGGAAGAATCAGACCATTTTAAACAGGCTTTTTTGGACACTAACAGTACTCTTTTAGGAAAAAAGGAGCAGAAGAGACAGAATTATCTGAGTGATAAGGCATTTGGACTTATTTCGGAAAGAAAGAACTGCAGGAATGTCCTTAATCAATACCCTACTAGTCCTAATAGAAAGCATTACAGAGAACATAATAAACGTGTAAAAGATCAGTTTGCTGCTGATAAGAATCTTTGGCTTGATGGCTTGGCTGACAAAGCTGAGGAAGCAGTTAGGCAGCACAATAGCAGAGAGCTGTACCAGGTAGTTTATGTTTTGTGTGGTAGAAAACGGACAGGCATACAAGGATTGAAGGATAAACAAGGTAAGGTTATAGAAGGGGAGGATTCTGTCATGGCTAGGTGGGCTGAGCATTTCAGTGATGTTCTAAACAATGTAGTTAGTTCTACTCCCATTGTTTGTAATGATGATAAATGCATTGGCGGCTTTAATGTTGGCCCTATAACACAATCTGAAGTTATTTTGTCTGTTTCTAAACTTAACTTCATAAATCCCCAGGGGTAGATGAAATTACTACGGAAATGCTTAGAGCTGGGAATGTTTCTGTTATCACTTGGATGACTGAAATTTTGAATATCTTTTATGATAAAGGCATGGTTCCTAAGGATTTTACCAGAGCTATTATTATTCCTATTTTCAAAAAAGGTGATCACAGTTCTTGTGATAACTATAGGGGTATCAGCCTACTCTCTGTTCCAGGTAAAGTTCTTTCCATGATTGTGCTTAATAGAATTAAGAATCTGGTTGACAGTCAATTGCGTGATGAGCAATGTGGATTCAGAAGTGGTAGGGGATGTGTGGATCAAATATTTTCACTTAGGCAGATTCTTGAGAAATGTTTAGAGTTTCAGAAACCTTTGGTTGCTAGCTTTGTTGATTTCAAAAAGGCTTTCGACTCTGTTGATCGTCATAATTTGTGGTTGATTGTGAAATCATATGGTATACCAGACAAGTTAGTTAACATAATGAAAGCTTTTTATAATAATACTGAGTCGTGTGTGAGAGTTGGTAAGTCTTGTAGCAATTGGTTTAGCATTACTTCTGGTGTTCGACAAGGGTGCATTTTGTCTCCTTTTCTCTTTAGCTTGGTTATTGATTATGTTATGCGAAATTCACTTCAGGGAAAGATTTTGGCCTTAAATGGACTGGAGATACGAAAATTTCTGATTTAGATGATGCTGATAATATAGCCCTTTTGGCAAATGATGTTCATGAGATGAACTCTTTCATTCGAGCTGTTGATGAGACTGGTAGTAGTGTAGGTTTGGTTATAAACAGAGAGAAAACTAAACTGATGAAAATTGGTCAGGCAGGCTGTGATTCAGTTAATCTGAATGGTTGCAGTCTTGAGCAGATGTCACAGTTTAATTATCTTGGGAGCTATGTAACAGATAATGGTGATGTGCGGCATGAGATTAACAGACGAATAGGGATTGCTGCCGGGACTTTTAAGAATCTATGGAAAGTGTGGAGAAATAGGCGTATACACCTAAAGACTAAAATTAGACTGTATAATAGTTTGGTTCTTTCTAGGGTTAGTTATGGTAGTGAATCTTGGATGCTGTGTAAACAAGATAACAGGAAACTAGATGCTTACGTAGTATCTTCGGTATTAGGTGGTTCAACTTTGTAACTAATGATGAGGTTAGGCGAAGGAGTTTGCAACCTCCTTTAAGCAGCATATTGTGCAGAGAGAGACTCCGTTGGTTTGGCCATGTTGCCCGTATGAATGATTATAGATTGGCGAATAGGGTTATGAACAGTGTGCCTAAAGGCCTCAGAAGGAGGGGAAGACCTAGGATGCGGTGGGCAGACAATGTCAAACAGGACCTTGTTAGAATTGGTGTGCAATGGCCAGATGCAGTAGATGTAGCTCAGGATAGACTTGCTTGGAGAACTTAATTGCACGGTCTGGTTGGACCTCCGTAGCCCATGGCTGCTTGATGATGATGATGATGATGATGATGATGATGATGATGATGATGATGATGATGATGATGATGAACGGTCTAACCACTTCTATAATTATTATAGCTGATGTAGTATCAAATAAAATTCTAAAAAAAATTTAATAGAATTCAATTCAGAATTCCATTAAAATGTAACAATTTAGAGAGGGGACGAGAGATTCCGCCCCCACCCACCCAAAATTCGATCGTCTTATACGAAATTTCAAATGTGTCTACCTTCTTTGAAGTCCAAAACAGTTGTCTTTGTGAAATTTAATTTTTGTCCCATGATATTATGTCCTAGTGGTCACGTTGCCAAGTGGACAGCGCTCTTGGCTACTGATCAAAGAGATCTGGGTTCGGACCCTTAAATAACCATCCATGTATATTTATGTTGATTTTCTGATCAGGTCCCGCCTTCCTCAAAGGTCTTCTACTACGGCGTGTAATAATAAAATAAAAATAAATACCCCCTCAAGCAGCTGCTTGCCACAGAGGTCTGACAGGAGCCTGCCAGTTTAAATGCCATAGTAGAAAGTCTGTGAGGATGGCAGGACCTCAGCAGAAAAACGACACATACATCCATGCCTTACCCGGGGCTCGAACCCAGGTCCCTTAGATCAGTAGCCAGGCGCGCTAACCACGCGGCCATGGGACGGCTACGGCGTGTAAACTAGCAGGCTTTTTTTTAGACCTCTGTGGCAAGCAGCTCCTTGAGGAGGTATTTATATATATTATATTTTAGTATATCTCCGACACTAAAATAGATTTAAAAAACAACTGGAAAATTTTATTCCCTATGGAATATCATTTTAATTTTCCTGCCCTGTGGGAAAATATTTTAGTGATTAGAAAATCTTACTCAAGTCTTATTCTCAGACGAAACTAATTTTTCAATCCCCTCCCCCACTCGTTGAGACTTATCTCTGCAAAATTCCCCGCCCTGCCCACGGTCAGTATGTGACAACGATGGGCTTGGAAAGGACGCCGTCCGCCGGATAGTACGTTAAGCCGTGGCCCCGTGTGTGGGAGAGCCATACCCTGTGCACATTAAAGAACACGCTGGATGGTCTTGACGGGAGGCTGGCTACCTTTGGTTGTTTGGGGTTTAGTGGCGCATCGGCAACAAGGCCATAATGCGCCAAACAAAGGACAATGTAAAAGATAAAAGACATAGAACCCCGTAACCAAAAGTTAAAATACATTTTCAACATTGTAAAGTGGTAAAATAACAAAAAACAAGTGTATATGAACAGAGTAAAACAACTGTAGAAATACTAAATAAAATAATCCCAGGTGTAAGAGACCTGGGGTAAATAATGCTCAAAGTTAAGGTAAAATCAAATTCGATTAAAATATCCACAATATTTCAAAAAGGTAAAAACTGGAGATAAAATGCAATGATCAGATAAAAGATGTCCGAGTGTAAGAGGCTCGGACGTAAAATTATGGAAATTAAAAATCATAAGTCTTTCAAAGTTAAAAGCGGGCATGAGATTAAAATATGTTTGATTGTTAAAATGGTGTCACCAAACTCACACTTAGGTATGTCGTCCGCCCGTAGAAGAAATCTCTTCGGGTTGGGTTGTTTTACCTCTGAGCGGCACTTTTTGGCACACCATGGGCTAAATGGCCAGGTCACATGTACCCCGAAGGCTCAGAGAAGGTTGGGGGAGGGGACCCACTGGAACAGCTGTTGGGAGACAGATGGTAGCCTCCCGTCAAGGCCATCCAGCGTGTTCTTTAACGTTGGGTTGTTTTACCTCTGAGCGGCACTTTTTTGCACACCATGGGCTAAATGGCCAGGTCACATGGACCCCGAAGGCTCAGAGAAGGTTGGGGGAGGGGACCCACTGGAACAGCTGTTGGGAGACAGATGGTAGCCTCCCGTCAAGGCCCTCCAGCGTGTTCTTTAACGTGCACAGGGTATGGCTCTCCCGCACACGGGGACACGGTTTAACGTCCCATCCGACGGACGGCGGCCTTTCCAAGCCCATCGGTGTCCCCTACTGACCGTGGGCAGGGCGGGGAATTTTGCGGAGATAAATCTCAACGCTGACCCAGCTGGAAAAATTTTATAGAGGGAAGAAGACATAACAAGATAAGAAGCATTCTAGATTTCCCACTGTTCTCTCTTCTCAATTCAGTCAGATATATTAACATTTTACCCGGCATCCCCCCTTAGATACTCATTGAACTTAGTACCAAAGAAATTATACAAATTTTTATTGTTAATATAATAATAGTTTCAAACTAAGTCTTTATAGAGGATTTTCTGAAATGTATACTGACAGATCGACACTTCCAGAGGAAGACACTGCATCTGCAGCGTTTTCTGATTCAACTGAAAAATTATAGACTATTAAAATTCATAATTTTTTAATATTACCATTGCATTAATATTAGCATTCCTATTTTTTTTAGGGGCGGGGGTGGCTCAGTCGGTAGCGCGCCAAGCTCGCAATCTGTAGTTCCCAGGTTCGAGTCCCAGGGTCAGCGTTGAGATTTATCTCCACAAAATTCCCCGCCCTGCCCACGGTCAGTAGGGGACACCAATGGGCTTGGAAAGGCCGCCGTCCGTCGGATGGGACGTTAAGCCGTGGCCCCTTGTGTGGGAGAGCCATAACCAGTGCACGTTAAAGAACACGCTGGATGGCCTTGACGGGAGACTACCATCTGTCTCCCAACAGCTGTTCCAGTGAGTCCCCTCCCCCAACCTTCTCTGAGCCTTCGGGGTCCATGTGACCTGGCCATTTAGCCCATGGTGTGCAAAAATGTGCCGCTCAGGGGTAAAACAACCCAACCTATTTTTTTATAGCCCTGCAGTTTCTCTCGCACTTAAATGGATTAACTGAAAAAGATTTGCCAAAATTAATGTTTATAATAGTTTATCTATACTTATCTTTTGGTATACATACCTTATTTTTTTTTATATATCCCAATATCTTTTAGTATTACGAAACATTTGGTACATTGGTCAAAAAAGTATTGACAAATATAAATTTTGGCAATACTTTATTTTCTTCAGAGTGATTCTGAAACTTCTAATAATAATAATAAAATATTTCAAATTATGTACATTATATCTATTCTTTCAAATTATGGTGTTTTCATAATATTTAATAGATACTACGTCACGTGGGTATTGATGGAAATGAGGCCCTAGTCCAGGCAGCCAAGAAGACTTTAAATCAAACAATGTCGAAATGGAATTTAAAACTAATTTTATTAAATCTATCATTAATGAATCAAAGATAGATCTTCTAATGCAGAATTTCACACCCGAGTTTACAGACAAATACACTCACGAATTTCAAAAAATTTACCTTTTCAATTGCTGCTCTTCTAAAATCTGAATTGTAAATTGATCTGCCTTTGAGTTGGAACTTTTTACTTGAAAGAGAATATTATATACCTGTAAAAAAATTCAGCTCTGCTGTTTGTGACTATTATACTCTCAGGAAAACTATTGAACATGATTTGCTATCATGTCCACAATAAATAATCAGAGGCAGCTACTTCAAGTCTAACCAAATAATTAAAAAAACAATTAGACCACAATATTCAATTTGTTGAATCCTCCTTTTGTACCATATAATCGAAATTTTCATTTATTCTTATCCATTTTCCTCATAATTTACCCTGATAATCGGAAGCTCGTACAGCAATAAAACTCCTCAAAGTCCTACAAATACAGAGCTTCCAGAAAACAAACAAAAGTTTCACTGTCAGAAAGTAAACATTAAAGTAGCCTAAGTGCAGTTACTAGGAGCTGAGTGCATCATGAGCTGCCTTATTTCCCAACAAGAGCCCGCTTTACCTGTGCCCCCTATCGCTAGGTCACGACCTGGATGTCGTTCTCCCGGTCCGTGGTGCCACTGGTCGTCGCGTCGGCGCCAGGTCACTCTTGCTGTCTACGGAAGTGTGATGGGAGTGGGTCAGCTCACCTCATCTGTCACTCGGGGACGTTTCCAGGCTTCCCCCGTCCTCCTCCTCCTCCGAAGCGTCAAATCTGCCTATCGTCCTCCCTCTCTCTTCTGAAGCGTTAAATCTCTCTCCTCTTCCATTCTGCATCCATTTGCCAATATCCCCTACAGAAGAGAGAGTGGGCTGGGAAATAAATTCAGTTAAAGTAACTCGTCAGTAAAAGTCGGGGGGGGGGGGGGAAATCCTCTTGTATTCTGCTAATATACAAAACAGAAAATGAAACGCAGGACAAGCCGGTAAGATCGAATTAAAAATTTAGTTGGGTTGTTTTACCTCTGAGTGACATTATTTTTCACACAATGGCTAAATGATCTAGTCACAAGGACCCCGAGGTCTCAGGGAAGATTGGGAAAAAGGGGCCTAGACAGCTGTTAAGAGACAGAAGATAACCTCCCGTCAAGACCATCCAGCATGTTCTTTAACCCTTTCAGGACCATAAGGTTTCTAAGAGTAAATATTAGTATGTAACTGTTTAGTTTGTTTAGACGTAAAATAAATAAAAATCATAAGAAAAATACATAACAATGTGTAGTTTTTTTGGAATTTTATGGGAAATATTTTTCCTATAAAATTCCCCCACCGTCAATTATCCCCCCCCCCCGTCAAGGCTATCCAGCGTGTTCTTTAACGTGCACAGGGTATGGCTCTCCCGCACACGGGGCTACGGCTTAACGTCCCATCCGACGGACGGCGGCCTTTCCAAGTCCATCGGTGTCCCCTACTGACCGTGGGCAAGACGGGAAATTTTGCGGAGATAAATCTCAACGCTGACCCAGCTGGGACTCGAACCTGAGAACTGCAGATTACGAGCCTGGCGCGCTACTGACTGAGCCACCCCCGCTCCTAAAGAAAGAGGCATTCTAGATCTGGGCCTGATTTCATGAGGGATGGACGTAGTTTATAATTAAATTAAACCTAATATACGAACTAATATTTTATATGTTACATTTAAAAAATGGGCGAATTCCATTACCCTTGAAAAGACTCTCGGACTTGCAGACCTCTCGGACTTGCAGCAATACTCCAGAAGTATTAATTTAGAGTTACTAGGAATCTCGGAGGATCCAAGGGAAAATGTAGATACCATCCTTAACAAAATAGCTGATAAGACTAGCGTTAAAATAACAACAGGTAATATAATAGTTGTAACGCATAGAGTTCCGGCTACAACAGATTGGGTTGTTTTACCTCTGAGCGGCACTTTTTTGCACACCATGGGCTAAATGGCCAGGTCACAAGGACCCCGAAGGCTCAGAGAAGGTTGGGGGAGAGGACCCACTGGAACAGCTGTTGGGAGACAGATGGTAGCCTCCCGTGAAGGCCATCCAGCGTGTTCTTTAACGTGCACAGGGTATGGCTCTCCGCACACGGGGCCACGGCTGAACATCCCATCCGACGGACGGCAGCCTTTCCAAGCCCATCGGTGTCCCCTACTGACCGTGGGCAGGGCGGGGAATTTTGCGGAGATAAATCTCAACGCTGACCCAACTGGGACTCGAACCTGGGAACTACAGATTACGAGCCTGGCGCGCTACCGACTGAGCCACCCCCGCCCCGGCTACAACAGAAGTAAAATTAAAAACATACTTATAAAATTTAAAAGTAAAGTAATTAGGGACTATTTGTTGGAAGGTTAACAAAAAACAAACTTTAACCCAAAGTTTAGAGAAGGAAAATTTTATCTGAATCAGCATCTAACACCTAAAAATAAAGAAACTCTTTATAAAACTAATCATAAAACTAATGTAATGTAGTGCCGTCCCGTGGTCGAGTGGTTATCACGCTTCGCTACCTGATCTAAGGGACCTGGGTTCGAGCCCCGGGTAAGGCATTAATGTGTGTTGTTTTTCTGCTGAGGTCCTCCCATCCTCACAAACCTTCTACTATGGCATTTAAACTGACAGGCTCCTGTCAGACCTCTGTGGCAAGCAGCTGCTTGAGGGGTTTGTTTTTTATTTTTATTTTTAATGTAATGTAAACAAAAATTGAAGTAGAAATATGCATGGGTTAAGGAAGAAAAAATCTCATGAATGAACCCAATGCATCGAAAATTTCACTTTTAAATAATGAAAGCTCAAACACATAATTTGGCTCACATTAAATTAGACTTATAAATTCTCGTATATTTAATGGCAGGCAACGATAATGCTCTGAATAGTTCGATAATCACCGAAGAATCTGATTTAACCTCATTTTTGGGAACAGTTGATTATAATAGTTGAAATATTTTAAATATTAGAAGTTTAAGATGAAATTATTAACTTTTTTAAATGTTTATAGACTCTATAGGTCATAATTTGATTGTACGATATTGATAGAGATTTGGATTAAAAGGAAAATAATGTTGATCTTTATCAGATCAAATGCTATACCACATATTGTAACTGTAGACAATAAAATAAAACATAGTATAATATTAGATTTAACACCTGGGTTCGAGCCCCGGATAAGCCATGGTTGTATGTGTTTTTTTCTGCTGAGGTCCTGCCATCCTCTCAGATCATCTACTTTGGCATATAAACTGACAGGCTCCTGTCAGACCTCTGTGGCAAGCAGCTGCTTGAGGGGGTATTTATTTTATTATTATATATTATTAATGTTAAAACAACAGACCATAGCCAAATATGTATAATAAACAGCAGAGTCACTCGAGGTTTCATTATATGAAATATCAGTAATTACAATTTACCGTTCCCATAGTTATTCACCATATGATTTTATGAATGAACTAGAGCATATTCTTCAGTGGTTAAACACAAGAAAAATTAAATAAAAAAATAAATACCCCCTCAAGCAGCTGCTTGCCACAGAGGTCTACAGGAACCTGTCAGTTTATATGCCACAGTAGAAGGTCTGTAAGGATGGCAGGCCCTCAGCAGAAAAACGACACAAACATCCATGCCTTACCTGGGACTCGAACCAGGTCCCTTAGATCAGTAGCCAAGCGCGCTAACCACTCGGCCATGGGACGTATTGTGTTTAAATGATACTTGTTAGCAAATATACTTGTTATGTGATAATAATGATTTAAATATATTTGTTAGCAAATACTTCTAACCTTGTACATGAACACCAAAATCAAACTGATATGCATGGATGTGAATCGACCATCAATATTTCTACCAGAGAGGTTCATAATACCCAGTCTTGTTTGGACCATATATTAGTAAGAATTAATATACAAGATGTAGTATATAAAGTGCCAATTATGAATCATTATACCATAGTAGTTAAAATTAGACATAAGGAAAATCAGAATTTTGAAAAAAGAAATGAAGATATTAAAGATACACACTCAGAATTAATTATGAACTAATATATGATACAAGATTATAAATGAGAGGGAATAACACAGAAAACTAAAGTTAATAATGTGTGTAAAAAAAAATTCTGAGATTTTGCTAAAGTAATTAAGGATTCACCTTCTTATGGAAAAAGAAACATTCAGAAATTGTAAAAGCCATGGATCACAAATGAAATTTGTGATATGATTAAGCATAGAGATAAGCTATATAAAAATATTAAAAAATACCCATATAACGGGGACCATGAGAAGAAATTTTTAGAACATAGGAATAACTTAAGATCTAAAACTAAGGTGGCCAAAAACAAATAAATATTATATGGAAGAATTTTTAAAATGTAATGGTGATATAAAGAAATAGAACTTTGTAAATAATTTAATTAGAAAAGTTTTAAAATATGAAGTTCTACCGGGCAATTTTTAAATAGTATTTAGGAATCTAACACTGCCGACATTCGCAAATGAATTTAACACTTATTTTGCCAATTTTCCTTGCAAAATATTAAATGATAAAAATAATAAATATGACTGTTATGAAATTATTATCAAACAGATAGGCCTCTCTTCTTTTTTCGCCTATATCATCATCATCATCATCAAGCAGCCATGGGCTACTGAGGTCCAACCAGACCGTGCAATTTAGTTCTCCAAGCAAGTCTATCCTGAGCTACATCTACTGCATCTTGCCACTGCACACCAATTCTAACAAGGTCCTGTTTGACATTGTCTGCCCACCGCATCCTAGGTCTCCCCTTCTTTCTGAGGCCTTTAGGCACACTGTTCATAACCCTATTCGCCAATCTATAATCATTCATACGGGCAACATGGGCAAACCAACGGAGTCTCTCTCTGCACAATATGCTGCTTAAAGGAAGTTGCAAACTCCTTTGCCTAACCTCATCATGAATTAGATAAGATCATTACAAATCTAATAGAAGGCAAATGCCCAGGAATCGACAAAATTTCAGCAACTACAGTAAAAAAAATGTAAAAATTCCATTGTTCTGCCTTAGTTTATATTTTTAACCTTTCTTTCCAAACTGGGATATTTCCTAATAATCTCAAAGCTCTATTGTGCTTCCGATATACAAGAAGGGAAATAAAAACTGCCTTTCGAACTCCAGAACGATGTCGTTTTTGCCTGTTTTTTTACAAAATATTTAAAAAAACTGGTGAAATTCAGAGTATTGAGTTATTCAAAATAAATTTCCTTTCCTGAAATCAGTTTGGCTTCACTGATCATGCATTATTGTCATTTATTAATTTTATTTATAAATCAATTATCCAAGGAAATTTAACTCTATCATTTTTTTCCAGATCTTGAAAAAGCTTTTGATACCGTAACACATTCATGCTTTTGAAAAAACTGGAGCATTTGGGTATGAGAGGAATTGCTCTAGAATAGTTTATCAGTTACTTAACAAATAAAACTTAGTTAAATTAAAAAAAAAACTGCTTTAGAAATCCGAAACAAACTAAATGTGGCATTCCGCAGGCTCTGTTCATGGCCCATTATTGTTTAATATTTATATTAATGACTTCTGTGAAATGAGAATTAATTGTAATATTACTACCTTTGCAGATGATGTATTAACTTTTACTAACAAAACTATTACAGATTTAATGTCCAATGTCAATAACGTTCTTGAGAAAGTTAGTATGTGGTTCGAAAATAGTAAACTCTCAATTTTTACTAACAAAACTATTACAGATTTAATGTCCAATGTCAATAATGTTCTTGAGAAAGTTAGTATGTGGTTCGAAAATAGTAAACTCTCAATTTTTACTAACAAAACTATTACAGATTTAATGTCCAATGTCAATAATGTTCTTGAGAAAGTTAGTATGTGGTTCGAAAATAGTAAACTCTCAATTAATAAGAATAAAACTAAGTTTGTCTTTTACAAGTTGAAAAATAACTAAAAATGCTGTAATTACATTTGCGATTAAATTGCATTCACCTCAATGCTATAAACACATTGATTGCAATTGTGATGCCATAGAACGGTTGAGAATATTAAATATTTAGGCATTTTCATAGATAATAATCTAAAATGTAAGAAACATATTGACAACATCACAGGTAAAGCATGTCAGAAACTACACTAAAATATAAAAAAAAAATGTTTCCATAAATTAAGGAAAATCCCTATGTTAAGTCAATGGAAAGCTAACGTCGAAGCTCTATAACTTCTAAAATAATTTTTTTGTTTTGTTTTGAAAAATGTGATTGCAGATAAAGATCTCAATCAAATAAATCAATACCTCGATTTTCAACAATATTCGTTCAGTATTTATTGAGTTATGGAGTTTGAATATTTAGCGATAACAATGCCAGCCACAAAAATTGACTTCAGAAGTTAATTAAAACTTAGTAATAAGAATTGGATCAAAGTGTTTAATAAAATAAGTTTGTATTTTAGAACTTTGTGTAAAGAATTCTTTCACTACTCTTCAGTTTTGCATATGTTTCTCAAGATTGTTGTTAAATATTCAAACTTCGATAACTCATTAAATACTGAATGAATATTGTTGAAAATCGAGATATTGATTTATTTGATTGAGATCTTTATCTGCAATCCCATATTTCACAACAAAAAAACTTATTTTAGAAGTTATAGAGCTTTGACATTAGCTTCCCATTGACTTAGCATAGGGATTTTCCTTAATTTATGGAAACCAGTGTACTTAAATTACACCACTTGAAATACAAAGTTAATCTTAATATGTTGCGAACATTGTACTTCTCGTGGATACAAGTAGAATTTCAGTGCGGTATAATTTGTTGGGGTGAAACGTTTGTCTCGGTTTTTAAACCTCCGTTTTCCCTGCAAAAAAAGTTAATTGCAAAAACTAACGTTGATATTGTAAGTAATTTCAATGGTTACTCTTGGCTGAATATTCTTCCAATTAGACATATAATTATTTTTCGAGTTATATTTTTTAAGCAGAATTGCTTTAATTTTCAAATTCAGCTGGATTTACAAAACTCCAGGGAGAAAGATCCAAAATATTCAGTTCCTTTGATCAAAAAAGAAATTGCTCATAAACATTATTCATATAAAATAAAAAATAATAAATACCCCCTCAAGCAGCTGCTTGCCACAGAGGTCTGACAGGAGCCTATCAGTTTATATGCCACAGTAGAAGATCTGAGAGGATGGCAGGACCTCAGCAGAAAACAACACGAACATCCATGCCTTACCCGGGGCTCGAACCCAGGTCCCGTAGATCACTAGCGAAGCGCACTAACCACTCGGCCACGGGACGGCTTTATTCATATATCGCACCTAAAATCTTCAATCAGTTGCCTCTTGAAATAAGAAATGAAAAAATATTAATAGGTTCAAAAGGAACTTAAAGAGCTTTCTCTTTTCTTTGGAATATGTTGCACATATGTTAAATAACCTAGTGTAAAATAATAATTTATTATACGTATTTAAAAATAGCATGTATTGTTTGCGATCTTTGTAGTGAGTAAATCGTTATTGATTTTTATTACTAATTTCCTTTAGTGCCTGGGCAAACTATGTGCTTTTAGAGTTCACTCATATTTTTGTATATTGCAAATTGTATATGATGAAGAAATAAAATTGATTGATTGATTGATTTTCACATTCATATCCGTGATTTTATTTGCTACTTGATGTTATCCAATATATATATATATTTGGCAGTCTCAGCTTTCCAATGGGCCGGGGATGGCTCAGTCAGTAGCGTGCCAGGCTCCTAATCTGCAATTCCCAGATTCGAGACCCGCCAGGAGCGATGTTGAGATTTATTTCTACAAAACACCCAACCCTGCCCTCGGTCAGTAGGAGACACCGATGGGGTTCAAAAGGCCGCCATCCGTCGGATGTGACGTTAAGTTGTGGCCCCATATGCGGGTTGGGTTGGGTTGTTTTACCTCTGAGCGGCACTTTTTTGCACACCATGGGCTTAATGGCCAGGTCACATGGACCCCGAAGGCTCAGAGAAGGCTGGGGGAGGGGACCCACTGGAACAGCTTTTGGGAGACAGATGGTAGCCTCCCGTCAAGGCCATCCAGCGTGTTCTTTAACGTGCACAGGGTATGGCTCTCCCGCACACGGGGCCACGGCTTAACATCCCATCCGACGGACGGCGGTCTTTCCAAGCCCATCGGTGTCCCCTACTGACCGTGGGCAAGGCGGGGAATTTTGCGGAGATAAATCTCAACGCTGACCCAGCTGGGACTCGAGTTGGGTTGTTTTACCTCTGAGCGGCACTTTTTTGCACACCATGGGCTAAATGGCCAGGTCACATGGACCCCGAAGGCTCAGAGAAGGTTGTAGGAGGGGACCCACTGGAACAGCTGTTGGGAGACAGATGGTAGCCTACCGTCAAGGCCATCCAGCGTGTTCTTTAACGTGCACAGGGTATTGCTCTCCCGCACACGGGGCCACGGCTTAACGTCCCATCCGACGGACGGCGGCCTTTCCAAGCCCATCGGTGTCCCCTACTGACCGTGAGCAGGGCGGGGAATTTTGCGGAGATAAATCTCAACGCTGACCCAGCTGGGACTCGAACCTGGGAACTACAGATTACGAGCCTGGCGCGCTACCGACTGAGCTCACCCCCGCCCCCCCGCCCCCCATATGCGGAGAGCCATACCCTGAGCACGTAAAAAAACACGCTAGATAACCTTAACGAGATGCTACCCTCTGTTTTCCAATAGCTGTCCAGTGGGTCCCCTTTCCCCGACCTTCTCGCTATCCTTGTGACCTGGCCATTAACCCATTGTGTGCAAAGCACTGCCGCTCAGAGGTAAAACATCTCCCTGATCTGAAATTTATATTTAAAAAAAAATCATTAAACTGATTTCTTCTACATTTAAATATAACATTGGACTTCTGCAGAACTTTTTTCGCAGAAGTACATGCAGGAAACTCTGTCAGTAATTAAATTTCTAGTGCCGATTGATGCATACGTTGAATGAGATTTAAGGATTCAACATGTTGTTTGTTTTCTAGCTGCGTTTCAAACGGAACACAACGGAGCAGCTGAATGGTACAGTCGCTCAAAAAAGTATCCGAACACTATGGTTGATTACAGAATTCAGAAAAAATATCTGGCAAATATTTTTTTAGAAATTAGTGATCTTGGAACTTTGTGTCACGTGACACGAAGTTGCCAGACCACTAATTTCTAAAAAAATCGTTACCAGGTATCTTTTCTGACTTCTGTACTCAACCATAGCGTTCGGATACTTTTTTGAGCGACTGTAGGTGGTCATATTATTTTGATACTAGATCGTGTGGGCTCACTCACGGAAATATTGAGCGTGTGCAGTTACCGTTCACAGCAAATTGGAGCGTGTGCAGTAACTGCACACGCTCCAGTTTGCTGTGAACGGTAACTGGAGCGTGTACAGTTGCTGTACACGCTCCAGATATTTTTCCTGAATTCTGTAATCACGTAACACGAAGGTTGCCAGATCACTAATTTCTAAAAAAATCATTGCCAGATATTTTTTCTGAATTCTGTAATCAACCATAGTGTTCGGATACTTTTTTGAGCGACTGTAGGTGGTCATATTATTTTGATACTAGATCGTGTGGGCTCACTCGCGGAAATATTGAGCGTGTGCAGTTACCATTCACAGCAAACTGGAGCTTGTACAGTTGCTGTACACGCTCCAGATATTTTTCCTGAATTCTGTAATCACGTAACACGAAGGTTGCCAGATCACTAATTTCTAAAAAAAATCATTGCCAGATATTTTTTCTGAATTCTGTAATCAACCATAGCATTCGGATACTTTTTTAATATATATAATGCGTATGAATATATAATGCAATGAATATGGAGCGTGTGCAGTTACCGTTCACAGCAAACTTGAGCGGTTGCGGATAATGTTCACAACACATTGGATCGTGTGAGCTCACAAAGACCTAGATTGTGTGGGCTCACTCACGGAAATATTGAGCGTGTGCAGTTACCGTTCATAGCAAACTGGAGCGTGTCTGCACACGCTCCAGTTTGTTGTGAACGATAACTGGAGCGTGTACAGTTGCGGTACACACTCCAGATATTTTTCCTAAATTCTGTAATCACGTAACACGAAGGGTGCCAGATCACTAATTTCGAAATAAATCATTGCCAGATATTTTTTCTGAATTCTGTAATCAACCACAGTGTTCGGATACTTTTTTGAGCGACTGTAGGTGGTCATATTATTTTGATACTAGATCGTGTGGGCTCACTCACGGAAATATTGAGCGTGTGCAGTTACCATTCACAGCAAACTGGAGCGTGTGCAGTAACTGCACACGCTCCAGTTTGCTGTGAACGATAACCAGATATTTTTTCTGAATTCTGTAATCAACCATAATGTTCGGATACTTTTTTGAGCGATTGTACACCTTAGCCCAGCGGGTGTCCCAGGAACCACCTTTGGTGGTGGTGGTTGGAGGAGGTGCAGTGAACAACTCTCAATAACGCAACGCTTCTCCGCCCCACCCTCCCCCTCCCAATTCCAAACCTTGAGACCGACATTGCTCAAGCCTGATAATTTTCTATTTTACTTCCTATTAGTATTTTCAAAGTTCTGAAATAGATAGATAGATAATTTTATTCTCAGAATATGCAGTAACATTACATTTACATGTTTTTACCTTAGAACGGAAATTACAATGAAATATATATAATATTGTATATCTCAGATAAAAATTGTAATACCTTAAAATTGTGTAATATATATTCTTCTTTATACATAGTTTGTCTAATAAAATCATATATTCATTCATACCATATATATGGAGAATCTTAATATTACATTTCATTAGCGTTTTATAATTTTGCCTACATTTTTCAGTAAAAGTCTTCCACGAGAGTAAAAACTCGTTTGTAGAAGAAATTTAACTGTTATGTTGTAATAAAAATGAAAAGGTAACATGCTTCAGTTTCACATTTCCTCATATTTTGCTAGCTTGATCAAAAATTCAAAGTATATATTCACCAATTTATAAGTTTGAAAATTACCATTAAGAATAAATGAAATAAAATATCTTTACTGAGTAAAATACAGAAAAAAATATAAAAATCTATACTGAAATTATGCATTAATAAATGGTTCAGTTAAGCACCTTAAGGGCAACTTTGCGTCAAATGAAATTATATTATATTTAAATCTCTTTTATTTCTGAAACATAGTCTCAATATATGTTTTGGAAGGTTTTGTTTGGACAGGTAATGGTAAAATATTTCCATAAAAAGCATTTTAAATAAACCTCATTACCCCGGGAAAAGTGGTGTATAATCATCTATTGAAACTATTAAAAATATAAATACGCACCCGCCATTTTATACCCATCATCCACATCTCCCATGCAGAGTGCCAACTTCAGAAGTTCAATACTGGAACGACAACTTCATATAAGAAATAAAAAACCCAGTTGGGTTGGATTGTTTTACCTCTGAGCGGCACACTCTTTTGCACACCATGGGCTTAATAGCCAGATCACATGGACCCCGAAGGCTCAGAGAAGGTTGGGGGAGGGGACCCACTGGAACAGCTGTTGGGAGACAGGTGGTAGACTACCGTCAAGGCCATCCAGCGTGTTCTTTAACGTTGGATTGTTTTTCCTCTGAGCGGCACTATTTTTGCACACCATGGGCTAAATGGTCAGGTCACATGGACCCCGAAGGCTCAGAGAAGGTTGGGAGAGGCGACCCACTGGAACAGCTGTTGGGAGACAGATGGTAGCCTCCCGTCAAGGCCATCCAGCGTGTTCTTTAACGTGAACAGCGTATGGCTCTCCCGCACACGGAGCCACGGCTTAACGTCCCATCCGACGGACGGCGTCTTTTCCAAGCCCATCGGTGTCCCCTATTGACCGTGGACAGGGAGTTTTGTGAAGATAAATCTCAATGCTGACTCAGGTGGGACTCGAACCTGGAAACTGCAGATTACGAGCCTGGCGCGTTATCGACTGAGCCACCCCCGCCCACATGTGAGCACAGTCATCAGAAGCGGATATAAACTTCTTTATTATTAGTTGTTTTTACGCGACGTGATGTGGAATATAATAAAGAAATGAGAAAGATTTTGACCAAGATACGCAAACTCATGCTTTGTATATGAGTTATTGACATCAGTGGCGAATACAGATGGAGGCTTCCATGCGGAAACAATGGAGGTGGCTGCAGAGACTAGGGGCTTTTTCCTTTCACCAAGGTGAGTCCATTTTTAATCCACGTATGTATGTGGAAGTAGTTGGAAATTTCCTGATATGGTTTCAGCAAAAGCTTTATTTCACTAGTTCCTCTGCAAAAGTTATCTGTTTTCCTTTATTTAGTTATTCATTTTGTCTTCAGTAAGCCAAACAGTTCTCATAATGTACTTTGCTTAAATGGGGCGGGGGTGGCTCAGTCGGCAGCGCTGCCAGGCTCGTAATCTGTAGTTCCCAGGTTCGAGTCCCAGTTGAGATTTATCTCCGCAAAATTCCCCGCCTTGCCCACAATCAGTAGGGGACACCGATGGGCTTGGAAAGGCCGCCGTCCGTCGGATGGAACGTTAAGCCGTGGCCTTTTGTGTGGGAGAGCTATACCCTGTGCACGTTAAAGAACACGCTGGATGGCCTTAACGGAAGGCTACCATCTGTCTCCCTCCCCCAATCTTCTCTGAGACTTCGAGGTCCTTGTGACTTGGCCATTTAGCCATTGGTGTGCAAAAAAAGTGTCTCTCAGAGGTAAAACAACCCAATCCAACACACTTTGCTTAAACATTAAAAAGAGGTTTTCGCAAAACTTCCAACCCTGCCCTCGGTCAATAGGGGACAGGGATGGACTAGGAAAAATCTCCATCCTTCGTATGAGATGTTAAGCCTTGGCCCTGTGTGATGGGAGGTTACTATCTGTCTCCCAACAACTGTGTCCAGTGGATCCCTCTCCTACAACCTTCTCTGAGCCCTCTGATCCTAGTGACCTACCCATTTAGCCCATTGTGTGCAAAAACACTGCCACTCAAATGTAAAACAACCCAACCGAATAAAAAATGGAGGTTTCCAAATCCATGAAAATTTATTTTTTTACAATGTTATATTTTTAAATAGTGATTCAATACAAAAAAAAGTACAACTAGCAAAGTGCTTTCTATTCCTAGAAACCTAAGAGAAAAAGAGCGGGAGAAAGGGATTTGTTCAGCCAATAGACGCTAGACTCTCCCTTCATGTTCCTTAGTTTGAGCTCCCACTGTTGCATAAGTTGATCCTCTTTCTGCTAAATCCTGCTCTGTTCCCGGTGAAAATTAGTATGCCGATGGCTTCAAATGGCCATGGTCCTGTGGATGGAACTTTAAACCGTGGCTCGTGTGCACCAGATTCTTAAATGCATGCACATACATCTTAAATCACAACCAAATTGCACTTTTATCAACACACAAATTGATGTACACTGCAAATGAGAAAACTGTATTAATTCGAGAAGAAAGGGAACATCGCTAAGAAGGCTGTCGAATGCTAAAGCCATCGTGTTCAGCAGAGTCATATTCTCTGCATTTTCAGAAACAAGCTGGATGGATTGGATTGTTTTACCTCTGAGCGGCACTTTTTTGCATACCATGGGCTAAATGGCCAGGCCACAAGGACACCGAAGTCTCAGAGAAGGTTGGGGGAGGAGACCCACTGGAACAGCTGTTGGGAGACAGATGGTAGCCTCCCGTCAAGGCCATCCAGCGTGTTCTTTAACGTGCACAGGGTATGGCTCTCCCGCACACGGAGCCACGGCTTAACGTCCCATCCGACGGACGGCGGCCTTTTCAAGCCCATCGGTGTCCCCTACTGACCGTGGGCTGGGCGGGGGAAAAGCTGGATGCACTTGACGGAGTCTTCCAGTTGTATGCAGAGGTCTCTTCTCATTCTGTCGCATCATAATTCTTCTTCTTCTTCTCATTCTGTCGCACATCTAGTGTGCAGAAACGCATAGTTATTGCACAATCAACGTAGCCCTTTAGAATTTTTATCTATACGAATGGGGAGGGGGTGGCTCAGTCGGTAGCGCGCCAGGCTCGTAATCTGTAGTTCCCAGGTGCGAGTCCCAGCTGGGTCAGCGTTCAGATTTATCTCCGCAAAACTCCCCAACCTGCCCACGGTAAGTAGGGGGCACCGATGGGCTTGAAAAGGCCGCCGTCCGTCGGATGGGACTTTAAGCCGTGGCTCCGTGTGCGGGAGAGCCGTATTCTGTGCACGTTAAAGAACACACTGGATGGCCTTAACGAGAGGCTACCATTTATCTCCCAACAGCTGTTCAGTGGGTCCTCTTCCCCAACGTTCTGCGGTCCTTGAACTGTTCGGGGTTCTTGAGACCTGGCCATTTAGCCCATGGTGTGCAAAAAAAATGCCGCTCAGAGGTAAAACAACCCAACCCATCTGTAAGAATACTCCCTAATGATCGTAATCACAAATCATTCTAATGCTGAAATGTTGACTTGTAATGCCGCGCAACCAATTTATGTGACATTTCATGATCAGCTTCAGTTGACCTTGAGTGTTCGATACATTTCGGTATCTTCGTGCTTTAACTTTATCTAGTGAGCTAAACACATCGAAAATCAGGAATCTGAAAACCAAAGAGCGGAAACAAATAAAAAAATAAACAATAAAAAAACACAAAAGAAAAGGATTGAAAGACTTTGACACCGGCAAAAATTTTTAAAAAATCGTTACATGCAAATCCGTTTAAAAAAATGAAATAAGTAAATACCCCCTCAAGCAGCTGCTTGCCACAGAGGTCTGACAGGAGCCTGTCAGTTTATATGCCATAGTTGAAGGTCTGAGAGGATGGCAGGCCCTCAGCAAAAAAACGACACAAACAGCCATGCCTTACCCGGGGCTCGAACCCAGGTCCCTTAGATCAATAGCCAAGTACGCTAACCACTCGGCCATACAATCAGCATAAAGTAAAAATGTCAAAAAACAAAGCATTCTGAATGGATCAAGCACTCCGGGCAAATGAAACTGATTATAAACAGTCAGAAAGAAATTCTGCGAGATGGCAATCAAGTTTAAAAACTCTTAATGGGGATAACAAAAGCATGTTGTATACTCGACATTAAGAGAAAAAAAAAATCCGTTTCTCTTTCTTCAGTGTTCCGGAGAGCAGCATCTCGAACCTACATATCCGTCTCCATGGCTACGAAAGAGAGTCTGTCTCATCTGCGATTTAGAATAGCAGCAGCCACAAGGCGCCACTAGGAGGAGCTGTCACTAAATCACCCCGGAGGACCGCCACCGGTGGTCCAGGAGCAGACACGAACCACGCTTGGACCCGGCGTCTCCGCCCTCTGACACCTTTGTTTACACTCCTGACCTCCGATGTCAAAGGTCACTGGGTATCCCCCGAGATGAGCCTTAAGTAGTCTACTCGTCAGACGATACTATCTGACGGTGCATTATACCGAAGATAAAGGGCAATTCAAGTAAGTTGTAAGGCTGGCCAGTAGGGTTGGGTTGTTTTACCTCTGAGCGGCACTTTTTTGCACACCATGGGCTAAATAGCCAGGTCACATGGACCCCGAAGCCACAGAGAAGGTTGGGGGAGGGGACCCACTGGAACAGCTGTTGGGAGACAGATGGTAGCCTCCCGTCAAGGCAATCCAGCGTGTTCTTTAACGTTGGGTTGTTATACCTCTGAGCGGCACTTTTTTGCACACCATGGGCTAAATGGCCAGGTCACATGGACCCCGAAGGCTCAGAGAAGGCTGGAGGAGGGGACCCACTGGAACAGCTGTTGGGAGACAGATGGTAGCCTCCCGTCAAGGCAATCCAGCGTGTTCTTTAACATTGGGTTGTTTTACCTCTGAGCGGCACTTTTTTTCCCACCATAGACTAAATGGCCAGGTCACATGGACCCCGAAGGCTCAGAGAAGGCTGGGGGAGGGGACCCACTGGAACAGCTGTTGGGAGACAGATCGTAGCCTCCCGTCAAGGCCATCCAGCGTGTTCTTTAACGTGCACAGGGTATGGCTCTCCCGCACACGGACCACGGCTTAACGTCCCATCCAACGGACGGTGGTCTTTCCAAGCCCATCGGTGTCCCCTACTGACCGTGGGCAGGACGGGGAATTTTGCGGAGATAAATCTCAACGCTGACCCAGCTGGGACTCGAACCTGGGAACTACAGTTTACGAGTCTGGCGCACTACCGACTGAGCCACCCCCGCCCCCTGGCCAGTAGGAGTTGTTGAGCTTAACAAATAAGGCCACGAAAAGAAATCAGAGGATCTATTATTAAATGTGTGAATGTGTATTTAAACAATAGTATGGATTAAACAAAGCTACTAAGCATTTGGTGCCGTCCCATGGCTGAGTGGTTAGCGCGCTTGGCTACTGATCTAAGGGACCTGGGTTCGAGCTCCGGATAAGACATGGATGTATGTGTCGTTTTCCTGCTGAGGTCCTGCCATCCTCACAAACCTTCTACTGTGGCATATAAACTGACAGGCTTCTGTCAGACCTCTGTGGCAAGCAGCTGCTTGAGGGGGTATTTATTATTTTTTTTTACTAAGCATTTGAAACCTCACAGACCTCTGTGGCAAGCAGTTGCTTGACGGGATATTGTTTTTTTATTTATTTATAAAATATGAGGCACTCTTATAGGATTTTTTCAGTCACTATCCATGGCCGAGTGGTTAGCGCGCTTGGCTACTGATTTAAGGGACCTGGGTTCGAGCCCCGGATAAGGCATGGTTGTATGTGTTGTTTTTCTGCTGAGGTCCTGCCATCCTCTCAGACCTACTACTATGGCATATAAACTGACAGGCTCCTGTCAGACCTCTGTGGCAAGCAGCTGCTTGAGGGGGTATTTTTTTTTTGAGGCACTCTTATAGGAATTTTTCAGTCACTATCAATAAAGTATAAATAAATTGATTTTCAAACAGCTACTTGACATAGAAGTTCGATTGTTGGGTTGTTTTACCTCTGAGCGGCACTTTTTTGCACACCACGGACTAAATGGCCAGGTCACAAGGACCCCGAAGGCTCAGAGAAGGTTTGGGGAGGAGACCCACTGGAACAGCTGTTGGGAGACAGATGGTAGCCTCCCGTCAAGGCCATCCAACGTGTTCTTTAACGTGCACAGGGTATGGCTCTCCCGCACACGGGGCCACGGCTTAACGTCCCATCCGACGGACGGCGGCCTTTCCAAGCCCATCGGTGTCCCTTACTGACCGTGGGCAGGGCGGGGAATCGATGGCGGGAATGAGAGAGTATGGAGAAGATAAAACGGGAGGCGTTTGGATTGTTTACCTCTAAGCTGCACTTTTTGTAAACAATGGGCTAAGTGGACAGGTCTCGAAAACCTGGCCATTTAGTTTGGGGGGAGGAGACCCACTGGGTAGCTATTAGGAGACAAATGGTGGCCTCCAGTCAAGGCCATCCAGCGTGTTCTTTAACGTGCACAGCGTATGGCTCTCTTGTACACAGCTTAACGTCCCATCCGACGGACGGCGGCCTTTCCAAGCCCATCGGTGTCCCCTTACTAGTAGGGCGGGGACTTTTTGTGGAGATAAATCTCAAAGCTGGCACAGACGGGACTCGGAACTGTAGATTACGAGCCTGGCGCGCTACCAACTGAATCACCAACATCCCAGAAGTTATAGGTCTTCGAAGCTGTTCAAAATTGACATAATACTCTGTGGTTGAGCATCTAAGTGTGTGTGTGAGGAGGGGTTTGAAGTGAAACTATACTCTATCATCCCTGGGGGGAGACCGGGGGTGGCTCTGTCGGTAGCGCGTCAGGCTCGTGATCTCTAGTTCCCAGGTTCGAATCCTGCTTGGGTTAGCATTGAGATTTTTCTCCGTAAAACTCCCGTCTTTCCCACGGTCAGTAAGGGACACCGATGGGTTTGGAAAGACCGCCGCCCGTCGTATGGGGCGTTAAGCCGTGGCTCCGTATGCGAGAGAGCCATGCCCTGTGCACATTAAAGAACACCCTGGATGGCCTTGACGGGAGGCTACCATCTGTCTCCCAACAGCTGTTACAGTGGGTCCCCTCCCCCAACCTTCTCTGAGCCTTTGGGGTCCATGTGACCTAGTCATTTAGCCCATGGTGTCCAAAAAAGTGCAGCTCAGAGATAAAGAACAACACAACCCAAAAAAAACAGTTGACAATTGCAAGTCTGTTAAAAATTAAAAATAACTAGAAGCGCTCAATAATTCTCCTGTAGTTTTCACTGTTAGCCGTCCCGTGGCCGAGTGGTTAGCGCGCTTGGTTTCTGATCTACGGGACCTGGGTTCGAGCCCCGGGTAAAGCATGGATGTTCGTGTTGTTTTTCTGCTGAGGTCCTGCCATCCTCTCAGATCTTCTACTCTGGCATATAAACTGACAGGCTCCTGCCATCCTCTCACTGTGGCAAGCAGCTGCTTGAGGGGGTATTTATTTTTTTATTTTTTTTTGACTGTTGATAATTATTTTGGGTGTGACTCTAAGGGTTGGGTTGAGTTACCTCTGAGCGGCACTTTTTTGCACACCATGGGCTAAATGGCCAGGTCACATGGACCCCGAAGGCTCAGAGAAGGTTGGGGGAGGGGACCCACTGGAACAGCTGTTGGGAGACAGATGGTAGCCTCCCGACAAGGCCATCCAGCGTGTTCTTTAACGTGCACAGGGTATGGCTCTCCCGCACACGGGGCCACGGCTTAACGTCCCATCCGACGGACGGTGGCCTTTCCAAGCCCATCGGTGTCCCCTACTGACCGTGGGCAGGGCGGGCAATTTTTGCGGAGATAAATCTCAACGCTGACCCAGCTGGGACTCGAACCTGGGAACTACAGATTACGGGCCTGGCGCGCTACCGACTGAGCCACCCCCGCCCCGTGACTCTAAGGAACTGTGACCTTCAAATGCATTGATCAGCCCCATATGCATTGTATCCTGAGCTAAAAGGGCTTCCCTGTGTGCAAAATAGACAAATTATGCCGCATATTTGCAACATTGTTCATAGAACAGCTTTTAAATTTATAGCTCCGATATAAATAACCTTCTCAAGCAGCTGCTTGCCACTAGAAGTCTAACAGGAGCCTGTTAGTTTAATACGCCACAGTAGAAGGTCTGTGAGGATGGCGGGACCTCGGCAGAATGGCAACATAAACATTCATGCCTTACCCGAGGCTCGAATCCATGCTCTTTTGATCAGTAGCCAAGCGTGCTAACCACTCAGCCACGAGACGGCTATAGCTCTGATACCAACGGTTAAATATCAGCCTTACTTATCGATCGATAACATTATCATATTCTAGCTAATGCTTATCATTCAGTCTGTGCTTACTTCCAGTAACAGATGTCATCAGAACCGGTTTCATGTTCTAAAATGGTCGTCATTTGGTAATTATTCCGCCTCCTGTTCTCAATGGGTTAGCCTTCGACAAAACGAAACATGCAAATAACCTTTCATTAGCGACAGTTTCATCCGGATCCCCCCGCCCCACCTCTCGGGCATCTTCCACTGTCTGGTGACGAGCCTCCATCACCACGCATCTCTTATCCCCTGCAAACCAAAACATAACGAAATAGAAAGCCGATAAACATCGACTTGTCTTCGTTTCTGCCGTTATCAACGTCAAGACGCTGACAACACAAGCAGAACGTGCCCAAAGTGGCGTGGGAGAAGCGAGAGGTCCGCGAGGGAGTCGGCGCTCAGAGCTCGGTAGACACGGAAAACCACTTAGCGCCAGTCGCGTCGCTATGGTAGCGGCGCGCGCAGCCAGGACATCTGGCCAATGAGAGCTGTCCGACTCAATTAAGGGAGCCACGTGATTCACGGCCGTTGTGACGTGCGAAAATGACCCCCGACTTGAGTGGCTGCGGCGCTGCTTTTCAATTAAGGCAACGAATTCGGGGTGACGCCTGACAACCCACGGGTCACCACGCAGACGGCGAAAGGTCGCCGAGAATTATGTAAAAGATTTTATTTATTTTTTTCGATGCGTGGATAGCCCTTTTTGTTTCTTATTTCTTGTGTAAGGTTTCAGGAATGCTTTCGCTTCCTTTCCCACCCTACCCGGCCCCCCTTCTCCACAGCAGGCTTTATCGTACAGAAGCTTTTATCAGGGCAGACATGTTAGACTTGTTCAGTTGCTCTAGAGGTTGATAGCAAAGCAGGGTGATGCGTTCCCATAAAAGACCGCACATAGTCACCGACTATAACGGTTTGAAAAGCGTGATTCAGCCATTGCGTATTGTGCAGTCTTTACAAACAGGATTCCCAGAAAATTTTTGTTTCGACTGTAAAATTTATGTTATTAAGCTGAAATAGGATGTTCCTCCCAAAACGAAAATTTGTTTTTCTTGCATAATGGACTAAGTGGTCAGGTCACAAGGACCCTCAAAAGCCTTCAAGACTCGAACAAGGACACACATACTGGGTTTTGTTTTGAGTCATTTTATTACTCATAAACAATTCACCCCTGGCAATTGTCTGCAAAATTCCTCACCCTGCCCACGGTCAGTAGGGGACACCGATGGGCTTGGAAGGGTCGCCGTCCGTCAGATGGGATGTTAAGCCGTGATACCGTGTGTGAGAGAGCCATACCCTGTGCACGTTAAAGAACACGCTGGATGGCCTTGACGGGAGGATACCATCTGTCTCCCAACAGCTGTTCCAGTGGGTCCCCTCCCCCAACCTTCTCTGAGCCTTCGGGGTCCTTGTGGCCTGGCCATTTAGCTCATGGTGTGCAAAAAAGTCTTTTCAGAGGTACAACAATCCAACGTTAAAGAACATATTGGATGGCCTTGACGGGAGGCTACCATCTGTCTCCCAACAGCTGTTCCAGTGGGTCCCCTCCCCCAACCTTCTCTGAGCCTTCGGGGTCCTTGTGGCCTGGCCATTTAGCTCATGGTGTGCAAAAAAGTCTTCTCAGAGGTACAAAAATCCAACGTTAAAGAACACATTGGATGGCCTTGACGGGAGGCTACCATCAGTCTCCCAACAGCTGTTCCATTGGGTCCCCTCCCCCAACCTTCTCTGAGCCTTCGGGGTCCTTGTGGCCTGGCCATTTAGCTCATGGTGTGCAAAAAAGTCTTCTCAGAGGTACAACAATCCAACGTTAAAGAACACGCTGGATGGCCTTGACGGGAGGCTACCATCTGTCTCCCAACAGCTGTTCCAGTGGGTCCCCTCCCCCAACCTTCTCTGAGCCTTCGGGGTCCATGTGACCTGGCCATTTAGCCCACGGTGTGCAAAAAAGTGCCGCTCAGAGATAAAACAACCCAACCCACATAAATATATATATTGCATGCGGTTCCGTGGTCTAAAAAAGTTTAAGAAACACTTGGCTAAATGGCCAAGCCACAAGGTCTCCATGCAAAGAATCTCAGAGAAGGCTGAGGAAAGGGAAAATTGAATTTATGATATAAGTTCAGCTGAATATATTGCTATTTATCTGGAAAATTATCAGCAGTATTTCGTATGTATCTATAGATCTCTTTGTATCCCACTTACCACCTTCCTACTTACACCACCCCCCTTGGACAGATGCTAAAGGTTGGGTTGTTTTACCTCTGAGCGGCACTTTTTTGCACACCATGGGCTAAATGGCCAGGTCACATGGACCCCGAAGGCTCAGAGAAGGTTGGGGGAGGGGACCCACTGGAACAGCTGTTGGGGGACAGATGGTAGCCTCCCGTCAAGGCCATACTTTCTAAAATATGGATCAAACCATATGAGTTAAATTTGTATCAAATAGATGGTTATCATATGTTCCATTGTTGTAGAGATTACAATAAATCTGGTGGGATACTTTGCTACGTTAAAAGTTCTTTAATAGTCAAGCAAATTGCATTTAATGATATAAGTTCAGCTGAATATATTGCTATTTATCTGGAAAATTATCAGCAATATTTCGTATGTATCTATAGATCTCTTTGTAACCCACTTACCACCTTCCTAGTAGAATTTCAGGAACTACTCTTATCATTTGATAATAAAAGCGAAGTTGTTGTAATTGGTGATTTAAATATAGATATACTAGGAAATGATCACTACACAAATGAATATCTAAATTTGTTGTCATCAAATGGCTTTCAAAGTTTCATAAATTCACCGACCAGAGAAAGTATGATATCTTCTACTTGTTTAGATCACATTTTTGTTAAAAGCAAAATCGAAAGTTCATTCAAGGGTAGTATTGTTAAATTAGCAGTGACTGATCATTATCCCATTGCCTTAACAGTTAATTTTGACAATAATATGAATATTCAGTGTGATAATTATACAGAGCCTATTCTTTATCACTACATAGACTATACTTTATTGAACAGGCTTTTAAGTGAATGTTCCTGGGACGAGGTATTAACTCTTAATGATGCCAATGAAGCTTATAATAAATTTTTAACCACATTTAATCTCATAATTAAATATTCAACTAGAGAAAGAAAAATTCAAAATAAATCACAATCGGGAAAGCCATGGATTACTTCCGAAATTCTGAACTTATTAAAAGAAAGAGATAAGCTATATAAAAAACACAAAAAATACCCTTTAAATGAAACTTACGAAAGTAGCTTTAAAAACTTTAGAAATCAAATAAATAATAAAATACGAGATGCAAAAAACAGTTTCCTTGCAACTCAGTTTCAAAATTGTGATGGAAATATATCAAAGCAGTGGAAATTGATAAGAGAGATAATAAATCAGAAGAAAGTAGAAAATAAATATCCAGAATTAGAAAGTGGTTCTGATTCAACTGAAAATGCTAAGTTATTGGCAAACCAATTTAGTGAATACTTTGTAAATATAGCAGTAAATCTATCAAAGAATAGGATTGTAAGAAATCAAAATAGCCATATGAGTAAAAATGTCAAATCCATGTTTTTAGCTCCAACTTGTAGAGAGGAATTGACTGACATTATAAAAGGATTTAAAAATAAAATATCTGCTGGGTATGACAATATTTCCATTATTGCTGTTAAAAAATGTTCTTTTAACTTGACTCAACCATTGGTTCACATTTGTAATTTATCCTTCGAAACTGGCACTTTTCCAGATTTAATGAAGAAAATTGTAATTCCAGTTTACAAAAAGGGAAATAAAAATGATTTTAAGAATTATCGACCGATATCTCTTCTCCCAGTTTTTTCGAAAATATTAGAAAAATTAGTTAATAATAGACTGATAAATTTTTTAGACAGTTTTAATTTTCTCTCTGAAAACCAATTTGGGTTTAGGAAGGGTAGAGGTACAGAAACTGCATTGTTGAATTATACGTCAAAGGTGTTTCGTTCCATGGACAATAATCAATTTACTCTATCCGTATTTATGGACTTGGAGAAAGCTTTTGACACCGTTGATCACGAAATTTTACCCAAACATATTTCATGTGGCGTACCACAAGGTTCAGTCCTGGGACCAACCTTGTTCTGATATTCATAAATGATCTATGTAAATTAAAAATAAATAGCTATATTAACACTTTTGCAGATGACACATCATTAACTTTATGTGCTGATTCTCTGGAAAATCTCCTTTATAACATGAACACTGATCTAAAATGTGTGATGAAATGGTTGGATTTAAATGGATTATATTTAAATACGAAAAAGACTAAGTATATTCTATTTAACCTAAAAAAGAAATCATACAATCCAAATTTGATTAAATTAAAATTGCATACATTTTCATGCAATAATTACTCAGCTTGTTGCTGTGAAGAAATTGATCAGGTTCAAAGTCTACTCTACCTAGGCGTTTATATTGATAGCTCCCTAAGTTGGAAAATGCATATTGGAAAACTAACAAACACACTTAGACAGATGTTATATAAATTTTATTATTTTAAAAAAAATCCTCAGTAATAAAATGTTAATAATGTTATACAAATCTTGGGTCCAGTCTGCTATACAGTATGGTATTACAAGTTGGGGAGGAACATACATTTCATCATTAAGGAGTCTAATCTCAATGCAAAATAAATTTATATTCCAAATTTTACCAAATAAATATAAAACTGTTACCATCTTTTGTAAGTATACCATTCCAGGTATATTTCCACTGAGACATTTATTTGTTTATAGAACATTAAATTACTTCTTTAAAAACAATAATGCAGTGCTGCATTATACAAATTATTCTATGCGAGATGATGGGAAAAGGTTTCTGTTGCCACTTGCAAATAAAGAAATTATGCACAAACACTTTGATTATTTGGCCCCTAAAATTTTTAATTCTTTACCGATTATAATTCGAAACGAAACTAATTTTATGCATTTCAGATCTCTCACTGCTAATTATCTAATGACCATTACAAATGCTGACAGCATGTCTTCCGTGTTAAAGTAAAAAAACTAATTCGTTTTTATAAATTCTGTGTTGTTTTTGTATATATATATTTTTTCTTTATGTAGAGTTGTCAGTGTTGCCAAAATTATGTATTTAAATAATTTGTAAATTAACCTACATGAGCTTAGATGCTCTTGGGTTAATAAGAGTATTACAAATATTGTTGTTTGTAACCTTATTATTATAATAAAACTGAACTGAACTGAAACTGAAACCCAGCTGGGACTCGAACCTGGGAACTACAGACAGATACTAAGAGATAGATGGTTGTCCTCCGTCAAGGCCATCAAGGATGTTCTTTAGCATGTGCAGGGTATGGCTCTGATACACTCGGAACCACGGTTTAGCGTCCAATACGACGTTAGTACCGACGTTAATACGTCCTTTCCTCCGTAAGAAAGGGTTAGGGAGATAAATCTCAAAGCACGCGTAGTTGGGACTCGAACCTGGGAACTGCGACTAACAGTTTGGCTATATAATACAGGTGAGCTAAAAACAACTTTTTAAAACTACTAAACAGGTATTACGGCCAGATTGGGGATTACAATAAAGAAATTAGATTTCTTAATTAACTAAAAATAATTAAAGTTTTTATTACTTAAAGTGTGTCTTTCTGCTGAGGGTCAGCCATCCAATTCCCCGTCCTGCCCACGGTCAGTAGGGGACACCGATGGGCTTGGAAAGCCGCCGTCCGTCGGATGGGACGTTAAGCCGTGGCCCAGTGTGCGGGAGAGCCATACCCTGTGCACGTTAAAGAACACGCTGGATGGCCTTGAAAGGAGGCTATCATCTGTCTCCCAACAGCTGTTCCAGTGGGTCCCCTCCCCCAACCTTCTCTGAGCCTTCGGGGTCCTTGTGACCTGGCCATTTAGCCCATGGTGTGCAAAAAAATTGCCACTCAGAGGTAAAACAACCCAACCCAACCCAGCCATCCTCACAGATTGCTATGGCGTATAAACTGACAAGCTCCTGTCAGACCTCTACGGCAAGCAGCTACTTGAGTGGCTGTATTTTTCTATTACGAACGGCGAAAAACTAAAGCAATTTCAGTGGAGCTTGAAAGGCTGATCTCTTTCCCCACATCCTCTTTAAGCAGGAAGTCTGGGGAGCTTCAGATGGGATGGATGCTTTTTACACGCTTCGTTAACATCGTACTTTGTCGGCGTAGAACTTTATCTTCATATGTGAGCACCTAATGGCTTGCGAAATTTATAACCATGGCCGGAACTAGAGTTGGGGGGGGGGGGAGCAAGATCGTTATGCTCTCCCACTTGGAGAATTTGAATAACTGGAATGGAGGATAAATTTATATATATTTTGAATGAATATATGTTTAAAATATCATTAAAAAAAGGCAGAAAAAAGAATGTGTTGCACTATATATTGGGGAAAATAATTTCTTAGAAAATTAAATAACAAAATGGCTTCTACTTGATTTCGATTCAAGCAAAAATTTTTACCAACCCACCCTCTCGGTCTTGAAGGATGTAAAGGGAGGGGTGGAGGGAGGATTTCCTGTATCAGGATCTGATTATAACATAATGAACAAGATGTTTAATGAAAATGTGGCCGAGTGGTTAGCGCGCTTGGCTACTGATTTAAGGGACCTGGGTTCGAGCCCCAGATAAGGCATGGACGTTTGTGTTGTTTTTCTGCTGATGTCCTGCCATCCTCTCAGACCTTCTGCTATGGCATATAAACTGACAAGCTTCTATCAGACCTCTGTGGCAAGCAGCTGCTTGAGGGGGTATTTATTTATTCCAGTTTTGGATTCCCCGCCTTGTCCACGGTCAGTAAGGACACCGATGGGCTTGGAAAGGCCACCGTCCGTCGGATGGGACGTTAAGCCGTGGGTCCGTGTGCGGGAGAGACATACCTGTGTACGTTAAAGAACACGCTTGATGGCCTTGACGGGAGGCTACCATTTGTCTCCCAACAGCTTTTCAAGTGGGTCCCCTCCCCCAACCTTTTCTGAGCCTTCGGGGTCCATGTGACCTGGCCATTTAAATCCATGGCGTGCAAAACCCAACCCAGTTTTGGAAGTTACTCGCATTTGCAGTTTGAATCATTTCTTGCAGAAGTAACAGTTGACTAAATTTGGCTTGGAAAGACAGTCTTCCGTCCAATGGGAATTAAGCCGTAACCCCATGTGCGGGAGAGCCATACCCTGTGCATTTAAAAAAAATGCTGAATGGCGTAGACGGGAGTCTTCAATCTGTCGTAACAGCTCTCCAATGGATACCTTTCCCCAACTTCTCTGATTCCTAGGGATCCTTGTGACCATTTAGCCCATTGTGTCGATAAAGTACCAATCAGAAATAAAACATACCAACCCAGAAACGTTTATTTTTCTGAAAAGCGCTAGGTTTTATATTTGGCAGATTTCATTTGTTAAATATTTAGCCTGTTTCCACCAGTAGGTGATTGAATACATTATATTTGAAGAAGTACAGTCGCTCAAAAAAGTATCCGAACACTACGGTTGATTACAGAATTAAAAAAAATATCTGGCAACGATTTTTTTAGAAATTAGTGATCTGGCAACCTTCGTGTCACGTGATTACAGAATTCAGGAAAAAATATCTGGAGCGTGTACAGCAACTGTACACGCTCCAGTTACCGTTCACAGCAAACTGGAGCGTGTGCAGTTACTGCACACGCTCCAGTTTGCTGTGAACGGTAACTGCACACGCTCAATATTTCCGTGAGTGAGCCCACACGATCTAGTATCAAAATAATATGACCACCTGCAGTCGCTCAAAAAAGTATCCGAACACTACGGTTGATTACAGAATTCAGAAAAAATATCTGCCAACGATTTGTTTAGAAATCAGTGATCTGGCAACCTTCGTGTCACGTGACACGAAGGTTGCCAGATCACTAATTTCTAAAAAAATCGTTGCCAGATATTTTTTTGAATTCTGTAATCAACCGTAGTGTTCGGATACTTTTTTGAGCGACTCTACAAAAAAAAAAAGAAAAGTCCTGGTGGCCATTATTATGACCAATTAAGACTTCTACTAACTTAGGAAATCCCATATAACCCTTAAAACTTAACGGAAAATGTTTTTTTTGCATCAATCGATCCTTCAGCAATTCGATGATCTGATGACAATCAGCGTCCATCTCTCAATGCGGGAGGGAGCCACGCGAGATTGCTAGTTAATGACCGTGCTATAGCGCTCGTGCCCCTCGGGTGGTGGGGACCAGCCCACCAGTTGTCATCGGTACTTAATGTCCCAGACAGGAAGTGTCGGAGGGCAGGCGTCAGGTCACTGGCGACAATCCCCGTGTCTGGACCTCGTACGGCGGACGACAAGTGACCCAGTGGTACGGCGCCGTTAGGCTACTGAGTCTCCCACCTTCCCGATGAACATCGCATTCCCACGCCGAGCTAGCCATCTCTTGTCTCCTTAGCATTACTTTTTGGACAGCTAGTGCTTGAAGAAATTCTTTTAAATGTGGGGCGGGGGTGGCTCAGTAGGTAGCGCGCCAGGCTCGTAATCTGTAGTTCCCAGGTTCGAGTCCCAGCTGGGTCAGCGTTGAGATTTATCTCCGCAAAATTTCCCCGCTCTGCCCACGGTCAGTAGGGGAGACCGATGGCCTTGGAATAGGTTGCCGTCCGTCGGATGGGACGTTAAGCCGTGGCCCCGTGTGCGGGAGAGCCATACCCTGTGCACGTTAAAGAACACGCTGCATGGCCTTGAAAGGAGGCTACCATCTGTCTCCCAACAGCTGTTCCAGTGGGTCCCCTCCCCCAACCTTCTCTGAGCCTTCGGGGTCTTTGTAACCTGGCCATTTAGCCCATGGTGTGAAAAAATAGTGCCGCTCAGAGGTAAAACAATCCAATCCAATTGGACAGCTAGTGCTTGAAGAAATTCTTTTAAAGATGGATCGGATGGACGAAAATCGAAAATAAAGAGCTCTGTGAATAGTAAAGGCAATTTTCGACGCATGTTTTTTATAACCCATTTTTATTAATTGTAAATCGGTGATAATGATTTAAAGGCAGAGCCCGGTCATGCCGAGTTCGGTTTTGAGTCTCGGATTTCTTTTATTGTCTTTCTGCTGAGGTCTCGCATTCCTCACAGATCCTCTCTATGTGGTACTTACACGTCTCCGACAAGCAGCTGCTTTAAGGGTAATTTTCTTTTACTTACATATAATAAAAATAAATACCCCTCTCAAGCAGCTGCTTGCCACAGAGGTCTGACAGGAGTCTGTCAGTTTATATGCCAGAGTAGAAGGTCTGAGAGGATGGCAGGACCTCAGCAGAAAAACGACACAAACAGCCATGCCTTATCCGGTGCTCGAACCCAGGTCCCTTAGATCAGTAGCCAAGCGTGCTAACCACTCGGCCACGGGACAGCTAGTAGGGGCTTGAAAATGAAGAAAATAGAGTGCATTCTATGAATTTATGAGGACCTGCAAATAGTCTCGAGGCTTAAGTCCCTTCTCCATTTTAATCCGATGCTCGTTTCAGGATCTTAAACGGATGTTGCAACTTGATTAAGCCACGTTCAGGATCTGGGTTTGAATCCTGGAAAATCCATGGATGTTTTTTTTGTTCTGAGTCCTCGCCTTCATTACAGATCTGGGGGCGGAGATTGGCTCAAGTTCCAGGTTAGGGCCTCAACTGTACAAGCATTGATATTCATCTCCGTTAACTCCCACTTTACCCTCGGTGAGTAAAGAGACATCTATGGTGTCCCAGGAAAGCCACACCCTCTGCAAGTTGTTGCTAGGTTGAATTGTTTTACTACAACACAATGGACTAAATAACCAGGTCAAGGCACTCCAAGACTCACATTTGGATAGAGGACGAACTGGATTGCTGTAGGAGATAGATGTAAACCTACCGTAAAGTCCACACAGCGTGTTGTTTAAAGTGCGTAGGGCTTTCTGTACTCCGCTTTTAGGTCCCATAAGACGAATGGCGAGCCTTCCTAAGCTAAAAACGAGAATTAACGGAGAAAATTCTCAATGCAGACCTAGTTGGGGCACAAACTTAAGAACATCAGATTGCAAGGCTGGTGCACTAACGACTCTATTCCGATTCAGGAATTTATGAGGATCGGATGTGCCAAAGTCGGCCTGAATGTTATTGCGCTTCTAAGCTATTAATTTGTGGGTGAAATTATTATTTACATTCAACTGGTTAGGTTAGGAATCTTTGGTATATAATGGTCAAAGGCCTAACGTGAAGCTCAAACGAACAGAAGGCATACCGATTAAATCGAACGATAAAGCTCAGACGAATAAATTGGAAAAACACATAAAAAAAATGGAACTGGCTAAAATTGCATCGAAGCCTTTCTTCAAATGGTATCAACAATATTGAGATCAACAACGATATATTACAAGATCTGCTTAAATTAAAAAAGAAAAAAAGAAGAAGAAATCAAAACAATTACATGAGAAAGATATAACTATTACAGAAATACAAACAAATGCAGAAATCTCTACTCATACCTCAGATGAGGAAGAGAATAATACAGAAAGTGATGGCGAAAGCAATCTAAATAAAGAAGAAAATATTTCTCCAATTATCTTTTTTAACGAGGAGACTAAATTAAGTGATCTTGATGATGCAAAAGTCACTGGCTTTTTTTTCACTACTTTAAAAAAGATATTAAAGGTCACTTTACACGAAAAGGAGACCTAATAATTTTCCCGGATTCAGCTAAAGATCTTAACAAATTAATGAAAATATCTGAAATTTTTTCCACCAAAGTTTCATATAGGTTCCCACAAAACGATTTTCTTTTAGGAATTCTAGAGGGAGTAAGCACTAAATATTCTGATGAATATATCTTGCAAGAGTTGGACAAATATAACATTTTTTCAGTGCGTAGAATGAACAGATTTACTCCAAACAATAAGGACTCAATTATAGCCAAGAATCCAATAGACAACGTAGTTATTCAAGATTGAAGCTGACTCACTACCTAGATTTGTGTATATTGGCTTATCAAGAATTCGTGTGAGGCCTTACTTTTTTCCTCCGGCTTTATGCCTAAGATGTAATCGTTTTGGCCACTTGGTTCTGCTTGCAGAGGTAAATTGAGATGCAAAAGATGTTCTGGTCTTCATTACTATAAGAACTGTGATTCTAAAAAATTATGCTGTCCTAATTGCTCAGGAAATCATCCTTCTACATATTTCGCCTGTCCTGTCAAAAAAATAGCATGTAGAGCAAAAAAAATCCAAGACAAGCACGAGTGCTCTTGGAACGCTGCTTACAAACAGGCCTTACTAGAAATAAAAAATGACTCTAACCTTACTACGACTCTGACTGCTAAAATCCATGACAAAAATATCATGACCAACCAAAAAAGAGTCATCGACATCCACTCTTGTAACGATAATGCCATTCGCATCAACTCAAGAGAGCAAACAAGAAAAAAAACATGTCAAGATTCATCTAAACAGTCCTTCACCTCCAAGCTCTTCAATTAATAATGTTAAATCAAAATCTATTGCAAATAATTCTACAACAAACATCATGACTGACTCTGCAAATGAGAAAAGCCTACTGGACTCACCATCTTCCACAAGTTCCAGTCCCAAGGACTCCTTACGCTCAAGTAGCTAAGAGGCTAATTCACATTGAAAAGCCGAAAAAAAATTTTGCAATCCCCTTCAAGCATTGAGGAAGATATAAAAAAGGAAAATATAATCTGGTGATTGATTTGATTCTTCACCTCTGTAGGTTCATATGCCAAAATGAAGATGAATATTTTGTTTTAGAGGACATTTTGCTAAATCTCAAGATATAATTCTTCTAGTAATTTTGTGTTCCTCTTCAGTGGAACTGCAGAGGTGTGATCTCCAAAAAAGAAGAACTTGTCCTATTGGGTAAATATAAAAAATTAAGTGTGATAGCTTTACAAGAACTTTACACTAAAAAATATGTTAATATTTCTTCCTATTTATTTTATTCTAGTTTCATAAATGATAATTCAAAAGGTGTTGGCTTTTATGTCAAAAAAAAACTAAATCATAAAATTAAACCAATAAAATTAAATAATTTAAATTTGGATATTTTAGGATTAGAAATTTTACTGGATGACCTTAAATTTACTCTAATAAATGTTTATAATCCCTGTAAAGTAATAAATGAAACTATTTATACATCTATCTTACTTCAAGTATCCTCTCCAATCATCTTTGTGAAAGATTTTAACTCCCACCACTTTGGCTGGAATTCTTATCACATTAATAGAGTAAGCACTCACCTAAATAATTTTTTTTATCAAAAATGACTTTATTTTATTAAATGATAAACAATGCACTCATGAAAACATAAATAATGAAAGATCCATAATTGATCTCTCCTTTTGCTCCCCTGTCCTTTATAATAAGTTAACATGGTCACTACTTCCAGATACTAGAGGTAGTGACCACCGTCCAATTTTAATTTCTCTTAAACTACAAAATTCAATTAAAAAATTTACAAAACTAAATGACTGGTATCAATTTCAAAGCATTCTTTCCAAAAATTCTCCTAACCCAGAAACTATTAACTACAATATTTTTTTTTAATCATTTGGAAACTCTTACAAAATCTTGTTTTGTTGAAATAATCAACAAAAATCCTAAGATCCATAAAAACATATGGTACAAGAATAAAATTACAACTATCAGAAAAAAAGCTGAAAACAAATCAAAAAGACAGGAGATTTCAAGGACATCAACTATTTTAAAAGAATTAAAGCTTTGGTAAGGAAAAAATTAAAAATTAAAAGAACTGTATAGAGAAAACGCCGTCCCATGGCCTAGTGGTTAGCGCGCTTGGCTACTGATCTAAGGGACCTGGGTTCGAGCCCCGGATAAGGCATGGTTATATGTGTTGTTTTTCTGCTGAGGTCCTGCTCATCCTCTCAGACTTCTACTATGGCATATAAACTGACAGGCTCCTGTCATACCTCTGTGGCAAGCAGCTGCTTGAGGAGTTTTTTTATTATTATAGAGAAAACTGGAGAGCCTTTGCAAGTTCTCTATCTCCAAACTCCTCATTATCCAACATGTGGAAAGTCTATAAAAAAATGACAAATAAATCACAACAAACCACTCCTATTGCAGAAATGGCAATAGAGAAAAATCTAACTATTGTCCAAACTGCTAATTTCATGGGCTCAAATTTAAAAATTGCTGAAAAAATTATCCTTACTCCCAAAGAGAAAAAAATTGAAAATTTTGTTGACAAATCAATATTAAATTTAGCCTTTGACCTTCCAATTATGGATGCCAAATTTTCTATAGAAGAACTAAACTCTGCTATTAATAGACTAAACCCAAAAGCAACCCCTGGACCTGATAATTTTTTAAATAAAAGTATTATAAACTTCCCAACTCCTTGGAGACTTAAGCTACTAGAAATCTTAAACTTCATTTGGAAAAACCATAACTTTCCTCTATCATGGACAAATTTTTCATAATTTTTATTCTAAAACCAGGTAAATCTCCTCTTGACCCCAAAGCTTATAGTCCAATCTCTCTATTATCAAATTTACGAAAGCTTTTCGAAAAATTAATTTTTAAAATACTTAATTGGTTTATTGAAAGCAATAATTCTCTTCCCTCTAGCTTCTTTGGCAGTAGGAGAGGAAAATCTTCTAAAGAATGTGTAGCTGCTCTTATTACTGATATTAATATTGCAAAAAAGAAAAATAAAACTCGAGTAGCAGTTTTCTTTGACCTTTCCTTAGCTTTTGATTCTATTTGGCAAAAAGAACTTCTTTACAAATTAATAAAACTAAATCTAAAAGGAAACACATTAAAATTTTTTATTTTAGCTTAACAAAAAAATATTTCCAAGTCAAAATCAATAAAAACATGTCTTCTCAATTTGAAATGACTCAGGGGATTGCACAGGGATCTATTTTGAGCCCTTTACTCTTCAATATTTATTTGGCTGAACTCTTTAATAACTATGATCAGAAAATTAAATTTGCTACTTTTGCAGATGACATTGTCATCTGGAGTAGCCACAAAAATATAGCTAAATTACAATTCTACCTTCAAAACCAAATTGACAACATCCTAAATTATTGTAAAACTTGGCACCTTTCAGTAAATTTTAACAAAACTGTATGTACACCTTTTACTAAATTTTAAACTTCTCCTCCTGAAATAAAATTATATATTGATGAGCATTTAATTAAACAAGTTACCAATTACAAATATTTAGGAGTCAATCTTGACACCTGGCTCAACTGGAAATCGCATTTTCTGCTACAACATAGCAAAGGAAGTAAATTACTAAACTTTTTTAGATGCTTGTCTTCTGCAAACTGGGGTACCCCACCCAATTATTTAGTTACACTATATAAAAATCTTATTAGAGCAAAAATTGAATATGGCCTTGAATTTACAGTTGGCTCAGCTGATCATAAATTTCAAAAATTTAACATTCTACAAAATCAATTTCTTAAATCTGCTCTAAGATTATATATAAAAGAGCCTCTACCATTGCATTAATTGGAGAAACTGCAATTTGTCCCTTCCAAATTAGAACTAAAATCTTGCTATTAAAATACTTAGCAAGACTGCATTTTAAACTTCCAAATCATCCATTTATTTCCAACTTTAAAAATAATTCAAATATCTTTAAGAAAGCACACTCAATTTTAGATGATGACCCCTTACTAAAAGTTATTTTTAACACCTCTACATCTGGAGATATTTCTATTATATTGCAGATTGGAGTTTCCATAAACCTATAATAAATGATAATCTACCAGGCTTACTATCAAAAAAAATTTTTTCATCAGAATCCTTAAACAAACTGTCAAATTCTTTCTGCAATACAAAATACTCAAACTACATCAGCATTTATACTGATGGGTCACTCCAAAATGAACTCAATGAAGCAGCAGCTGCATTTTTTATTCCCTCAAGTAAATTCTCCAAAGTATTTAAACTCCCTTCTATTATCTCAATTACTCAAGCTGAAATAGTAGCCATAATAGAAGCTTTAATTTTGAATGCTGAATAGCAGCCATAATAGAAGCTATTAATTAAAATATTCTATCAACAGAAAAAAATTTTTTAATGAATTAAAATCTCTTAAAATTAATGAATTTACTATTATAAACATATTAGACAACCCGAATTTAGAAATCAGGAAGCATATATATGAACTAATAGGACAATTTCTTCTAGAAGCTAATCTTTGGAATAAAATATAATTAATTTAATTATTAAATTCTTCTAAAAATTATGTATTTCTATACACTTCAACATAAATTTTCCTTTTTTTAAAAAAATAAACAAAAAAAAGGACCTTAATATCTCTTTAATTCAACTAACCTAATATCAACTTGGGCCCGTCCCATGGCCGAGTGGTTAGCGCGCTTGACTATTGACCTAAGGGACCTGGGTTCGAGTCCCGGGTAAGGCATGGATGTATGTGTCGTTTTTCTGCTGAGGTCCTGCCATCCTCTCAGACCTTCTACTATGGCATATAAACTGACAGGCTCCTTTCAGACCTCTTGTGGCAAGCAGCTGCTTGAGGGGGTATTTATTTATTATTATAATATCAACTTACTATTTAAGTTTTGAGAAAGCCGGAGATCGGACCTCTCAGTGAGCGTGAAGTTAAATCAATCAAGCACTACCGACTCGGCCAATCTCCCTCATAGTCGATGATTATGGATTTATGGACTAATAACATTGTACAAATATACTTATATTTACCATAGAAATAACATAACGCACTGCATGTAATATATAAGACAAAAAGATATTTCCCATAATTATCTAATGAAACAGAAATAGCAAAACGACAATCATAAATAATAATAAATTCCTTATATTTTTAAACTAGAATATTTAATTTCTTTTTGTTTCCTTTATATTCTAAACATACACAACATTGAGTCATATATCTGTCTTCGTTTAGACACATGGCTAAGGAGATGGCACTACTTTCCCCTAAATTTAAAAACTAAAAATTTCAGACGATTAAGATTTTTTAGGAAACGATTCATTTTCTTTTTGTTTCTATTTAGTTATTTTTTTAAGCTGCTGATTATCATATTACACGTAACTATGCATTTTATCGTCAGTAGATAAAATATATTGAACCTATATCGGAGATGCGGTGGTAGAATTCGCACATTCACTTCATAATCTGCTATTGCCAAGTTCGAGTCTCCACTGGGCAGGCTGTGAGATTTTTTTCGCTTTGCCACAAGTGAGATAGGGGACACCAATGGATTTGAGAAGCCCACCATATAACAGAGGGTACGTTAAGCCATGGTTCAGTGTGCAGAGAACCATACTCGTGAAAGAACATGCTGGATGACCTTGAGAGTAGGCTTCCATTGTCTCTTATAACAGTTGCCCAAGGGATCACATTGTCGTATCTAACTTTGAGTTCTTGGGTTCGGGGGGGGGGGGGGGGGGCTCAGTCGGTAATGCGCCAGGCTCATAATCTGTAGTTACCAGGTTCGAATCCCAGCTGGGTCAGCGTTGAGATTTATCTCCGCAAAATTCCCCGCCCTGCTCACAGTCAATAGGGGACACCAATGGACTTGGCAAGACCGCCGTCCGTCGGATGGGACGTTAAGTCGTGGCCCCGTGTGCGGGAGAGCCATACCCAGTGCATGTTAATAAACACGCTAGATGGCCTTGACGGGAGGCTACCATCTGTCTCCCATCAGCTGTTCCAGTGGGTTCCCTCCCACAACCTTCTCTCAGCCTTCGGGGGTCCATGTGACCTGGCCATATAGCCCATGGTGTGCAAAAAAGTGCCGCTCAGATGTAAAACAACCCAACGTTAAAGAACACGCTAGATGGCCTTGACGGGAGGCTACCATCTGTCTCCCAACAGCCGTTCCAGTGAGTCCCCTCCCCCAACCTTCTCTGAGCCTTCGATGTTCTAGTGACCTGGCCATTTAGCCCATTGCATGCAAAAAAGTGCTGCTCAGAGGTAAAACAATCCAACGTTGAAGAACACGCTGGATGGCCTTGACGGGAGGCACCCATCTGTCTCCCAACAGCTGTTCCAGGGGGTCCCCTCCCCCAACCTCCTCTGAGCCTTCGGGGTCCCTGTGACCTGGCCATTTAGCCCATGGTGTACAAAAAAGTGCCGCTCAGAGGTTAAGCAACCCAACACTTTAACCACCAGGACAACTAAAAGTTGTGCAAAACCGGCATTTCCTACTTATCATAATAAATGTTAATATTTAAAAAAAAGAATCCCGTTATTCTTTTTTGGGCATCGTGTTTTCAACTTATTTACCATCCTAAACAGGCGTGGGAAATGAATTCTCTTCTCGTCCTGCAATTTCTCCGACTACCGTGCGCTCCTACTCCGCCACTAAAGCCGTAGTCGCCGTCTAGTCCGAAATTCGTCGCTGCGGCGCGGCGCAAGAGATGCATGGAGCCGTGGCTATGGCTGCCTCGGGTCACCGGTAGTGTCGACTGATGGGACACGTACACCCTGGGGTGCTGTCAACAGCCCCCCATTCCTCAGCATGGAACGTAACGAGGCAGGCGCCATAGACCACCTTGAAAGTGAGACGGTCACACAGAAGGTGTGGCTGTCACTGGAATGTATGGCCACAACACATCGCGTTTCTTTAATTCCCGGAATTTCACCCACAGACTCAGTCATCTTTCCTGACAGCGATGTAGTAAACTTATTTGATTTTGTTAATGGAAGTGAACTAGCCACGTTTTCTCATTTCGAGCACGTTAGTAGGGCGGGGGTGTAGCACGCCAGGCTCGTAATCTGCAGTTCCCAGGTTCGAGTCCCAGCTGAAACAGCGTTGAGATTTATCTGCGGAAAATTCCCCGCCCTACCCACGGTCAGTAGGGGACACCGATGGGATTGGAAAGGCCGCCGCCGTCAAATGGGACGTTAAGCCGTGACCTCGTGTGCGAGATAGCCATACCCTATGCACGTTAAAGAACACGTCGTATGGCCTGTCTCCCAACAGCTGTTCCAGTGGGTCCCCTCCCCCAACCTTCTCTGAGCCTTCGGGGTCCTTGTGACCAGGCCATTTAGCCCACTGTGTGCAAAAAAGTGCCGCTCAGAGGTAAAACAACCCAATTCGTGCACGTTAGTCTTTGAATAGCGTTGTTCATCAATCTCATGACGCCCTTTGGAAGAGCTTGACAAATTCCTTGTACTCTCCGATACATCAAAACCGTAACCTTCTTGCTACATGTTGTTTTTCTGATTGGGTCTCGCGTTTTTCACTAATCTTTTCTTTTCATATTTTATGACAAGCTCCTGCGAGATCTCATAGCAAAGTGGACTGCTTGGGGAGTTAAAAACAACAACAAATTATCACTCGAACAATTTGAGGGGTTTTTCTTTGTCATAGAGATCTTACAAGGAACTGTGAATGTAATATGACATAAAGAAGGTCTCTGAGGAAGGCGAGACTTCCATCATAGAGGCAACGCAAGAATGATCCATGGTTATCTGTGGCGCGAGACGACACCCACTAAAATAGAAAGCAGTACAGTCGGTCAAAAAAGTATCCGAACACTACGGATGATTACAGAATTCAAAAAAAAAATATCTGGCAACTTTTTTTAGAAAATAGTGATCTGGCAACCTTCGTGTCACGTGATTACAGAATTCAGGAAAAATATCTGGAGCGTGTACAGCAACTGTACACGCTCCAGTTTGCTGTGAACGGTAACTGCACACGCTCAGTATTTCCGTGAGTGAGCCCACACGATCTAGTATCAAAATAATATGACCACCTACAGTTGCTCAAAAAAGTATCCAACACTATGGTTGATTACAGAATTGAGAAAAAATATCTGGCAACGATTTTTTTTAAAAATTAGTGATGTGGCAACCTTCGTTTTACGTGACACGAAGGTTGCCAAATCACTATTTTCTGAAAAAAAGTTGCCAGATATTTTTTTTGAATTCTGTAATCAACCGTAATGTTCGGATACTTTTTTGACAGACTGTACAACTAAGTTATGACCTCAACATATATACTTCTAAATACTTAAACATTTCCAACATACTTATTTCTGTTTTTATTACTGGTACATTTTAATAACAATCTTTATACTAATGTTTATTTACAAATAAATATATATTTTTAGAAAAAAAAATTCTTTGTATTTATTTACATTATCATAACGCTAATACATACGAATTTTTTTATATAATGTCCTGCCATCCTCTCAGATCTCCTACTGTGGCATATAAACTGACAGGCTCCTGTCAGACCTCTGTGGCAAGCAGCTGCTTGAGGGGGTATTTATTTATTTTATTTATATTTATAAATAAACGTTAGAATAAAGATTATTATTCAAATATGCCAGTAATAATAACAGAAATAAATATGTAAGAAATGTCTAGATTGTTTAGTACTCGTCCGGTGACGGAATGGTTAACGCACTTGGCTACTCATCAAAGGGACCTGGATTCTATGGATGTGCTTTATCTGAAGAGGTCTAGCCATCCTCACAGACCTTTTCTATGATGTGTCAGACCTCTGTGGCAAGTAGCTGCTTGAAAAGGTTTTTTTTTTTACTTATGCTGACGTCATAACTTAGTTGTACGACCTTCTATTTAGGTTGGGTTGTTTTACCTCTGAGCGGCACTTTTTTGCACACCATGGGCTAAATGGCCAGGGCACATGGACCCCGAAGGCTCAGAGAAGGTTGGGGGAGGGGACCCACTGGAACAGCTGTTGGGAGACAGATGGTAGCCTCCCGTCAAGGCCATCAAGCGTGTTATTTAACGTGCACAGGGTATGGCTCTCCCGCACACGGGGCCACGGCTTAACGTCCCATCCGACGGACGGCGGCCTTTTCAAGCCCATCGGTGTCCCCTACTGACCGTGGGCAGGGCGGGGAATTTTGCGGAGATAAATCTCAACGCTGACCCAGCTGGGACTCGAACCTGGAAACTACAGATTACGAGCCTGGCGCGCTACCGACTGAGCCATCCCCGTCCCCATCTGTCTCGTAACAGCTGTCCTGTGGGTCCCCTTCCCCCGACCTATTCTGAGCCCTTGAGGTCCTTGTAGATGTTCTCCCTGCCCTGCCCACGGTCAGTAGGGGACACCGATGGGCTTGGAAGGGCCGCCATCCATCGAATGACGGCCTTTCAGCGGGTTCTTCTTGATTTTGATTCCGGTCAATTATCTTCGTTAATTTTAGAAATTGCTTCCTCCATTTCTAACAGATCTACGCATGTGGTATTGAATCAGCTTCGGCCAGTAATTTCAAAATAAATTATTTTACAAACTTCTAAGCAATAATTTTTAAACTGAAGACATAAAATTAACTTGGTCGTGCAGAAAAAGGGGAAGAAACGCCAAGGAAAAGGAGGAGGAGGAGGAGATCACTACATAGATGAATTATAGCCTTAAAACAGTGTGGCACCTCAAGGCACCAATAATTTGTGGCACCATCAAAGTTCTGAGTGCCTAGGTTTATGGAAGTCACAAATCATTGGTAGCACACCAAGAATGTCGGATTGAACTGTCTTTGAAGAACCAAATGACTTTGGTAGCATCCTCCTTCAATTCCTTCTGCATCCTACAGTCCCGCTGATTCAGATATCGACGACCAAGAGCGAGCGGTGGGGGTTAGGATACAATTTTCTAGACGCTTCCCTCCGAGATTTGGTGGCCTTAAGACCTGTAAGGCTTCTACGAGGCGAGCAGGTCAAAAGCGAGAAATCGTTCGACAGAAGGGATTTAGCCTCGTAAAGTTTTTAAGTGTCTGTAAATCACGGTGACGATGACCTTTGACCACGACAGACAAGAAGTATGGTAAATAAGTGCCGTTACATCTCTAACGCTGCATTGTTGGCTCCTGCTCGATTTCTTCTTCGTTCAAACGTTGAAATCCTGATAACTCTTACATCTGCCCTCCTGTTTGTGGCTGATAGTGGATAGAATATCAAACGGTTCACCTGCTTAAAGAATGACAAATGCTATCTATTTCCACCGTAATGTGTTTTTTAACACGCCTTATCTGCAGGCAAAAATGAATGATCTGTAGCTTTTGACATCGTCTTAACTATATAAAAGCACTATTTTAGTTTTTCATAAAATGAAAAGGAAATTAATAGCCGCAAGCCAATGTTTTAATGCACAGGTATAATAAAAAAAAAATACCTCCTCAAGCAGTTGCTTGCCACAGAGGTCTGACAGGAGCCTGTCACTTTATATGACATAGTAGAAAGTCTGAGAGGATGGCAGGACCTTAGCAGAAAAACGACACATACATCCATGCCTTAAATCCGGGGCTCGAACCCAGGTCCCGTAGATCAGTAGCCAAGCGTGCAACAACTCGGACAATTTGATATATCTAACTCAGTGTTTCACAACCATTTTCTGTTCGCGGTACACAAGCCGTGGCCCCGTGTGCGGGAGAGCCCTACCCTGTGCACGTTAAAGATCACACTGGATGGCCTTGACGAGAGGCTACCATCAATCTCCCAACAGCTGTTCCAGTGGGTCCCCTCCCCCAACCTTCTCTGAGCCCTGGGGGTCCTTGTGATCTGACCATTTAGCCCATGGTGTGCAAAAAAGTGCCGCTCAGAGGTAAAACAACCCGACTTGGCGGTACACTTCGGCAATAGTCGGGGCGAAGGTGGCTTAGTCGGTAGCGCGCCAGGCTCGTAATCTGTAGTTCCCAGGTTCGAGTCCCAGCTGGGTCAGCGTTGAGATTTATCTCCACAAAATTCCCCGTCCTGCCCACGGTCAGTAGGCGACACCGATGGGCTTGGAAAGGCCGCCGTCCGTCGGATGGGACGTTAAACCGTGGCCCGAGTGCGGGAGAGCCATACCCTATGCACGTTAAAGAACACACTGGATGGCCTTGACGAGAGGATACCATCTGTCTCCCAACAGCTGTTCCAGTGGGTCCCCTCTCCCAACCTTCTCTGAGCCTTCGGGGTCCATGTGACCTGGCCATTTAGCCCATGGTGTGCAGAAAAGTGCCGCTCAGAGGTAAAACAACCCAACGTTAAAGAACACGCTGGATGGCCTTGACGGGAGGCTACCATCTGTCTCCCAACAGCTATTCCAGTGGGTCCCCTCCCCCAACCTTCTCTGAGCCTTCGGGGTCCATGTGACCTGGCCATTTATCCATGGTGTGCAAAAAAAGTGCCGCTCAGAGGTAAAACAACCCAACTTGGCGGTACACTTCGACAATAGTCCATTTTTCTCGACACACCTGTGGCAAAATAGTAATTCTTTTGTTTCATTATGTAACTTAAAATTCAATTTATTTGAACAAAAACTCATATTAAACTAAACATTTGACTAAAGCAAAAAAATTGTAAACTATACTCAAGGCCAAATTGTTACGTAATATGTTTTTTTAAATTTTCGCGACCCACCCGGCAGAATCACTGATATTGTACTCATGTGAAATATTGTTTAGCAACAGTAATAATTAGAAAAGTAGAGAATAGGACTAGCGAAGCTACAGAGGTCGACTTCATTCATATTGTTACAGATTTTTAGTTTATTTTTCTTTGACAGGCAAAAAGTCCGGGTGCTTAGCACAGTGGCTGGCAAAGAGTTGCTGGTACATGCAGTCAGGTATAAAGGCCTTTCACATCCTACAAAGGGAAAATAGTCAGGTTGTTGGGTTGTTTTACCTCTGAGCGGCACTTTTTTGCACACCATATGCTAAATGGCCAGGTCACATGGACCCCGAAGGCTCAGAGAAGGTTGGGGGAGGGGACCCACTGGAACAGCTGTTGGGAGACAGATGGTAGCCTTCCGTCAAGGCCATCCAGCGTGTTCTTCAACGTGCACAGGGTATGGCTCTCACGCACACGGGCCAACGGCTTAACGGCCAATCCGACGGACGGCGGCCTTTCCAAGCCCATCGGTGTGCCCTACTGACCGTGGGCAGGGCGGGGAATTTTGCGGAGATAAATCTCAACGCTGACCCAGCTGGGACTCGAACCTGGGAACTTTGGGTTGGGTTGTTTTACCTCTGAGCGGCACTTTTTTGCACACCATGGGCTAAATGGCCAGGTCACATGGACCCCGAAGGCTCAGAGAAGGTGGGGGAGGGGACCCACCGGAACAACTGTTGGGAGACAGATGGTAGCCTCCCGTCAAGGCCATCCAGCGTGTTCTTTAACGTGCACAGGATGGCTCTCCCGCACATGGGGCCACGGCTTAACGTCCCATCCGACGGACGGCGGCCTTTCCAAGCCCATCGGTTTTCCGCCCCTCCTACAAAGGGAAAATAGTCAGGAAACGGAAACAGTGAACCATGATGGAAGTGGATCATCTGTCGATTGGGCAACGTTATCGAGATTGATGTTGATATCTCTGAGATAGCCTTGGACATGGAAACCAAAAGGGCGAATGGCAGTCAGACATGGGCAAAAAAATTCTCTAATAAACAGATAGTAATTATGACTGATAGTAAATCATCTCTTGATATATTTTTAAATAATCCCCATAAAAGTAATTTTCCTATCTTTTAAAATGATATTTATATTTTATTACACAACCATTTACAGCTTCATAATATTATCTATCTACAATGGGTTCCTGCCCATTGTGGCATTAAATTTAATGAACAGGTCGATTCTTTGGCCAAAAGTGCCAAAGATCTTAATACAACTATTAAATCCCTTTTTATGTTTTTTCTATACAAAATGAAAAATAAATTCAACTGTTTAAATGACCTGCAAACTTGGTACGAGAGTAATGCACAACACACACATAGATTTAAAATTACACCTAAAATTATAAAATTCCAAAACTATGGATTAAATAAAAAAAAAGATATCAACACCATTCTATCTATAAGAGTAAACAGAGCCCTAAAAAAATCATTTTTATTTAAATTAAAAAATTGTGACTCTCCTTATTGTGACTTCTGCAACTCTCCGCAAACTATAGAGCATATTATATTTCCTGCGATCAATTTCAGGAAGGGATGAATACTTTAATAATATCAGAAAAATAACATATCTCAGATTTTAATTTAAAGAACTTATTGGAACCTGCAAAAAAAATCTCAGAAACCCATCGTCTACCCTCTTCTTGTCTCCTTCTTAAAAACGATAAATATGTTAAACAGCTTATAAATAGTTAATCATCAAAACTGAAACTCTTCATCCAAAAACTGTTACTGAATGAGTCTGCAAGGGACCACTTATATCCTTGTAGGAATATTCAATTGTAGATGTGTTTTGGTTAGTTAGGCAGTCAGGCAATTCTGGTATAGCGGCGAATCTCCATGCCGTGTTGTATCCTTTTTCGATTTCGAAGAAAATTGATAAGGTCTGAGGTAGATAATTGCCTGTGAAAGCCACTGGTTGTTTGGAAAGAAGACCATATTTCCAAATGCCAGACCAGACTGGCATTTACCATTATTTCTAACACCTTGCATACACATCTCGTCAAATCAATGTGACGATAATTTGAAGGAATCCTGGAGTCGTTTCCTGGCTTGGGGGAGGCCAAGACTACAGCCTTTTGCCAGTAGACCTGAAACTTCTCCTCGAGGATTGGGTTGTTTTACCTCTGAGTGGCACTTTTTTGCACACCATGGGCTAAATGGCCAGGTCACATGGACCCCGAAGGCTCAGAGAAGGTTGGGGGAGGGGACCCACTGGAACAGCTGTTGGGAGACAGATGGTAGCCTCCCGTCAAGGCCATCCAGCGTGTTCTTTAACGTTGGGATGTTTTACCTCTGAGCGGCACTTTTTTGCACACCATGGGCTAAATGGCCAGGTCACATAGACCCCGAAGGCTCAGAGAAGGTTGGGGGAGGGGACCCACTGGAACAGCTGTTGGGAGACAGATGGTAGCCTCCCGTCAAGGCCATCCAGCGTGTTCTTTAACGTTGGGTTGTTTTACCTCTGAGTGGCACTTTTTTGCACACCATGGGCTAAATGGCCAGGTCACATGGACCCCGAAGGCTCAGAGAAGGTTGGGGGAGGGGACCCACTGGAACAGCTGTTGGGAGACAGATGGTAGCCTCCCGTCAAGGCCATCCAGTGTGTTCTTTAACGTGCACAGGGTATGGCTCTCCCGCACACGGGGCCATGGCTAAACGTCCCATCCGACGGACGGCGGCCTTTCCAAGTCCATCGGTGTCCCCTACTGACCGTGGGCAGGGCGGGGAATTTTGCGGATATAAACTCAACGCTGACCCAGCTGGGACTCGAACTTGGGAACTACAGATTACGAGCCTGACGCGACTCTCCTCGAGGAAAATTCGATTGAAGAGACAGAGCAGCCAATGCTCTCAATAGTGAGAGATGTCAGATCATGGCATAACGGACATGCAGAGCTAGGCGAAGCTCCTCTGCTGTGAATGGCCTGTTGTAAGGCTCCAAGACATTTGAGTGAAAAGATGATCAGATCACAAGGACCCTGAAGGCTCAGAGAAGGTTTGGGGAGGGGACCTACTGGAACAGTTGTTGAGAGACAAATAGTAGCCTCCAATCAAGGCCATCCAGCATGTTCTTTAACGTGCACAGGGTATTGCTCTCCCACACACTAGGCCACAGCCTAACATTCCATCCGACGGACGGTGGCCTTTGAAAGCCCATCAGTGTCCCCTACCGACCATGGGCAGGGAGTTTTGCGGAGATAAATCTCAATGCTGACTCAGGTGGGGCTCGAACCTGGGAACTACAGATTACAAGCCTGGCGCACTGCTGACTAAGCCACCCCCATCCCCAATTGCTTGTGCATTGTGCTCCAGGATCAATAATCAGTTGGACGTGTAGTTCTCATTCATCTTCCGGACTTTATCCCACACGATTTTAGGACTGGCTGTGTAGATGATAGAAGACGTGCATTTGATTGAAGATTCCTTCTGGCTGTATCGCTAGACAAATCGTGCTTTCGCCCTGGTACGCTGAAGCATCAAGGTTCGAGGATGTCGGATATTAATGAAACACCCCCAACTTTATAAGCTGCAGTGCAGTTGGGATTCCATCATGGTTTTGGGAACCGTGGAAACCTGGTTGAGATCTTAGAAATAGTTGAGGCAGCTGTTTTGACGATACCGTCCGTCATCTCTGCCACTGCAACATTGATTAGCTCCTGACTGAGCATTCATCAACCTCACACAGGAGTTCAAAGCCACTCCCAGTTAGCCCAATCGACCCTTCACCATGATATGCATGATGGCTCACAAGGCCTCCCATGCTCAGTAGGCCACCCATAAGTCAGCTGGAGTCCTAGGTCACCTTGCTAAGCCCCCGAATAGAAAGAATCTTGTGGCAGAAATGTGTGGTTGAATCCATGGAAAAATACAGTGACCTCATTTCGAGAGTGTTGGTTCTTTAGAGTTTAATAGCGCATTAGCATCTAAGGCTATAATGCGCCAAACGAATGTACAAAATGTAAAAAAATAAAAGTCACGAAACCCTCAACCAATTTTTAAAAATAAACTACAAAGCCAACAGCACAAATGTAGAACAATAAAATGACAAGCAGTAAATAACAATAAACAAATATAGAAATATGTTGTAAAAATAAATACAAGTTACCCAGGTGTAAGCAACCTGGGTTAATCATATATAAAATAAACAGTAGAGTAAAACTATAGACGAGTAAAATAACCTGTAAATTGTAAAAATTGAAAGACAGCGTTAAAACAACAATTATCTGATAACAAATGTCCGAGTGTAAGAGGCTTGGACGTAAAATTCTGAAAATTAAAAAACATACGTCGTTCGAAGTTAAAACATGGACATGAAATTAAAATGTGTTTTATAGTTAAAATGGTGTCGCAAAACTCATACTTAGGTACGTCGTCCGCCCGTAGAAGAAACGAATGAGTAATAAACGAATGACCTAAGCGGAGCCGAGCAAGTATAACTTCCTCCTTGCAATTCCTGCAGTAACAAAACTGCCATGGTTTGACGATAGGTTTGATCTCAAAGAGCTTGTTCGTAAGCTGTTCTGACCAAGATCTCTGCCACTGTGCCCGGAGTTCGATGGTAAAAACGCTGCCGGAAATCCAGATATGGAACCGGCAACAGAGAGTCGGACAGAGGCGTGGCTGACTTGGCAGCAGAATCTGCCAAATCATTACCCCTGATTCCGACGTGACCAGGCACCCAACAGAAATGGATGGTGGTTGTGGCTGCCAGACGATGTAGCTGCTGGCGGATCTTAGTAAGAACTGGGTGAGCCCGATGCCTCACCAATATCAAAGCCTCTAGCGAACTAAGCGAGTCAGTGTAAAGCACACACCGACGATGATGCTTAGCCGCCACGTGGTCCAATGCGAGACTGATAGTGTGCAACTCTGCAGTGAAGATGGAACGCTGCAGTGGGATCTGGTCTGCAATGATTACATCACAGCAGACCATGGCAGATCCCACTGATGTGCAGGACTTCGAGCCATCTGTGAAGACAAGCAAGAAGTCCGGGAGCTCAGCACGGTGCTGGCAAAGAGTTGCCGGTACACATGGTAGGGTGTAAAGGCCTTCCCCATCCTGCACAGGAAAAAGTCACAGGAAGGGGAAACAGTGAGCCACTGTGGAATTTGCTCAACTGTTGACAGTGCGACGCTATCGAGACTGGTGTTGATGTCTCTGAGGTAGCCTCGGACTCGCAAACCAAATGGAGGAATGGCAGTTGGCCGATTAGTGTAAAGCATTTCCCACTTTGGACTGAAAACGCAGTCCCAAGTGGGATAGCCAGTCAGGGATCACAATTTAGATGCATATTGCAGGGACAACTGCTGACAGCGAGAAATAAAGAAGGTTCGTCGGTCTCAATGTAAAGACTCTGGACCGGTGAGGTGCGGAAAGTTCCCGTGCAAACACGGAGGGCCTGGTGATGGAGGGGGTCCAGCACTTTCACTTGCCTCACAAAGAAAGGATAACGACAAAAGGAAAATAATCTGTGAGGAAACTTGCAAACCTGTACCCGGATCGTGGGCAAGGTTACTCACCGCTCTGCACAGTTGACCCTAGCAGGACCTGCCCACCAGCCGATTGCTCCTGGGGGTCCCCCCCAGGAGCTCCCGTTTACCGGAAAAAGAGGCCTAAGCAGTGTATAGCAGAGGGCCCGGAATCCGCTGCCCAGCCCTGTGACAGACAGGCTCCCCAATGGCAAGATGGCCAATGGGGACCACGCCAGTCATGAGCTGAGGAGAGAAGATGGGACCCACGAGCAACTACCAGGATCCTCCTTTCCCGGGACACTGGTCTCCGCGCACAGCGAACACGCGGGCGAGCGTTTAGGACCCTGCGAAGGTAACCGAGCCAGCGGAACCTTCACAGGATGATCCCCCTCACCACATACAGGCGTTCGCACCGAGGGAGTTTCGAGAGTGTGTTCACACTCTCGTGGTCGGTTACGTAAGGGGGCGTGGCCGGTAACGTCATAGGGGGAAAACAGTGTGGGGGTGGCCTATTCCGGGACTATACTACTTTGGTAGGTTTGTTCAGCATTACGAAATATATTTTCTTCTAAATTTAAAATTGATCCCAAAAAATTAGAGGTAGTAAGTACATTCGCTCAAAAAAATATCCGAACACTATGGATGGTTACAGAAAAGATATCTGGTAACGATTTGTTTTAGATATTAGTGATCTGGCAATCTTCGTGTCACGTGACACGAAGGTTTTTGCTCCGTAAAAGTTCCCGAATTTCAACTGTTTCCGGGTTTGTTGTTTGTTCTCTTAATAATTATCGGATGCATTAAATTATTTATGATCAATTTGGCATATGTTGGAACTCTGTGAAATCAGATTTTGAGTTGTGGCTGCCAACATAACTTTGTGACTTGTTGCTGTTGTCGTGGGTGAGCCGCCATTTCCCTACGAAGTGGTCGAGGAAGAAGCCGCCATGTTGCCTGGCCTTCGGGCCAACGCAATGTAACGTTATATAAAGTAAGGACCATTACGTTATGATCCCACTTGTGTTCTACGTGTTTTCGGAAAGACTGCAGTTTAAGATTCCCGACTTTCAAGAATTTTTGATTGTCGTCGGAAAATGAGCAACTTCTTTTTTCTGAGAGAGTGCTTTTTCCAAATGAGAGAATGCATTTTTGAGCAAATTACATTTGTTAATAACTTTCTTTTAATTAACTCTTTCGCAATTTGCTCGATGTTAGGTTCGAAATACAAATTCAAACCAAAGTGTGTTTTCTTCTGTTTTTTGCAAAGTAAATTTTTAAACAATTTTTTTTGGTGCCACAGCATTCGCAGTGGTTTTGATGCTGTTTGTTTTCAAGTTTTAAATGTGTTTTTTAGATAAAATAAGTATTTTATCTTGACTACCTGTTAGGTAGAATTGTATATTGTATTTATATTTGATAAATAGTGAAAATTTAATTTTTTTTCTATTTTTTAACTATTTTTTTAGACATGTAAAAAGTTTAAAAACTGTTTTTAAAGGGCCTTCTAATTGAAGAATCCCTTTGAAATTTTTAGTAGTCTTCTAATATAGCACAAAGTATATATATATATAAATTTTCATTTATTTTGTACAGTAATTTTGCTTATTTTAGTACTAGTGCAGTTGGGTGACCCCCCACAATTTTTTTGGTTTTTTATTAACTTTTTTATTTTTTCAATATGGCTTTTTCAAGGCCAACAACCTTGTTATGTATTCATAAAGGGATGGACGTACTGTCCGTCAAGGACCTGTTATGGTCCAGTTTTGGTGAAAAGAGCTATGAATGTGCTCAATTTGTAAACACAAATAAGAGCATTGTCACTATGTCAACTGAGGCCTTGGTACTGAAGGTCTTGGATAAAAATGATCTGAAAGTGGGATCCACTCCCATATATTTTGAAAAAAATGGAAAATAGGAATGTTAATGTTCTTGTGCAGCAATTGTGACATGAACTTGATAACGCAGTTATACACTCCACCCCGATGGCCTACGGAAAGATACTTTCTGTCACCAGGGAAAAATACGACGGAAAATTTAAGGGCATATGTACTGGCAACCGCATTGTTAACATGGAAATGGACAAACCAGTGCCCAACTTTCTCCGTTTCGGCCGCTTCCTCGGCATGTGCGTGTATGTCGGGGTAGTTAAAGTTGGCAGAAAATGCAGGAAGGAGGGCCATCTCGCTGTGGACTGTGGTAAGTATATTTTCACAGGCCTCCACCACTCAACCACACGCTTGGGGACTTGAAATCCTATTTAAAGATGCTCTTAAGAATAAAAAGACAACCACTGAAAGCACAAAAGAACCAACAGTACTCTCAGATAACCCTCCTACAACACTAACGGACACATCAGAATATCAGCAAACCCCCTCCACTAGTTCAGAAGCTACTGTGAGGATCCAATCTGATCTTCAACCAATAACAACTACAGAAACACTGGATGCCTCTCCTACATCTGAACCACTTGTTCCAGAATCTATGCAACCTTCGGTCGCTGTTGTGCCACAGCCCATGTATTCTTCCTCCTCCAAAAAAAGGATCGGCCACAGCAGTGATGAGGAAGAAGAAAAAAATAAACGGAGCAAGCAAGCGGCTGTTGACGAGACACCCCTTCCCTCTACAGCCTCTACTGCCGACACCGACATTAACACACTACCCATCTGTTTTGCTGAAATCGTGCCAGGAACTGCTGATAATTGGGATGTTCCTTATGAACTATGTCTTTTCACTTCCTTTGTGTTCACAAAACAAGTTTTCGTACTTTGTGCAAAGTACTAAAAGAATTTGGAGACCTGGAAAAATCAATAATCAAACATGCCGTAGACAACGAAATAGTCGAGACACCAGATGCTTCACAGTGTTACAACACCGACTACTGGACTGGATACAGGAAGACAAAGATAAAAGATCCAAACGGGTTGGGTTGTTTTACCTCTGAGCGGCACTTTTTAGCACACAATGGGCTAAATGGCCAGGTCACATGGACCCCGAAGGCTCAGAGAAGGTTGGGGGTGGGGACCCACTGGAACAGCTGTTGGGAGACAGAAGGTAGCCTCCCGTCAAGGCCATCCAGCGTGTTCTTTAACTTGCACAGGGTATGGCTCTCCCGCACACAGGGCCACGGCTTAACGTCCCATCCGACGGACGGCGGCCTTTCCAAGCCCATCGGTGTCCCCTACTGACCGTGAGCAGGGCGAGGAATTTTTGCGGAGATAAATCTCAACGCTGACCCAGCTGGGACTCGAACCTGCGAACTACAGATTATGAGCATGGCGTGCTACCGACTGAGCCATCCCCGCCCACCAAACGGTTTATTAGGTTTCACAAACTTTTCATCAAGAACATTGCCCCACAGTACAAAATTTCTCAACCTCCAGCTGTTTCCACAACAGAAGTCCCAACAGCGAACCCTCCTTCTGTGGACACTGTTACTGGCCCTTCTACTTCACCTGATGTTTTCCCGGCTGAACCGCCGTTTAAAATTGTGGTCGGTAATAAGAAGAAATCTAAGAAAGGTAAATCTAAAACGAACACCCCATCCTGTACTGACCTTTCTTCCGAAGATGATGAACTTTCACCTTCCACAGTTAAGGGAACTTACCTCGTTAGTGAATGCCTTATGGACTAGTTTTTTCTTTGTTTTGTTTGTTTTCTTGGTAGTGGCTTGTTTTTTGTGTCTTTTTCTTTTATGTGTGTTTTTTCCTTTTTGTTTTCCGGGCCGCAACACTAAATATTCAGGGTCTCCGTAAGCCTGCCAAATAAAGATATGTTGCAGGCTTACTCCACAATAATTTTTGTGATTTCCTTTTTCTTCAAGATCCATCCATCTTGTATATAAATTTGAGTTTAAATATTTTAAGCGTGATTTTAAGTTAAGTGGTTGTTTCTCCCCTGGCACCACAATGTCAGGTGGAGTTGGTATCATTTTCAAACAAAATAGTCTTTTCTATATTAAACGTTTCCAGACTGACCTAGACGGTCGTCTTGTCTATATTGATGTTTCTGTTAATTCTGTTATTTATCGTTTAATATTTATGCTCCGAGTACGCCTGCTGCTCGGAAACTCTTTTTCAATGGTCTCCCCCCATGTTTTGCGGGCCCTTTTACCCACCTGATTTTGGCTGGAGATTTCAATTGCATTATTGATTTGAATTTAGATCATGTGGGTGGCAATGGCCCTTTACGACGAGACCCTAGTGCTGTGGCTCTTCAGAACCTAACAACCGACCATCATTTGGTCGACTCTTGGCACCTGAAGAACCCTGGCCCTACAGCTTACAGCTGGCGCCGCTCGGACGTTGGCACACGCATCGATCCTATTTATGTCAACACTGATCTCAATAATTATTGTGACAATTTTAGTTATTTCAAAGTCAATGCTTCATATCATGTCAGCGATCATTTGGTCCTGGCTGGCGATGTTGTTTTGCCCCACACGCACACACAGGACAAGAAGAATGCTCTGTGGCGCATGAATGTGCTGGCCCTCCAGCGCCCTAATGTGGTAGAGGAGCTGACTTCTCTTTAACAAGATACCATTGCATCTACTTCTAAATTTGATGCTGTCTGGTGGGAGGGTGTCAAATTCAAAATTAAATCCTACCTTAGAAAGGAAGGTCGCGATGTCGCCGTTGCTTGGCGCAGATGACATCGTTTTCTTCTTGCCACTCTTCGTGCTTTCGAGGAGGGAGCCAGAAGAGATGAGGCCGTCGCCCGGTTGAATGCCCACGTCATTCAACAACTGCGCGATTTAATTTTCAAACATCATCAAGAAGCTGGGTATCAAGTCAGAAGTGTGACTGCGATACAGCTAGCGAAGAGTGAAAAAGAATTCGACTCTTTCCTCAAAGTTTCGAAACCAAAAAATTTCTCTGATTGCTCGGTTTCCACCTTACAACTCGGACCTGATCTCATTACGGACCCCAAATTAATTAGACAAAACTTTGTGATCCATTTCACGAACTTCTTCAAAACTAATAATCTCAGTCCTGATGATCGCACTGGATGGCTGGACAATGTTTCAACCATATCTCCTCAGACTCGTGATTCTTGTGAGTTGCCTGTCTCACCTGAGGAGATCAAGAGGGCCGTCCGTTCTTTTCGCTCGTCCCGAGCTCCAGGAACGGACGTCCATCCTGCCGAATTTCACAAAACTTTTGTTGATATGCTTGCTGTGCCTCTGGCAAATGTTTTTGATAATTTGATGCAGAATGGTATTATGACCGACACCATGCAGTCCGCTAATATTGTTCTGCTCAAAAAGGACCCAAATGATGCTGGTCACAATATAGGGGGATGGAGGCCCATCTCTCTACTCACTTGTGATTGCAAGATCTTGACCAAAGTTCTCGTATACAGAATTTCTGCGGCCTTACCGGAGCTTATCCAGCCCGTTCAGACCTGTGGGGTGGGAGGTAGAAAAATCTCACAAAATTTACGCCTATTTAGAGATGTAATTAAATACATCAAGCAAAAAGGCTTCAAGTGTTGCCTTTTTGCTCTCGATCAGAGTAAGGTTTTCGACCATGTCTCACATGACTTTATGTGGGACATGTTGAGGGTTCATGACTTTGGCCCTGTTTTCTTGTCCATGATACAGCTGTTATAATCTAATATATCTAGTGTACTCACTGTTAATGTTATAGTTTCTGATGTCTTTCCGGTAACAAGGGGTGTTCGACAAGGATGCCCACTCTCACCGGCTCTACTTGTACTTGGGATTGAAACCTTGCTCCGCCGGATTCAAAACCGTCCAGAGATTTTGGGGATTTCTGTCCCTAACCCAGGTCTTGAGCAGTTGAAGTGCCTGGCGTATACGGATGACGTTAGCTTCTTCCTTCAGGATGAGGCTTCCGTCGCCGCTTTTGCCCGACATTTCGATCACTACTGCAAGGCCACAGCAGCAAGGCTCAATCTGGAGAAATTCAAGATTCTGATATTGGGTGACTGGCAACTGCCACATCAATGTGCTGTTATCGTCATCCAAGAACCTGTAAAACTCTTGGGTGTCTCTTTTGACATGAAAGGATGCCGTGACTCCACTTGGGACCTTTTGCTTAAAGGCTTAGTCTCGAGTGTGAGGTGTGGGGAGGCTCTTGACCTTACAGTCCACGGGAGGGTCAAAATCGCAAAAGTAATTCTCCTCCCCAAATTCACCACCCCGTACCATTTCTCGGCAAATTTCGACAATAATTTTTCAGTTTATATGGCAGAAGAGAAGTTATCCACTTCGGAAAACTCTTCTTTATCAGCCACTCATGCATGGCGATCTTGATCTAAGAGATCCAGAGTTATGGGTTCGCTAACTCCGTTTAGTTGACACATATCAAAGCCTACTGAGTGTTGATCACCCTGTGTCAGCTTTTCTCCGTTATTTTCTTGGCCCACTTGGTCAAAATTTGTCTGTTACTCTTAACTATTGTGGTAATGTTTCACAATATACTAGCCGCCACTACCTAGAGGTTAGGAATTCTGTAATAGCAATAATTTGTTACAGTTAATTATTGACCTAGATCATAAGAATGCACGTACTTTGGTCTACCAGGCACTACTCGGTGAGGATATAGCGGAAGTTGAAACTCACCTACTTGCTATTCCTTCGAACACTGCCTGGTGCCAACTTAATAGTAATTGCAATACGGCCTCGTATCGACAATTTAACTGGAAGGCAGCACATGATATTCTTCCCACCAGACAGTGACTACTCCAACAACGCGTGGTGCAGAGTGATGCTTGCGGCAGGTGTGGTCAACCGGAGGACTGCGAGCATCTCTTCTGCTCCTGTGCTTTCGCACAACGTGTTTGGAACTTATTTGCTCAGTGGCTGCAAATCGCTCCACATGACCGGATCACCATCCTCTTCCATGTGCCTGTGCTGACCCCTGACAGTAAAAATTACGTATGTAACACTCTATTGTCCGAAGTTCAGTTCAGTTCAGTTCTTGTCGTGATCGGACGGACTTTCTTGGAGCTCCTGCTAGTCCTTCGTGTTCGGATATCCTTCACCACCCGAACACCATCGGCTGACCATCTGGGACTCTTCGGACCTGTAAGTGCTATTAACTTTTATTGCTCCTGCCCCTCCCCGACGTCAGTCTCCGTGTACAGTGCCTTCTGTGCTGTGTGCTGCAAAAGTTCAATGAGACCGAACTTTTGGACTAATTGTTGCAATCTTCCTGTTGTCGTGGGTGACTCTCGTTGTTTTTGCCAGAGGCATATCACTTCCGCTCACAACAATGACCTCAATTTGCAACAGATGTGACGAAGCAGTACCACCCAACTCGGAATGTATAGTTTGCAGTGGATGCAAAGGTTGGTTGGTTGGTTGGTTGTTTGGGGTTTAATGGCGCATCGGCAACAAGGCCATAATGCGCCAAACAAAAGACAATATAAAAGATAAAAGACATAGAACCCCATAACCAAAAGTTAAAATACATTGGCAACATTGTAAAGTGGTAAAATAACAAAAAACAAGTGTATATGAACAGAGTAAAACAACTGTAGAAATATGAAATAAAATAAACCCAGGTGTAAGAGACCTGGGGTAAATAATGCATAAACTTAAGGTAAAATCAAATTCGGTTAAAATATCCACAATATTTCAAAAAGGTAAAAACTGAAGATAAAATGCAATGATCAGATAAAAGATGTCCGAGTGTAAGAGGCTCGGACATAAAATTATGGAAATTAAAAATCAGACGTCGTTCAAAGTTAAAAGCGGAGCACGAGATTAAAATATGTTTGATGGTTAAAATGGTGTCACAAAACTCGCACTTAGGCACGTCGTCCGCCCGTAAAAGAAACGAATGAGTAAGAAACGAGTGACCTAAGCGGAGCCGAGCAAGTACAACTTCCTCCTTGCGATTCCTGCGGTAACAAGACTGCCATGGTTTGATGATAGGTTTGATCTCGAAGAGCTTGTTGGTAAGCTGTTCCGACCAAGATCTCTGCCACTGTGCCCGGAGCTCGGTGGAAAAACGCTGCCGGAAATCCAGATAGGGAACCGGCAACGGAGAGTCGGACAGGGGCGTGGCTGACCTGGCAGCAGAATCTGCCAAATCATTACCCCTGATTCCGACGTGACCGGGCACCCAACAGAAGAGAATCGTGGTGGTGGCTGCCAGACGATGGAGCTGCTGGCGGATCTTGGAGAGAACAGGGTGAGGCCGATGCCTCACTGAGATCAAAGCCTGTAGCGAGCTAAGCGAGTCGGTGTAAAGCACACACCGACGATGATGCTTAGTCGCCACGTGGTCCAAGGCGAGACTGATAGCGTGCAACTCTGCAGTGAAGATGGAACACTGCAGTGGGATCTGGTCTGCAATGATTACATCACAGCAGACCATGGCTGATCCCACCGAAGTGCCGGACTTCGAGCCATCTGTAAAGACAGGCAAGAAGTCCGGGTGCTCAGCACGATGGCTGGCAAAGAGTTGCCGGTACACACAGTCGGGTGTAAAGGCCTTCCCCGTCCTGCACAGGGAAAAATCGCAGGTAGGGGAAACAGCGAGCCATGGTGGAAGTGGCTCAGCTGTCGACTGTGCAACGCTATCGAGACTGGTGTTGATGTCTCTGAGGTAGCCTCGGACTCGCAAACCAAAAGGACGAATGGCAGTCGGCCGATTATTGTAAAGCATTTCCCACTTCGGACTGAAAACGCAGTCCCAAGTGGGATGGCCAGGCAGGGATCGCAATTTAGAAGCATATTGTAGGGACAACTGCTGACGGCGAAGAGATAAAGACGGTTCGTCGGTCTCAACGTAAAGACTCTGGACCGGTGAGGTGCGGAAGGCTCCCGTGCAAACACGGAGAGCCTGATGATGGAGGGGGTCCAGCACCTTCACCACCGAATCCCGGGCCGAGTCGTACACCTGGGATCCGTAGTCCAGTTTCGATCGGACAAGTGCACGGTACAGGCGGAGCAAAGAACATCGGTCCGCCCCCCAAGAAAGGGAGGAGAGGACCTTGACGATGTTCAATGCCCGCGTGCACTTGGACCTGAGATGACGTATGTGTGGTAAAAAGGTCAATTTCCGATCGAATATGAGACCGAGAAACTTGGTCTCCGCCACAACTGGAATGATGTTACCCCTGAGCCGCAGCTCGGGATCCAGATGAAGATTACGCTTGTGGCAAAAGTGCACACAAGCGGTCTTCTGTGGGGAGAACCGAAACCCGTTTGCCGTCGCCCAAACCGAAAGATTGTTCAGGGCAATTTGCAGTTGTCTTTCAATGACCCTCATGCTGGAAGATGAGCAAAAGATGCTAAAGTCATCAACATAGAGGGCATTGCCTACGGATGGAGGAAGTTGTCTAGTTATGGAATTAATCTTGACAGCGAAAAGCGTAACACTCAGAACGCAGCCTTGTGGCACCCCCTGTTCTTGGGGGTACGGCCGCGACAGAGTGTTACCGACACGGACACGAAAAGAGCGTGTCGATAAGAAGTTGGAGATGAAGATCGGCATGTGACCTCTCAAGCCGAAGCTGTGGAGGTCACGAAGAATGCCGAATCTCCAAGCCGTGTCGTACGCTTTTTCGATGTCGAAGAAAATTGACACCAGGTGCTCTCTACGTAAAAAAGAATTCCTGATAGCCGATTCGAGGCGTATCAGGTGGTCAATAGTTGACCGTTGCCTGCGAAAGCCACACTGGGTGTTGGAAAGAAGGTTGTGGTGTTCTAAATACCAGATGAGTCTGGCATTTACCATTCTTTCCAACACCTTGCACACGCAGCTCGTCAATGCGATGGGACGATAATTAGAAGGAATCTTGGGATCTTTCCCTGGCTTGGGGAAGGCCAAGACGATGGCCTCCCGCCAGGGGTCCGGAAACTGCTCCTCGAGAAAAATGCGATTGAAGAGATGGAGCAGCCGATCCTTACTCGATGGTGAAAGATGTTGGAGCATGGCATAATGGACATTGTCCGGCCCAACAGCAGAGGCACGAGAAGAGTGCAGAGCAAGGCGAAGCTCCTCCGCTGTGAATGGCCTGTTGTAAGGCTCCAGGCCATTCGAGTGGAAAGACAGCGGAGAGCGCTCCGCCCTGCCCTTCTGGGCCAGAAACTCGGGGGAGTAAGAGGAAGACGAAGAGATGGAAGAGAAGGACTCCCCCAGAGTGTCGGCAATTGCTTTGGGATCAGCAATTGCCTGTCCATTGTGCTCCAGGATCGATAACGAGTGGGACGTGTAGTTCCCACTCATCTTCCGAACTTTATCCCACACGACCTTAGAACTAGTCGTGCGGGTGATGGATGACGTATACTTGATCCAAGATTCCTTTTGGCTCTGGCGTCGGACGAAACGTGCTTTCGCCCTGGCGCGTTTGAAAAGTTCAAGGTTGGGGGACGTCGGATATCTCCGAAACACCCCCCAAGCCTTGTTCTGAGCCTTACGAGCTGCGGTGCATTCTGGATTCCACCACGGTTTCGGAAAGCGAGGAAACCGTGTAGAAGTTTGAGGAATCGTTGATGCAGCTGCATCTACGATACAGTCCGTTATCTCCGCTACTGCCACATTGATTGGCTCCTGGCTGACAGAGTGGTCGTCGAGCTCAGAGAGCAGCTCGAAACCACCCCAGTCAGCCCGATCGAGCCTCCACCGTGAGACGCGTGAAGGGCTGCAAGGCCCCCCACGGGAGATGGTGCACACCACGGGGAGGTGATCGCTTCCGTACGGGTTGTCCTCGACCTCCCATGTAAAGAGTGGAAGGATCGAGGAGGAGCAGATGGTGAGGTCAATGGCAGTGAAAGTGCGGGTTGGGGAGTGAAAGTAAGTACTGACACCGGTGTTCAACAGGGAGAGAGAAGGATCCAGGAGCCACTGCTCCAGGACCCCACCCCTCCCGTTGGTGTCAGCACTGCCCCAAAGTGGACTGTGTCCGTTGAGGTCCCCCATAATGAGGAAGGGGGACGGCAGCTGCGAGACGAGATCATCAAGGTCTTCCTGGAAGACGATGCTTCCAGGTGGAAGATATACAGAGCAGACAGTCAGTGAGAACCCCACGAAGAGACGGATGGCTACCGCCTCTAAGGTGGTAGTGAGGGGTACGACCTGGAATGGAGAATGGTTGCTCACGAGGATGGCGACACCCCCGCGAGCTGGACCATCTCCATCCCGGTCCCGGCGAACTAGTGAAAAGTGCCGGATCGTGGGATCTGTGACTGGCTGCAAGTACGTCTCCTGCAGGCACACACAGATGGGCTGGTGTGCCTGAAGGAGGGCCTTGATGTCGTCAAGATTCCTCTGGAATCCACGACAATTCCATTGTAGGAGTGTGGCCATCTCAGGACTTAGAAGAGTGGGCGGACGAAGTGTTCCTATTCAACTTAACCGCCGCAGAGGACGGTTTAGTGAATAGGGGGCGGTCGGTATCCATGTCCTCGGAATCGTCCGAGGGACATGGATCGGTGACCGCCCTTTGAGGTGCGGTTATTTTCTTCTTAGGACCCGGCGGGGGCCCCTTAGGTTTGGAAGGTCTTGCTGTCTGAGGACGGGAAGGAGGAGGCCTTCCGGTGGAGGTGGAAGGCTGAACAGCAGGAATGGAAACCGGGGTTGATGTCGAAGTCGACACCACCCTCGGTCTCGCCTGCGTGAGGAGGTACTTCGCAGCTGGCGAGAAAGACTCAGTAGGTGGTACACTGATGTCAGTCTGCACCGCAACCGAAGTCATTGGAACGATGGGCTTTCCAATGACTGCACTGGCATAGGAAACCTTGCCAGGTGGGGCGGGCGGTGCAGCCAGCTTTCTCGCTTCAGCATACGAGATGTTGTTCACGACTTTGAGGCGTTGTACCTCCTTTTCCTCCTTCCACTTCGGACAGTCGCGGGAGTACGCCGGATGTTCGCCACTACAGTTCACACAGCATGCCTTTTCTGCTGTGCAGTCAGGATCGAGATGATCCTTACTGCCACAGCGAGCACAGGTGGGCTTGCCCCTGCATGCTGTGCGGGCATGACCGTATATCTGACACTGAAAACAGCGCAGAGGGTTCGGTATATACGGCCGTACCTCACAATGTAAATAACCTGCCTTGATGGAAGAAGGCAGGCGTGGCGTGTTGAATGTAACAATCAGCACCCTGGTGGGTGTCAATTTCCCATCACGGCGTGTCGAAACCCGGTGGACCGCTGTTACTCCTTGAGGTGTGAGCTCCGAGAGGATTTCCTCCTCAGTGACTTTGAGGAGGCCCCACTCGGTGATCACACCCCGAGAGGAATTCAAAGTTTTATGGGGAGTGACTTCGACAGCCACCCCACCAATTTCTTTGACTTTCAGGAGCAGTTCCGAGTGTTTGGAACAAGCGGTCTCAACCTGTAAGTCGCCAGATCGTAAGCGCTTTACGGATTTCGGTTCTCCCGCAAGACCTTTCAAACCTTTATTAACGAAAAAAGGGGACATGTCCCCAAGTACCTGATCACCCGTGGAGTGGATGATCAGGAACTTTGGGAACGAAGACACAGACACAGAAGACAACGGCAGAGATAACTTTGACAACGAGGAAGATGGGGGCTCATGTCGAGCCCTCTTGTTGGCGGCGATCGCATTAATTTCATCACTCTCTCTCATGATTTTTTTGTGTGGTTCAGTGCCCGCTGTCCCCACCCTCCACGGAGCCCAACAAGGGGACGCCCAGTCGGGCGCCAGGGCTACGCAGGCACTATACCCACACAGACAGTGAGCCAAGCCCTCACAAATAAATAAAAGGAAAATAAAAAGAGAAATGTGCAGAACAAAAACGTTCTACACAAAAGAAACAAAGTTTAAAATAACAAAATTGTGAATGGCCAACCTGGCCTCACAAAGAAAAGATAACGACAAAAGGAAAATAAGTTGTGAGGAAACTTGTAAACCTGTACCCGGACCGTGGGCAAGGTTACTCACCGCTCTGCACGGTTGACCCTAGCAGGACCTGCCCACCAGCCGATTGCTCCTGGGGGGGCCACCCCAGGAGCTCCCGTTTACCGGAAGCAGAGGCCAAAGCAGTGTATAGCAGAGGCCCCGGAATCCGCTGCCCAGCCCCGCGACAGACAGGCTCCCCAATGGCAAGACGGCCAATGGGGACCACGCCAGTCATGAGCTGAGGAGAGAAGACGGGGACCCCCGAGCAACTACCAGGATCCTCCTTTCCCGGGACACGGGTCTCCGCGCACGGCAAACACGCGGGCGAGCGTTTAGGACCCTGCGAAGGTAACCGAGCCAGCGGGAACCTTCACAGGGTGGTCCCCCTCACCACGTACAGGCGCTCACACCGAGGGGGATGCAAAGGCAAACTGCATTTTGTCTGTTCGGGCACAACAGAAAAAAATTACAAAAATCTGTCCCTAGAAAAGAAGAATGCGTGGTTATGTTTCGAATGCAAGTCGAACAAAATAAACCCAAAAGCGACCTTAGACATGGGAAGCAGAGACAGTTCGACACGTGACATCAATCTATTGATAGTAGAGATCTGTGATTTATAGACAGAAGTGAGAGAATTAAAACGAAGTGTAGAATTTTTTTCTAGCAAGTATGACGAACTGATGCAACAAGTAATAAATTACGAAAAAAATCAAAAGGATTTAACTACAAAAATCTATGAAGCCGAAAATTTAAACACAGAAATGAGAGAAGAGATTAAGGAGCTGAAACAAAATCTTAATGACGTGGAACAATATGGACGCAATAAAAATATAGAAATTCATGGTGTTCCCATAATTGAAGGAGAGGATGAAACAGAGCTTAAAATAAAGTTGTATAAAATTTCCCAGTCATTAAACATAGTCAACTACACAGACAATATGATTGAAAAAGTTCACAGACTTCCAGAAAGAAATAAAAGCAAAACCCCAAAGATAATTGTCCAATTCGTTCGTTACACGGAAAGATAGAGACATTTGGATACAAAACAGGAAAAAAAAATTACAACCACTATTGCAGACCTTAATGATAAAGGAACACCAATATATATTAATGAAAACATGACTATGATTAACAGAGAACTTTTCTGGAGAGCTAGGATGTGTGCAAAGGAAAAAAATTATAAGTATGTTTGGTTCAAAAATGGAAAAGTTCTAATGAGGAAATCAACTGGTGAAAGAATTATCAATGTTGATATGTTCACCAACTTTGATGATTTTTGAACTTTTAGATATGTCCGATAAACCTTGCTTTTTTTCTTTTTTTTTTGCTCTTTACTTTTGCTTTTTTTTATGAATATTCTTGTTAGCTATGTCTGATTTGAATTTTGAAGGTCTTAATAGCAACTATGATGTTGCTTATGTACTACAGGTTTAGAAGTGGAGGCTTGGTTCGTAAATAATTATAGTAAATTTATTTACAAAAATAAATTAGGAATTGCTCATGTTAATATAAGAAGCCAAAGAAAACATTGGGATTCATTAAAATTAAGTATTAACAATTACATGAAACACATTGATTTGCTAGTTTTAACTGAAACAAATGTAAATAAATATGAAAATTATTTATATAATATTGATAAATTTAATAGAATCACAAATGATAATATAAATAAAAATATTAGGGTGATTTCAGTATACTATAAAGAAAATCTAGATATTGAAATTATTTCACAACAAACAATTCCAGCGGAAACTATATATATAAAAGTAAAAAAAAATAATATAATATATCATGTTTTAGCACTATACAGATCGCCTAGTACAGATGTGAACTCTTTTCTGTTGAATTTCCGAAACTGGATGGAAAATACAGAAAAAGATCAAAATCAGATTTTAATAGGTGATTTTAATATCGATACAATGAATACTAAAAAACATGGCACAGAAAAATATATCACACTATTGGCTGAAATGAATTTTGAAAGATTAATAAGGGAAGCTACAAGAGAAGAAATAGTAAAAAATAAAATTACCAAAACCTGTATAGACCATATTAATATTAAACTGATTAAAAATATGTCAGCAAATTCAATAATTCAAACAAACAAAATAGCAGATCACTATATGATTTTAACACTGATTAGCAACACCAATAACAATTTGAATAATACTAATTATACTGAAACAGACCAGGAAAATAAGAATTGGTCATTTGACCATAACAATATAAACAAAGCTATTTCTGAAATGAATTGGAATTTAGAAAATTATGGAGACAACTCAATGGATGAATTAAACCTATATAAAGTATTTAAAGACATTTATGATGGAATTTTAGGAAAAATTGAATATATATGAGGAGTGTTCAAAAGGTAAAAAGAAATCATAGCAAAAATTGGACAACACCGAACTTGATAGAATCAACTGAAGAAAGAGATAAAGCTTGGAATTAAAAAGTTATTTGGTATTTTCTAGTTAGCTGATTTTTATGTGTTGTGTTTTGTGGATTTTTTTGATGTACACCATTTTTGTGGCTGAATGACCTATGTTTAATATAATTCATTCATTTTCCTGCAGATAAGCTATTTAGCTTTGCGGGTCAAATTGTAAATGTATTTGTATTCTTTACTCTTATGAATAAAAATTATATTCTTTTAAAAAAAAAAAGTTAAATACCAAATGTGGAGGGCCCTGAATGATTTTATTTTCAATCATATCATGCGGAGTCCCAAAACAGTGTTCTGAAAATGGAAATGTGGTCTGCGTGATCGCATGGTGATGGATTGCATCCACATGTCAATGGTTGGTTTGGTTATTTAGGGTTTTATGGCGTATTAGCATCTAAGGCTATAATGCGACAAACAAATGTCCAAAAAAGTAAAAAGATAACAATCATGAAACCCTGAACCAATTTCAAAAAATAAACTACAAATTTCACAAGAAAAATGTAAAACACTAAAATACCACGTTGGGAATAACAGTAAACAAATGTAGAAATATGTTGTAAAAAGAGATAAAACTAACCCAGGTGAAAGCAACCTGGGTTAAAAAGAATATATATCTATAAAGCTGAAGAGCAAAAACTATATGCGAGTAAAATAGCCAGTAAAAAAAATAAAATAAATACCCCCTCAAGCAGCTGCTTGCCACAGAGGTCTGACAGGAGCCTGTCAGATATTTTAAAAATCTAAATAAAGGTCATCAGATAACAAATGTCCGAGTATAAGGGGGGGGGAACGTAAAATCATGATGGTTAAAAAACATATGTCGTTCAAAGGTGAAACATGGACATGAGATTAAAATATGTTTGATAGTTAAAATGGTGTCACAAAAACTCACACTTAGGTACGTCATCAGCCCGTAGAAGAAATGAATGAGAAACAAACGAATGACCTAAGCGGAGCGGAGAAAGTACAACTTCCGCCTTGCGATTCCTGCGATAAAAAGATTGCCATGGTTTGATGATAGGTTTGATCTTAAAGAGCTTGTTCGTAAGCTGTTCTGACCAAGATTTCTGCCACTGTGCCCGGAGCTCGGTGGTAAAACGCTGCCGGAAATCCAGATTTGGAACCGGCAAGGTCGGACAGGGGTGTGGCTGACCTAGCAGCAGAATCTTCCAAATCATTAACCCTGATTCCGACGTGACCAGGCACCCAACAGAAGAGAACACTGGTTGTGGTGCCAGATGATGTAGCTGCTGGCAGATCTTAGTAAGAACTGGGTGAAGCCGATGCCACACCGAGATCAAAGCCTGAAGTGAGCTATGCAAGTCGGTGTAATGCACACACCGACGATGATGCTTAGTTGCCACGTGGTCCAAGGCAAGGCTGATAGCGTGCAACTCTGCAGTGAAGATGGAACACTGCAGTGGGATCTGGTCTGCAATGATTACATCACAGCAGACCATGGCCAATCCCACCGATGTGCCGGACTTCGAGCCATCTGTTAAGACAGGCAAGAAGTCCGGGTGCTCAGCACGATGACTGGCAAAGAGTTGCCGGTACACACAGTCAGGTGTAAAGGTCTTCCCCGTCCTGCACAGGGAAAAATCACAGGAAGGGGAAACAGCGAGCCATGGTGGAAATGGCTCAGCTGTCGACTGTGCAACGCTATCGAGACTGGTATTGATGTCTCTGAGGTAGCCTCGGACTCGCAAACCAAATGGACGAATGGCAGTCGGACGATTTGGGTAAAGCATTTCCCACTTCGGACTGAAAACGCAGTTCCAAGTGGGATGGCTAGGCAGGGATCGCAAATTTAGATGCATATTGTAGGAACAACTGCTGACGGTGAAGAGATAAAGAAGGTTGGTCGGTCTCAACGTAAAGACTCTGGACCGGTGAGGTGCGGAAGGCTCCCACGCAAACACGGAGGGCCTGGTGATGGAGGGGGTCCAGCACCTTAACCACCGAATCCCGGGCCGAGTCGTACACCTAGGATCCGTAGTCTAGTTTCGATCGGACAAGTGCACGGTACAGGCGGAGTAAAGAACATCGGTCCGTCCCCCAAGAAAGGGAGGAGAGGACCTTGACGATGTTCAATGCCAGCGTAAGCTTGGACCTGAGATGACGTATGTGAGGTAAAAAGGTCAATTTCCGATCGAATATGAGACCGAGAAACTTGGTCTCTGCCACAACTGGAATGATGTTACCCCCGAGCCGCAGCTCGGAATCCAGATGAAGATTACGCTTGTGGCAAAAGTGCACACAAGCGGTCTTCTGTGAAACCCGTGAAGGACTGCATGGTCCCCCACGAGAGATGGTGTACACCACGGGGAGGTGATCACTTCCGTAAGGGTTGTCCTCAACCTCCCATTTAAAGAGTGGAAGAATCGAGGAGGAGCAGATGGTAAGGTCAATGGCAGTGAAAGTGCGGGATGGGGAGTGAAAGTAAGTACTGACAGGAGAGATTCAACAGGGAGAGAGAAGGATCCAGGAGCCATTGCTCCAGGACCCGCCCCTCCTGTTGGTGTCAACATTACCCCAAAGTGGACTGTGTCCGTTGAAGTCCCCCATTATGAGGAAGGGGGATGGCAGCTGCGAGATGAGATCATCAAGGTCTTCCTGGAAGACGACGCTACCAGGTGGAAGATATATAGAGCAGACAGTCAGCGAGAACCCCACGAAGAGGCGGATGGCAACCGCCTCTAAGTTGGTGGTAAGGGGTACGACCTAGAATGGAGAATAATTGCTCACGAGGATGGCGACGGCCCCACGAGCTGGACCATCTCCATCCCGGTCCCAGCAAACTAGTGAAAAGTGCCAGATCGTGGGATCTGTTACTGTCTGCAAGTATGTCTCCTGGAGACACACACAGATGGGCTGGTGTGCCTGAAGGAGTGCCTGGATATCGTCAAGATTGCTCTGGAATCCACGACAATTCCAGTGTAGGAGTGTGGCCATCTCAGAACTTAGAAGAGTGGGCAGACGACGAATTCTTATTCAGCTTAACCGCCACAGAGGATGGTTTAGTGAATAGGGAGTGGTCGGTATCCACGTCCTCGGTATCGTCCGAGGGACATGGATCGGTGACCACCCTTTGTGGAGGAGTGATTATTTTCTTTTTGGGCCCCGGTGGGGACCCCTTAGGTTTTGAAGTTAGGTTTCAAAAACCTAAGGGGACCCCTTTAGTTTTGTCTTTCCTTTAGGTTTCAAAACCTAAGGGGACCCCTTAGGTTTTGTCTTGCTGTCTGAGGACGTGGAGGAAGAGGTCTTACGGTGGGGATGGAAGGCTGAGTTGCAGGAATGGAAACCGGGGTTGAAGTCGAAGTCGACACCACCCTCGGTTTCAACTGCGTGAGGAGGTACTATGCTGTTGGCGAGAAAGATCAGTTGGTGGTACACTGATATCAGTCTGCACCGCCAACGAAGTCATTGGAACGATGGGTTTTCCAATGACTGCACTGGCATAGCAAAATCTTGCAAGGTGGGGCGGGTGGTTCTTGCCTCAGCATATGAGAAGTTCTTTCTTGCCTCAGCATATGAGAAGTTGTTAATAACCTTGAGGCGTTATACCTCCTTTTCCTCCTTCCATTTTGGACATCGCGGGAGTACGCCAGATGTTCGCCACTGCAGTTTACACAGCTTGCCTTTTCTGTTTTGCAATCAGAATCGAGTTGATCCTTACTGCCACAGCGAGCACAGGTGGGCTTGCCCCGGCGAGCTGTGTGGGCATGACCATATATCTGGCACTGGAAACAGCGCAGAGGATTCAGTATATATATACGGCCGTACCTCACAATGTAAATAACCTGCCTTGATGGAAAAAGGCAGGCATGGCGTGTTGAATGTTACAATCAGTACCCTGGAGGGTACCAATTTTCCATCACGGCGTGTCGAAACCCGGTGAACCGCTGTTACTCCTTGAGGTGCGAGTTCTGAGAGGATTTCCTCCTCAGTGACTTTGAGGAGGCCCCACTCAGTGATCACACCCCAAGAGGAATTCAGAGTTTTGTGGGGAGTGACCTCAACAGCCACCCCACCAATCTCTATAACCTTAAGGAGCAGTCCCGAATGTTTAGAACAAGCGGTCTCAACCTGCAAGTCGCCAGATCGTAAGTGATTGACAGATTTCGGCTCTCCCACAAGGCCTTTCAAACCTTTATTCACGAAAAATGGGGACATGTCCCCAAGTACCTGATTACCCGTGGAGTGGACAATTAGGAATCTGGGGAACGACACAGAAAAAGAAGGCGACGGCGTTGTTAACAAAGACGAGGAAGATGGGGGCTTATGTCAAGCCCTCTTAGCTGCATTGATCGCATTATTTTCATCTTCAACTCTCTTTTTTTCTGTGTGTGTGTTTCAGTGCCGGCTGTCCCCACCCTCCACGGAGACCAACAAGGAGACACCCAGTCGAGCACCAGGTCTATGCAGGCACTATACTCAGAGAGATAGTGAGCAAAGCCCTCACAAATAAATAAAAGGAAAATGAAGAGAGAAATTTACGAAACAAAAACATTCTACACAAAAGGAACAAAGCATAAAATAACAAAATTGTGAATGGCCAAACTTGCCTCACAAAGAAAGTACAACTTCAAAAGGAAAATAATTTGTGAGGAAATTTGCAAACCTGTACCAGGACCGTGAGCAAGGTTACTCACTGCTCTGCACGGTTGACCCTAGCAGGACCTGCCCACCAGCCGATTTCCTCTGGGGTCCACCCTAGGAGCTCCCGTTTATCGGAAGCAGAGGCCAAAGCAGTGTATAGCAGAAGCCCTGGAATCCGCTGCCCAGCCCCGTGACAGACAGGCTCTCCAATGGCAAGTCATGGCCAATTTTCCATCACGGCGTGTCGAAACCAAAAAAAAGTCCGATGGCCGCCAGTCCAATGGCCGCCAGTCATGAGCTGAGGAGAGAAGATGCAGACCCCCAGGCAAATACCAGATCCTCCTTTCCCAGGACATGGGTCTCCGCGCCCGGCAAACATGCGGGCAAGCGTTAAGGACCCTGTGAAGGTAACCAAGCCAGTGGAACCTTCACAGGGTGGTCCCCCTCACCACGTACAGGATCTCGCACCGAGGGGTGCGCATGTCGAACAAGAAATTTTGTGCTCTTTGGTATAGTTGGAAGACTTTTGTACATGGGTCCCCAACTGCTCCTTTTTTTTTCGTTTTTGATTAGTTCTCTTTTCCCAAGGGCCCTTTGTCCTTTGGTTATTTCTTTGGTGTGCGTATCGTATGCCAAATGTCCACACTCTGGAGTGGTTTTTTCCACTTCAGCAGGGGCAAAGGCACAGATTAATGAAGTATCTGAGGACTTGTCCTTTGATATGGAATTTCAAAATTAGTCACAAACTCTCCTAAGTTCTACACCTCAGTCAGCCAGTTTACCGGAAGTCCGGGTTGTGTTGGGTTGTTTTACCTCTGAGCGGCACTTTTTTGCACACCATGGGCTAAATGGTCAGGTCACATGGACCCCGAAGGCTCAGAGAAGGTTGGGGGAGGGGACCCACTGGAACAGCTGTTGCGAGATAGATGATAGCCTCCAGTCAAGGCCATCTAGCGTGTTGTTTAACGTGCACAGGGTATGGCTCTCCCGCACACGGGGCCACGGCTTAACGTCCCATCCGACGGACGGCGGTCTTTCCAAGCCCATCGGTGTCCCCTACTGACCATGGGCAGGACGGGGAATTTTGTGGAGATAAATGTCAACGCTGACCCAGCTGGGACTCGAACCTGGGAACTACAGATTTCGAGCCTGGCGCGCTACCGACTGAGCCACCCCCGACCCCCGGAAGTCCGGGCTGACTGGGGTGGTTTCTAGTGAGAGGTGTCATGAGTTGTTTTATCGATGAATTTTGTTTTTTAATTGTCAAAACAAGGTTGCCAGAGCACCAATTTCTAAAAAAAATCGTTGGCAAATATTTTTTCTGAATTCTGTAATCAACCATAGTGTTCGGATATTTTTTTGAGCGACTGTACCAAAGACGTCTCCTTCGAGGGAGAGAGGAAAGAGTCATATTTAAGATGTCAAAGTATTTTAAATGCGTATTAATAAATGAGAAAACGTACACTGTGAACATATTTAATTCCGCTACCTTCGGCGGGGGTTGGCTCAGTCAGTTGTGTGCCAGGTTAATAATCTGCAGCTCCCATATTCGAATAAAATTGGGCCTGCGTTGAAAATTTTCTCCGCTAACTCCCGTCCTGCCTTACGTGGGAAAGACGACGACCTCGATAGTACTGTAAAGACCGCCGTCCTTCAGATGTGACGTTAAGCTGTGGCCCCATGTATAGGAGAGAAACAAGCCTTTTGAACATTAAATTGCACGTTGTGTAGTGTTGACGGGAGGTTGCCCTTTGCTTCCTAACAGTTAAAAATAGCCAACTGAGACTCGAACTTGGGAACTGCAGATTACGAGCCTGCGCGCTACCGACTGAGCCAACCCCGCCCCAGGGATTCGATAGGGTTTGTGTGACTGCTTACTTTGTCCTTTAATAATTAAGAGCAAGAGATTTCGTAAAGTTTTAAAAATATTTCAGTTAGGATTGTCTTCTACCCAGAAGCAAAGAGACACATGTCGTAAGAAAATAAACAAACACAAACAACTGTTTCACCTCAAAGTGTTTATTACCCACATTTAGATATGTATAAACACATATACACACTTTCTAACAAAATTAACAGAAGTGTCCTCAGTCTTTGGTTGTACTTCAACTTCATTGGCAAGTTGTATTTTTTTTGGCAAGTCTGCACATTAGCACATACACAGACCTTTCTACTGTTTGAGTAATTCGTTAGTTTCGATACTTAGATGCACCGTGAATTTGTAATCATAATTGTTGCTCTTCCTTTTAAATATTTATTTTAAAAACAGACGTCTCCGTTCAAAAGGAAAAAAGATTTAGATTTAATACGTGTTTATGTTAGGCAAACTTTGAACTTTATAGTTGTCATCATCAGAAAGCAAGTTGGAATTTGTCTTTTAATTTCAGGATATATCTTTGACGGCGAGTGCTTAAAGACTGGTGTGTCCATGGAATCCCTTCTAAAGCTATCCCATGGAACTATCCTTAGTCGAAATGATCCTTTGGTTATTTAACAAAATGCATCATTAATGAACAAATGAGTGATTAAGAAGGGCAGACATAATTGCGATGATTCAAAAATAAAACAACTAAAGAATAGCTAACAGTATAATTTTAAATCTAATAATTTAAATCTATAATTTTACAAAAATTTAAAATATATTAAGGGTTATAAATGTTGGCACACGTTAATTAAAATATCTAACCAATTCCCTCCCCCATTCTCCTATTGAAAAGTTAATAGTGTGGGGGGGGGAAGGCGGCAGTTTCCATTTGCTTAATTTGCATTGCTGATTTTAAAATAATCTCTTCATAACTCCGTAACAGATTACATGGGCTTCATCAATATCAAACGAAATAGGGATGCGAGGAAAAGTAAAAGCCAATTATAACTGCAAAATGGAGTAGAAAAAGCAAACTATATTTTAATGTTTAATTCAACAACTTTAGTATTTTTAACTTTTTTAAATTTTTTTTAAATAACAAAAATTTTTTTCTGAATTTATACTGCCATTCGAGAGTTATATACAGTAAAATATCGATATAACGAACGTCAGAATGATGAAATATTAAGTATAAAAAATTTTTCCGACCCCTGCCAATTTACTGTGTATCCCCATCAGGGGCGTAGCTATGAAGGGGAGGTTCCCCCCCCAAAAGTAAATCGGAGTTGGCAAAATTCAGGTGAGTTGTGAAAATTGGAATTTTTCTTATTTGTGAAATTAAGAGGAGTTGGGATAATCAAGTCAACTTGGCAAAATCTAGGGCAGTTGGGAAAATACGAAGTCACTTGGTAAAATGCAGGTCAGTTATGAAAATTTGGAAAGTTTTTGTAATATTAAGGAGAGTTGGCAAAACCTTGGGCAGTTGGAAAAATCGGGACAACTAGGCAAAAAAACCTTGGGCAGTTGGAAAAATCGGGACAACTAGGCAAAATCTTGGGGAGTTGGCAAAATTCTAAGTGGCTTAGCAAAATTCAGGTGATATGTTAAAATTGGATTTTTTTTCTGTAAAATTATGGCGAGTTGTCAAAATCGAGGCAATTTGGCAAAATCTAGACAACTTGACAAAATCTTGAAGAGTTGGCAAAATCTCGGGGAGTTGACAAAATTCAGGTGAGATGTAAAAATTGGGATTTTTTCTCTAAAGTTATGGCGAGTTGGCAAAATTTAGAGAAGCACGCAAAATCGAGGCAACTTGCAAACTATAGGGCAATTGGCAAAATTCGAAGCCACCTGGTAAAATACAGGTTCGTTGTGAAAATTTGTAATGTTTTTGTAAAATTAAGAGTAGTTAGTGAAATCAAAGTAAGAAGGCGAAATTTGGGTTAATTGGCGTAATGTAGATAACTTTGCAGAAACTTGGGAGTTGAAAAAATGGGGATAACTTGATTCGCAAAAGTGACGAGTAACCCCCGTCTCCTCCCCCCCCCCCACTGAAATAAATTCTGCGGAGTCTGAAATTTATGTAAAATACTTATTTGCTAAGTTGGCAAAATTTGAATTCCTTGTTGGAAAAATTTCGTTCTCTCCCCCACTCCCCCAAACCATAGTTCTTTCGCTACACCCTATGTAAAAATTTGTCTTGTAAGGACCTGGGTTCGAGCCCCGGGTAAGGCATGGCTGTTTGTGTCGTTCTTCTGCTGAGGGCCTGCCATCCTCTCAGACCTTCTACTCTGGCATATAAATCCTGTCAGACCTTCTACTCTGGCATATAAACTGACAGGCTCCTGTCAGACCTTCTACTCTGGCATATAAACTGACAGGCTCCTGTCAGACCTCTGTGGCAAGCAGATGCTTGAGGGGGTATTTATTCATATTTTATAATATTGTCGTGGAATTTTAACCGAATAGCTACATAACGAAATAAAAATTTGTCCCGAAAGAAAGAAATATGATCAGTACAGCGAAATGTGCGAAAGAAATTCCTTGAAATTCCTGTTAATTAAAACAATGTACATTATAATATCTGGTAAAGCTGTAATGATTTAAACACTGCGAAGTTTCTGAGAAGTCACATCACACTGGATCACGTGCTGTTGTACAGTCCTCACGCATTTTTGCTGATCTCACTGCGTGGCATAGATGCTCTCTACCTGTACCGGGATAATGCTTTAAAACCGTGTTTAATCATTCGTTAAAATTTATGTTATCGCTATTATTATTGTTTTAGTTATGTTCGTTAATTCATTTTGTCATTAGCAGTCAATATGGGTTGGGTTGTTTTACCTCTGAGCGGCACTTTTTTGCACACCATGGGCTAAATGGCCAGGTCATATGGACCCCGAAGGCTCAGAGAAGGTTGGGGGAGGAGACCCACTGGAACAGCTGTTAGGAAACAGATGGTAGCCTCCTCTCAAGGCCATCCAGCGTGTTCTTTAACGTGCACAGAGTATGGCTCTCCCGCACACGGGGCCACGGCTTAACGTCCCATCTGACGGACGGCGGCCTTTCCAGCCCATCGGTGTCCCCTACTGACCGTGGGCAGGGTGGGGAATTTTGCGGAGATAAATCTCAACGCTGACCCAGCTGGGACTCGAACCTGGGAACTACCGATTACGAGCCTGGCGCGCTACCGACTGAGCCACCCCCGCCCCAGTCAATACGGAATGAAGTAGCCACTTTTTTAAGAAGTAAACTCTAATACACGGTAGTTTCTTTAATAATGATTATTTTGTAGTATGTAGTATTTTTTTTAATTTCATTTCAGTATAAAGAATCTATTTTGATCACCGGCTAGAATTAGTTAAACAGATATTTCACTGTATTTTCTTTTTCGTTATCGTCTTTGTACAAACTTCTAAAATGCATATTTTATTAAATGTTTCGAAACTATACTTATAATTTAAGTTTTAATTAATTTCTGAGATAAATTCTTATGGCCCATCACCATTGTGAAATTCCAGCGTTCATAATTCTTTAAAAACTTGAACGAATATTGTTGAAAATCGAGTTTTAAATAGATTTGATCAATATCGCCGACTTCAGCCGCAGTTTTCCACTAAATGCATATTTTAAAAGTTATAGAGCTTCGAAGTTGGATTGTCATTGAGATAACATGGGAATTTTCTAACATTTCGGTAAGGTGGTGATGCAGTGTATAAATATTTTTAATAAAAGTTTAGAGAAGTCCAATTTTTTTTTATTTTGAGTTGGGTTGTTTTACCTCTGAGCGGCACTTTTTTGCACACCATGGGCTAAATGGCCAGATCACATGGACCCCGAAGGCTCAGAGAAGGTTGGGGGAGGGGACTCACTGGAACAGCTGTTGGGAGACAGATGGTAGCCTCCCGTCAAGGCCATCCAGCGTGTTCTTTAACGTTGGGTTGTTTTACCTCTGAGCGGCACTTTTTTGCACACAATGGGCTAAATGGCCAGGTCACATGGACCCCGAAGGCTCAGAGAAGGTTGGGGGAGGGGACTCACTGGAACAGCTGTTGGGAGACAGATGGTAGCCTCCCGTCAAGGCCATCCAGCGTGTTCTTCAACGTGCACAGGGTATGGCTCTCCCGCACACGGGGCCACGGCTTAACGTCCGATCCGACGGACGGCGGCATTTCCAAGCCCATCGGCGTCCCCTACTGACCGTGGGCAGGGCGCGGAATTTTGCGTAGATAAATCTCAACGCTGATCCAGCTGGGACTCGAACCTGGGAACTACAGATTACGAGCCTGGCGGGCGCGCTACCGACTGAGCCACCCCTTTTTATTTTGAAGAATTAGCAACTGGAAATAAAAACTTCAAACATATTACGAACCCTGCTCCTTATGGTAATTTAACTGCTTAGGTTTAATCATCTTATACTGATTAGGATAAGTTTTACTGGAGTAAATACCTGTGTTTATTACTATCAAGTTTCATTACTATTCCAAATTACTTGCGATATAGAATAGTTTCGCTTTGAGACAACGTTTTGAAAGCGAAAATGCAACCGTTACTGACAAATTGAAAGAAGCAGGAAAAATGTTTTTTTTTTCCAGGTGATTTTTAAGTACTTTTCCATAAATAAAATCAATTCGGAATGAGTATTTTATTCGCGATCATCATATTTTATTCACGCATGAGAAAACTCAAGGTATAAAATATTAACTAGTTAAATTTTTTTTACCGTCCTATTAAAACTCTTGAAGTTGCTCCAAAGTGTTATTTTTAAATCGTGGGATTCAATTTTAACAGTAACTCAACAGAAAATATGACTAACAATAAGGATGTGCCACAGGTTGCATTTATTTGACAAGTTGCACTTCCGAGCATCAGGAAATGACAACTCGCACAAACAAGTCTACATTCTATTATTTTTAGAAAGAATCAACCAACTGGTGGAGCAGTGATAATTTCTCCTACATTTGCACCATCTATTATTGGATTCTGATCAAGTCCGAATTAATGCCACCCTTAATACATAGGAGCTACATCGTAGCAACATCCTTTCAGCTCATAACCTTTGACATGTGACATCAGATCTAACGTGGCCTTCGACCTATAAGTACAATTTATTTCGTCCTCTGGAGTGACACCAGAATTACAATGACCTTTCAATGAATAGGCGTGTCTATTTTACATTGGGCATGAAATCTCACGCAACGCAGGACTCGCAGCAGCCCATAAATCGTTTCCATGGCAATGCAGGCCTGCGAGATGACGAGACACGTAGGTGTTACTGCTAACGGTCTCGCACGAGAGCGGTCCTGGAACTGTACAGAAATGCTAGATGTCTCTAGCTGGCTGGCTCAGGACGCATGTTTGGTGACAGAGGAGACCGTCGAGATCCTCGAGGGACCGTCCATGCTCCTAGCTGTGGGGGAAGACATCGGCGACGAGATGACGGTGCCGTGCGAATAGAAGGAATTGAGTCCGACTAACATGGACGGTTGTTGATCGAGGGGAGACATGCTCATCCCCTGCATGTGACGGGTGAGGATGGCCGAAGATGGAGCCATGGGGGACATGGGGTGGCGACTGCTGGACGTGTCGGAAGTGACTGTGGCCGCAGACGTCGAGGCGGTGGTGCAGGTGGCGTGGGACGTCGCACTGGAATAGTTCTCGTTCGAAGTCTTCGTGGCTATGGAGAAAATAAAAAAATAAGTATCAGAGAATAAAGGGATCTTGAAAGTTTCAACGTTCATAGTAAAATAGTTCTTAATATGAATAAGACGAAACACGAGAGAGAAGTATTTCCTCTTCCTTCTTTTTGATTTGTTGTTTCCGTTAGAATCCCCGAATTGATCGTACTGAAATCGAGAATTTATTCATGATTTGGATTCCTTTTTTTTACCAACAACACAATGGGCTGAATAAAGAGACTTTTGAGCCATCTTCACGGTGCAAGAGTGTTGGGTTGGGTTGTTTTACCTCTGAGCGGCACTTCTTTGCACACTATGGACCCCGAAGGCTCAGAGAAGGTTGGGGGAGGGGACCCACTGGAACAGCTGTTGGGAGACAGATGGTAGCCTCCCGTCAAGGCCATCCAGTGTGATCTTTAACGTGCACAGGGTATGGCTCTCCCTCACACGGGCCACGGCTTAACGTCCCATCCGACGGACGGCGGCCTTTCCAAGCCCATCGGTGTCCCCTACTGACCGTGGGCAGGGCGGGGAATTTTGCGGAGAAAAATCTCAACGCTGACGCAGCTGGGACTCGAACCTGGGAACTACAGATTACGAGCCTGGCGCGCTACCGACTGAGCCACCCCTCCCCAAAGCAAGAGTGTCAATATGCTCCCATTGATACTTAGTCGATATTTACCGAATTTCGACACATGATGTAACTGTTCCACTGTTCAGCATTTTTGGTCGACATTGTAAAATTTTTAATAACAATAATGAAAAAACTGACCATTCGCTTGATAAAAAAAAAGTAGTCTAACCTTGTTTCTAGTCCTATTTATTTATTTATTTATTTATTAAACGTTACAAAACGCCGCGAATTCATTCTACATGCTTACCCAAAACAAAATTAGATAAAATACAAAGGAAAAACATACAGAATTTTTAGATTGGTGATACTATATTTCTGTCATTTGAATTAAAAACTTAATAAAGTTTTTATATTCTATTTAACAAATATACATTAAGAAGGAAATCTCCAAGAGCTTTGTTTATATATATATATATTCTTTTCCTATTCCTAACTGTTGTTTGGGATCAGGCTTAGTTTATAATATTAATTCTTTAATTAGCATAAAATAACACGTAAATACCAATGTAAGTGTAAGTAAATATAAACACGTTGCAGCTTTGACTAAACTTTTTGGTAGGGCGCTTTGACTAGCGCACGCAAGGCCCTGAGCTAGGGGTAAAATTTTGAAGATTGAATTAAATCGAAGCGGATTGAAAAGATGTGAAATTTTTTTTTTTTTTTCAGCTATTCTCAAAAAGCTTTAGCAGAAAAATTCGGGAACAAAACCAATGAAAGGCCTTCGTAGTTCAATTCAGTATTTTGCCTCTCTCCTGTAATAATGACCTATATATATTTACACGCATTTTTCTTCTCCGTTTTGGTGGTATTTCATCGGATGGGACGTTAAAGCGTGGCCCCGTGTGAGGAAAGAACACACTGGATGGTCTTGACGGGTTGTGTTGTTTGGGTTGTTTAACCTCTGAGCGGCACTTTTTTGCACACCATGGGCTAAATGGCCAGGTCACATGGACCCCGAAGTCTCAGAGAAGGTTGGGGGAGGGGACTCACTGGAACAGCTGTTGGGAGACAGTGGTAGCCTCCCGTCAAGGCCATCCAGCGTGTTCTTTAACGTGCACAGGGTATGGCTCTCCCGCACACGGGGCCACAGCTTAACGTCCCATCCGACGGACGGCGGCCTTTCCAAGCCCATCGGTGTCCCCTACTGACCGTGGGCAGGGCGGGGAATTTTGCGGAGATAACTCTCAACGCTGACCCAGCTGGGACTCGAACCTGTGAACTACAGATTACGAGCCTGGCGCGCTACCGACTGAGCCACCCCCGCCCCTGGTCTTGACGGGAGGCAACCATCTGTCTGCCAACAGCCGTTATACTAGGTCCCCTCCCCCAACCTTCTCTGAGCCTTCGGGGTCCATGTGACCTGGCCATTTAGCCCATGGTGTGCAAAAAAGTGCCGCTCAGAGATAAAACAACCCAACGTTAAAGAACACGCTGGATGGCCTTGACGGGAGGCTACCATCTGTCTCCCAACAGCAGTTCCAGTGGATCCCCTCTCCCAACCTTCTCTGAGCCTTCGGGGTCCATGTGACCTGGCCATTTAGCCCATGGTGTGCAAAAACGTGTCGCTCAGAGATAAAGCAACCCAACCCAGATTGTACCTTCAATTTCGTACCAGGAGATCTATCACAGAGATTACTCCAATGACCATAAATAGATCATTTTCTCCGAAGCCTGTAGCAGAATTCTATGGGGCGGGGGTGGCTCAGTCGGTAGCGCGCCAGGCTCGTAATCTGTAGTTCCCAGGTTCGAGTCCCAGCTGGGTCAGCGTTGAGATTTATCTCCGTGAAATTCCCCGCCCTGCCCACGGTCAGTAGGGGACACCGATGGGCTTGGAAAGGCCGCCGTCCGTCGGATGGGACGTTAAGCCGTGGCCCCGTGTGCGGGAGAGACATACCCTGTGCACGTTAAAGAACACGCTGGATGGCCTTAACGGGAGGCTACCATCTGTCTCCCAACAGCTGTTCCAGTGGATCCCCTCCCCCAACCTTCTCTGAGCCTTCGGGGTCCATGTGACCTGGGCATTTAGCCCATTGTGTGCAAAAAAGTGCCGCTCAGAGGTAAAACAACCCAACCCAACCCAGAAATTCTATTTTTAGTCGCAGCTCTCCTCAGGAGAACATGAGCATCTGCACACCCTGGAGTAAGGAGAAAATAAAAAAAAACTTTAAAAACCCTACCTCACTGGACAAACTGAAAGCCACTCAAAAATCACCACAAAAGTCTGGCAAGTAAGTTTAAAATTAATAATGATGAATTTATTTAAAGCTTCAAAAGACAAGCTTTAAACATATGGGATCTCAGTTCCCATTGTTTCTCTCATGTTTTGAACACCTCGACGCACACAATGTTTAAAGATACATATTTTTCGCATAACATGCCCCTAAATGCAAGTGAATTATATCATCTTCTGAAAACTCTTGCCATCCCGTGGCCGAGTGGTTGCGCGCTTGGTTTCTGATCTACGGGACCTGGGTTCGAGCCCCGGGTAAGGCATGGATGTGTGTGTTGTTTTTCTGCTGAGGTCCTGCCATCCTCTCAGATCTTCTACTGTGGCATATAAACTGTCAGACCTGTCAGACCTCTGTGGCAAGCAGCTGCTTGAGGGTTTTTTTATTTTTTAAAAGTGGTCTTTTCAAACGTGGTTTATTTTCGTTTATATACAAATATTTTTAATGTATATTTAATGTATCACGTGTCGGATTAACTGGGATTTTGACAAATAATTCGAGAAACGAGAAAGCTGCTGCTAGAATACGATGCGAGAATAAAAAGGATTCACGAAGCAGGTTTCAAAACAATTTGCTGAAAAGCGAATGATGGGGAAAAAAAACAATTTTCCTTCTTACTATCCTATTTAAAATGAATAAACTCCATGTTACGATATTTTATACAAATTTCGAAGTTTTTGTATACCTGAAAACTATACTTTGTACTGTATATGGACGGCGGATTAAGAGGAATTCCATTACGCGTTTTTTTTTACTCTTATTCTGGATAATAAAGTGTACTGTTTAGATTATAAATATATACATGTCACGAAAGAAAGTACAAAATTCATTAAAACAGTTGATGCTACATTTTACTGTGCAATAGTTGTATGAAGAGGCTTGGGTTGGGTTGTTTTACCTCTGAGCGGCACTTTTTTTGCACACCATGGGCTAAATGGCCAGGTCAGATGGTCCCCGAAGGCTCAGAGAAGGTTGGTGAAGGGGACCCACTGGAACAGCTGTTGGGAGACAGATGGTAGCCTCCCATCAAGGCCATCCAGCGTGTTCTTTAACGTTGGATTGTTTCACCTCTGAGCGGCTTAGATTGGATTGGATTGTTTTACCTCTGAGCGGCACTTTTTTGCACACCATGGGCTAAATGGCCAGGTCACATGGACCCCGAAGGCTCAGAGAAGGTTGGGGGAGGGGACCCACTGGAACAGCTGTTGGAAGACAGATGGTAGCCTCCCGTCAAGGCCATCCAGCGTGTTCTTTAACGTGCACAGGGTATGGCTCTCCCGCACACGGGGCCACGGCTTATCGTCCCATCCGACGGACGGCGGCCTTTCCAAGCCCATCGGTGTCCCCTACTGACCGTGGGCAGGGCGGGGAATTTTGCGGAGATAAATCTCAACGCTGACCCAGCTGGGACTCGAACCTGGGAACTACAGCTTACGAGCCTGGCGCGCTACCGACTGAGCCACCCCCGCCCCCCTCTGAGCGGCACTTTTTTGCACACCATGGGCTAAATGGGCAGGTCACATGGACCCCGAAGGCTCAGAGAAGGTTGGGGGAGGGGACCCACTGGAACAGCTGTTGGGAGACAGATGGTAGCCTCCCGTCAAGGCCATCTAGCGTGTTCTTTAACGTTGGGTTGTTTTACCTCTGAGCGGCACTTTTTTGCACACCATGGGCTAAATGGCCAGGTCAGATGGTCCCCGAAGGCTCAGAGAAGGTTGGTGAAGGGGACCCACTGGAACAGCTGTTGGGAGACAGATGGTAGCCTCCCGTCAAGGCCATTAAGCGTGTTCTTTAACGTGCACAGGGTATGTCTCTCCCGCACACGGAGTCACGGCTTAACGTCCCATCCGACGGACGGCGGCCTTTCCAAGCCCATCGGTGTCCCCTACTGACCGTGGGCAGGGCGGGGAATTTTGCGGAGATAAATCTCAACGCCGACCCAGCTGGGACTCGAACCTGGGAACTACAGATTACGAGCCTGGCGCGCTCCCGACTGAGCCACCCTCGCCCCACTGAAGAAAAGGTTAGCCGGTGATGGTGTGGTGATTATCACCCCTGACATGTTACTGGGAAATGGTATTCCACTCACTCACTGCAGAAACTCACTGAGCTTAGCTTTTTTCAGCTAACTTTTTTATGTACAGAAGGTTTCCATTTCCCGGTCAATTACGATAATGAAAGTTGTGGTCCATTTTGTCATTTTTATGGGCCCCTTCTTTCTACGTTGCTTTTGTAAGGAAACAAAAAAATACCACATTTCAAGGCTCAACCTCTAGCGAAATGCTATTCAGAGGTGAGCATCTCTGTGTAGGAAACCAGGAAACAAAAATAATCCCCAATTTACTAAAAACAAAAAGAGTTCCCCATTAAGCTGAGTTAGGCTGCTTTTACCTACTATGAGTAGCATTTACTATGAGTAGCTGTTCCAGTGGGTCCCCTCCCCCAACCTTCTCTGAGCCTTCGGGGTCCATGTGACCTGGCCATTTAGCCCATGGTGTGCAAAAAAGTGCCGCTCAGAAGTAAAACAACCCAACGTTAAAGAACACGCTGGATGGCCTTGACGGGAGGCTACCATCTGTCTCCCAACAGCTGTTCCAGTGGGTCCCCTCCTCCAACCTTCTCTGAGCCTTCGGGGTCCATGTGACCTGGCCATTTAGCCCATGGTGTGCAAAAAAGTGCCGCTCAGAGGTAAAACAATCCAATCCAATGGCCAGGTCATAAAATCTTCAAGGGTTCCGAGTTGAGTAAGAAAGGTATCACAAGGCCAGGCGGTCCAGGTTGTGTTTTTAATTTCTCACAGAACTACAGCTTCAGTCGCATCCAATGAATAGCAGCCTTCCCAAACCCACTGATGTTTCTCATCGAGGACAAAATGGGGATTAGCAGAAAAAAACTCAATGCAGGAATAGTTGGGATCTGAATAGAGTAGCATCAAATCAAAGCCTGGTGTGCTAACATCTCAGCTAATCTCCGCTCAACAATTTGCTTAAGGGAAAAATATAATTATTAATTTAGTATAAAAAATACAAAAGATTTCCTCTAGATTTCTGTATTGAGGTTTTGCTATGTAAAATGTCATCCGGGAATAAATATTTGTCATATTAAGTGCAGTCATTTCACTCACATGTTGGAGTAGGGGTTAGAGCTTTTCTTTTGCCTTCCTGTTGACTGGCATTTTTTGGCTTCCTCTTCCTCTTCTGAATGCCATCTTTCTTCATCGCTGGAGGGCGGTTCACCTGGTATACGAAACAGAAGAGAACTATTTAGTAATCGTTTAACGTAAACATATTTAGTAAACATTTCACTTTAAGTAATTTAGTAATAAGTACTTTAAGCAATTTAGTAAACTTTAATTAATTAAGTTTACTTTTATTATTAGTAAACAAAACATATTTAGTATTAATGAAGTCTTCTTTTACGATTGATTAAGATTTAGCCATTTAATTAAGAATAGTTGAGACGATCGACAAGCTTCTTCCTAATTTATATGAGAAGCAGAATTATGTGCTAAACGATCAGAATATGAAGTAATATTTTTGTTTTGGTGTGGAGCTAAATACGTTTATCACATTTTGAAATTGAAACCACTCCTTGGTGAAATCTTACATCTAATTTAGGGGTTCTCAACGTGGGGTACGCGGTAAATTTTTTTGGGGTACGCCGTGAGAGCTCAAAAGTTGCTAGATATATGTTATATATACATGAATATGTTTTATTTTATTCCCATTGTTACACCATAACAATAGTTTTATCTATCTATACAAGGGGTACGCCAGTTACACATTTCCAGGGGATACGTGAAGTATAAAAGGTTGAGAACCACTGAACTAATTATTACATCCCAACATTAGCAAATGACAAATGATTCGAAGATTTCTTTAAAATTAATGACAAGCACAGTTTTTGAAAACCCATGAATGGCTAGAAATCATAGTACAGTCGCTCAAAAAAGTATCCGAACACTATGGTTGATTACAGAAGTCAGAAAAAATATCTGGCAACAATTTTTTAAGAAATTAGTGATCTGGCAACCTTCGTGTTACGTGATTACAGAATTCAGGAAAAATATCTGGAGCGTGTACAGCAACTGTACACGCTCCAGTTACCGTTCACAGCAAACTGGAGCGTGTGGAGTTACTGCACACGCTCCAGTTTGCTGTGAACGGTAACTGCACACGCTCAATATTTCCGTGAGTGAGCCCACACGATCTAGTATCAAAATAATATGACCACCTACAGTCGCTCAAAAAAGTATCCGAACACTATGGTTGATTACAGAATTCAGAAAAAATATCTGGCAACGATTTTTTTAGAAATGAGTGATCTGGCAACCTTCGTGACACGAAGGTTGTCAGATCACTAATTTCTAATGAGCGACTATACAAGCATTGGCCGTTAAGTCAAAAAATTTTTTTAACTTAATATAAAGTTATAAAGAGCGTAAAAATAGCTCACCGTGTTTCGAAAACTTGGTTGGTAGGAATAAGCCAATAATTTGTTCTCAGTTTAGAAGGGAGAAAGAATTTTAAACAGGTACAAAAAATTAACTAAAGATGCAGAAATGTTTTTACGCTAGCAGAACTTTATGACCAAATGGGTTTAATGGACAGGTCACAAGGACACCAAGAGCTCAGAGAAGGTGGGGGGAGAGGTATCCGCTGAGCAGCTATTAGGAGACAGATGGAAGGCTCCCGTCAAGGCCATCAAACGTGTTCTTAACGTGCACAGGGCATAGCTCTGTTGCACACCAGACCACGGCTGTAACTTCTTCTAATGGACGGCGGCATTTTCAAGCCCATTAGTGTCCTTTCTGGGTTGGATTGTTTTACCTCTGAGCGGCACTTTTTTGCACACCATGGGCTAAATGGCCAGGTCACATGGACCCCGAAGGCTCAGAGAAGGTTGGAGGAGGAGACCCATTGGAACAGCTGTTGGGAGACAGATGGTAGTCTCCCGTCAAGGCCATCCAGCGTGTTCTTTAACGTGCACAGGGTATGTCTCTCCCGCACACGGAGTCACGGCTTAACGTCCCATCCGACGGACGGCGGCCTTTCCAAGCCCATCGTGTCCCCTACTGATCGTGGGCAGGACGGGGAATTTTGCGGAGATAAATCTCAACGCTGACCCAGCTGGGACTCGAACCTGGGAACTGCAGATTACGAGCCTGGCGCGCTACCGACTGAGCCACCCCCGCCCCTGTATATATATATATATATTGGGATAAGAACAAACTGATGAGATTAATCAATAATAAATTCACAGATTGCCTGTTGACATATAATTCAAGAAAAAGTTTTATGAAGAAATGATTCGCTAATGAGTGGGATTCGAATCCACGCTGATGATCCACAAAAATCATGAGATTGATTTATTTTTTTCATAATATTAAAGCTTTTGAAATATTTTTATCCAAAGTTAATATATTTATTTTTAATTTCCTACGTCTGTGTCTTCTTGGCTGCATTAATTTTATTATAAAGTGTCCGAATCTTTATATAGTCTCAAATCCGTGAAATAACACTTTTTATCCATATAGGTAATAGTCATTTTAGCTAGATATTTTCAAAACTATTTTGTATAATCTTGGCGAGATTTCATAACTCGCTAAATCTAATAAGCGTTGATGTATAATCTAATAATAATAAATTACCTCTCAAGCAGCTGCTTGTCACAAAAGTCTGTCAAGAAGCTGTCAGTTAAATATTCCATAGAGAAATTTATGAGGAAGGCGAGTTGGGTTGTTTTACCTCTGAGCGGCACTTTTTTGCACACCATGGGCTAAATGGCCAGGTCAAATGGACCCCGAAGGCTCAGAGAAGGTTGGGGGAGGGGACCCACTGGAACAGCTGTTGGGAGACAGATTGTAGCCTCCCGTCAAGGCCATCCAGCGTGTTCTTTAACGTGCACAGGGTATGGCTCTCCGCACACAGGGCCACGGCTTAACGTCCCATCCGACGGACGGCGGTCTTTCCAAGCCCATCGGTGTACCCTACTGACGGTGGGCAGGGCGGGGAATTTTGCGGAGATAAATCTCAACGCTGACCCAGCTGGGACTCGAACCTGGGAACTACAGATTACGAGCCTGGCGCGCTACCGACTGAGCCACCCCCGCCCCAAAGGAAGGCGAGACTTCAGCAGAAAGACATCACAAACATCCATGCCATACCCCGGGGCTCGAACCAAGTTGGTTGGTTTGGTTGTTTGGGGTTTATTGGCGCAACAGCAACTAAGGCTATATTGCGCCAAACAAACGATAAAAAGGGATAAAAGTCTCGTAACCCACAACCAAAGTTAAAACGAACACAAACAAAACGACAAGTAAAAAGACTAAAAAGAAACAACAAGAGTAGAAGTTAACAATAAAAATGGGTGTATAGGACCTATGTAAAATTGCAAACAAGAGTAAAACTAGAAAATATAGTAAAAATCAGAAACGTGTAAAATAACCAATAAATCGTAAAAAGTCAAAAACAGGAGTTAAAAACGATTCATCAGATAAAAGATGGCCGAGTGTAAGAGGCTCAGCCATAAAATTATGGAAAGTAAAATACAATTTACGTTCGAGGTTAAAAGCAGGATATTGAATTAAAATATGTTTCACAGTTAAAACGGTGTCACAAAACTCGCACTTAGGTACTGCGTCCGCCTTAAGAAGAAAAGAGTGGGTTAAAAACGAGTGACCTAAGCGGAGCCGAGCAAGGACAACTTCCTCCTTACGATTCCTGCGGTAACAAGACTGCCACGGTTTAACGATAGGTTTGATCTCAAAGAGCTTGTTGGTAAGCTGTTCCGACCAAGATCTCTGCCACTGTGCCCGGAGCTCGATGGTGAAACGCTGCCGGAAATCCACATATGGAACCGGCAATGGAGAGTCGGACAGGGGAGTTGCTGACCTGGCAGCAGAATCTGCCAAATCATTGCCCCTGATTCCGACATGACCGGGCACCCAACAGAAGAGAATCGTGGTGGTGGCTGCCAGACGATGGAGCTGCTGGCGGATCTTGGAGAGAACAGGGTGAGGCCGATGCCTCACCGAGATCAAAGCCTGTAGCGAGCTAAGCGAGTCGGTGTAAAGCACACACCGACGATGATGCTTAGCTGCTATATGGTCCAAGGCAATGCTGATAGCATGCAACTCAGCAGTGAAGATGGAACACTGCTGTGGGATCTGGTCTGCAATGATTACATCACAGCAGACCATGGCTGATCCCACCGAAGTGCCGGACTTCGAGCCATCTGTGAAGACAGGCAAGAAGTCCGGGTGCTCAGCACGATGGCTGGCAAAGAGTTGCCGGTACACACAGTCAGGTGTAAAGGCCTTCCCCGTCCTGCACAGGGAAAAATCGCAGGAAGGGGAAACAGCGAGCCAAGGTGGAAGTGGCTCAGCTGTCGACTGTGCGATGCTATCGAGACTGGTGTTGATGTCTCTGAGGTAGCCTCGGACACGCAAACCGAAAGGACGAATGGCAGTCGGCCGATTCTGGTATAACATTTCCCACCTGGGACTGAAAACGCAGTCCCAAGTGGGATGGCCTGGCAGGGATCGCAATTTTGACGCATACTGCAGGGACAACTGCTGACGGCGAATAGATAAAGATGGTTCATCGGTCTCAACGTAGAGACTCTGGACCGGCGAAGTGCGGAAGGCCCCCGTGCACACACGGAGGGCCTGATGATGGAGTGGGTCCAGCACCTTCACCACGGAATCCCGGGCGGAGTCATACACCTGGGATCCGTAGTCCAGTTTCGACCGGACAAGTGCACGGTAAAGGCGGAGCAAAGAACATCGGTCCGCCCCCCAAGAGAGGGAGGAGAGGACCTTGATGATGTTCAATGCCCGCGTGCACTTTGACCTGAGATGTCGAATATGTGGTAAAAAGGTCAATTTCCGGTCGAAGATGAGACCGAGAAACTTGGTCTCCGCCACAACTGGAATGATGTTACCCCCGAGCCGCAGCTCGGGGTCCAGATGAAGATTACGCTTGCGGCAAAAGTGCACACAAGCGGTCTTCTGTGGGGAGAACCGGAGCCCATTCGCCGTCGCCCAAACCGAGAGATTGTTCAGGGCAGTTTGCAGTTGTCGTTCAATGACCCTCATGCTGGACGATGAGCAAAAGATGCTAAAGTCATCAACATAGAGGGCATTGCCTACAGTCGGAGGAAGTTGCCGTGTAATGGAATTGATCTTGACAGCGAAAAGCGTAACACTCAGGACGCAGCCTTGAGGCACCCCCTGTTCTTGGGGGAAAGGCCGCGACAGAGTGTTGCCGACACGAACTCGAAAAATACGAGAAGATAAAAAGTTCGCAATGAAGATTGGCATGTGACCTCGCAAGCCGAAGCTGTGAAGGTCACGAAGAATGCCGAATCTCCATGCTGTGTCGTACGCTTTTTCGATGTCGAAGAAAACTGACACCAGGTGCTCTCGTCGTAAAAAAGAATTCCTGATCGCCGATTCGAGGCGGATCAGGTGGTCTAAAGTAGACCGGTGCCTGCGAAAGCCACACTGGGTGTTGGAAAGAAGGCCGTGATGTTCCAAATACCAGGCCAGCCTGGTATTTACCATCCTTTCCAACACCTTGCAGACGCAGCTCGTCAACGCAATTGGACGATAATTGGAAGGAATCTTGGGATCTTTGCCTGGCTTAGGGAAGGCCAAGACGATGGCCTCCCGCCAGCAGTCCGGAAACTGCTCCTCGATGAAAATACGGTTGAAGAGTCGGAGCAGTCGATCCTTACTCGATGGTGAGAGATGTTGGAGCATGGCATAATGGACATTGTCTGGCCCCACAGCAGATGCACGAGAAGTGTGCAGAGCACGGCGAAGCTCCTCCGCTGTGAATGGCCTGTTGTAAGACTCCAGGCCATTCGAATGGAAGGACAGCGGAGAGCGCTCGGCCCTGCTCTTCTGGGCCAGAAACTCGGGGGAGTAGGAGGACAGAGAAGAGATGGTGGAGAATGACTCCCCCAGAATGTCGGCAATTGCTCGAGGCTCAGCAATTGCCTGTCCATTGTGCTCCAGGATCGATAATGAGTGGGACGTGTATTTCCCACCCATCTTCCGGACCTTATCCCACACGACCTTAGAACTGGTCATGCGGGTGATAGTAGATGTATATTTCATCCAAGATTCCTTCTGGCTCTTGCGCCGGACGAAACGGGCTTTCGCCCTGGCGCGTTTGAATGCTTCGAGGTTGGGGGACGTCGGATATCTCCGAAACACCCCCCATGCCTTGTTCTGAGCCTTACGAGCTGCGGTGCAGTCGGGATTCCACCACGGTTTTGGGAACCGTGGAAACCGAGTCGAGGTCTGAGGAATAGTAGAGGCAGCTGCATGGACGATAAAGTCCGTCAACTCCGCCACTGCGACATTGATGGGCTCCTGGCTGACAGAGTGCTCATCGAGCTCAGACAAGAGCTCGAAGCCACTCCAATCAGCCCGATCAAGCCTCCACCGGGAGACACGCGAAGGGCTGCAAGGCCCCCCACGACAGATGGTACACACCACGGGGAGGTGATCGCTTCCGTAGGGATTGTCCTCGACCTCCCATGTAAAGAGTGGAAGGATCGAGGAGGAGCAGATGGTGAGGTCAATGGCAGTGAATGTGCGGGTTGGGGTGTGAAAGTAGGTACTGACACCGGTGTTCAACAGGGAGAGCGATGGATCCAGGAGCCACTGCTCCAAGACCCGGCCCCTCCCGTTGGTGTCAGCACTGCCCCAGAGCGGACTGTGGCCGTTGAAGTCCCCCATGATGAGGAAGGGGGACGGCAGCTGCGAGACGAGGTCATCAAGGTCATCCCGGAAAATGACGCTTCCGGGCGGGAGATAGACAGAACAGACAGTCAACGAAAATCCCACAAAGAGGCGGATGGCAACCGCCTCTAAGTTCGTAGTAAGGGGAATGACCTGGAATGGGGAGTGGTTGCTCACGAGGATGGCAACACCTCCGTGAGCTGGACCATCTCCATCCCGGTCCCGGCGAACGAGAGAAAAGTGCCGGATAGTGGGATTGTTGGCTGTCTGTAAGAATGTCTCTTGAAGGCACACGCAGAGGGGTTCGTGTGCCCTCAGGAGGACCTTGATGTCGTCAATATTCCTCTGGAATCCACGACAGTTCCATTGAAGGAGTGTGGCCATCTCAGGTCTTTGAAGAATTGGCGGACGACTTTCGATTTATTTTAACCGTCGCCAGCGACGGTTTTGGAAAATTGGGGCGGTCCGTGTCCATGTCCTCGGAGTCGTCCGAGCAACATGGATCAGAGACCGCCGAACGAGGAGGTAAAATTTTCTTTTTGGGCCCCGGCGGGGGCCCCTTGGGTTTGGTAGGTCTTGCTGTCTGTGGGCGGGGTGGAGGGGGCCTTCCGGAGGTGGAAGTGGAAGGCACAGACACAGGAATAGAAACCGGTGTCGATGTCGAGATTGACACCGACGTCGGCTTCGCCTGCGTCAAGAGGTACTTCGCAGCAGGCAAGAAAGATTCAGCTGGTGGAACGCTGATGTCGGTCTGCACCGCCACGGAAGCCATCTTAACGACGGGCTTTCCGACCACCGCACCGGCATAGGAGACCTTGCCAGGTGGGGCAGGCGGTGCAGCGAGCTTTCTCGCCTCTGGATAGCTGATGTTGTGGAGGGTCTTCAGGCGCTGTACCTCTTTCTCCTCCAGCCACTTCGGACAGTCGCGGGAGTACGCCGGATGCTCACCACGGCAGTTGACACAGCATGCCTTTTCTGCTGTGCAGTCAGGTTCAAGATGATCCTGACTGCCACAACGAGCACAGGTGGGCTTGCCCCGGCATGCGGTGCGGGCATGGCCAAACCTCTGGCATTGGAAACAACGCAGAGGGTTTGGTATAAATGGCCGCACCTCGCACTTTAAGTATCCTGCCTTGATAGAAGTAGGCAGGTGTGGTGAGTTGAAAGTTAGAATGAGAACCCGGCTGGGCTCTAACTTTCCATTACGGCGTGACGTTGGTTGTTTGGGGTTTTTTGGCGCAATAGCAACTAAGGCTATATTGCGCCAAACAAACGATAAAAAGGGTAAAAGACATGAAACCCACAACCAAAGTTAAAAAGAACACAAACGAAACGACACAAAATCAATAAGTAAAAAGTGTAAAAGAAACAACAAGAGTAGAAGTGAACAATAAAAATGGGTGTATAGGACCTATGTAAAATTCCAAACGAGTAAAACTAGAAAATATAGTAAAAATCAGAGACGTGTAAAATAACCAGTAAAACGTAAAAAGTCAAAAACAGGAGTTAAAAACGATTCATCAGATAAAAGATGGCCGAGTGTAAGAGGCTCAGCCATAAAATTGTGGAAATTAAAATACAATTTACGTTCAAGGTTAAAAGCTGGACACTGAATTAAAATATGTTTCACAGTTAAAACGGTGTCACAAAACTCGCACTCAGGTACTGCGTCCGCCTTAAGTAGAAAAGAGTGAGTTAAAAACTAGTGACCTAAGCGGAGCCGAGAAAGGACAACTTCCTCCTTACGAATCCTGCGGTAACAAGACTGCCACGGTTTGACGATAGGTTTGATCTCAAAGAGCTTGTTGGTAAGCTGTTCTGACCAAGATCTCTGCCACTGTGCCCGGAGCTCGGTGGAAAAACGCTGCCGGAAATCCACATATGGAACCGGCAACGGAGAGTCGGACAGGGGCGTGGCTGACCTGGCAGCAGAATCTGCCAAATCGTTGCCCCTGATTCCGACATGACTGGGCACCCAACAGAAGAGAATCGTGGTGGTGGCTGCCAGACGATGGAGTTGCTGGCGGATCTTGGAGAGAACAGGGTGAGGCCGATGCCTCACCGAGATCAAAGCCTGTAGCGAGCTAAGCGAGTCGGTGTAAAGCACACACCGACGATGATGCTTAGCTGCTATATGGTCCAAGGCAATGCTGATAGCATGCAACTCAGCAGTGAAGATGGAACACTGCAGTGGGATCTGGTCTGCAATGATTACATCACAGCAGACCATGGCTGATCCCACAGAAGTGCCGGACTTCGAGCCATCTGTGAAGACAGGCAAGAAGTCCGGGTGCGCAGTACGATGGCTGGCAAAGAGTTGCCGGTACACACAGTCGGGTGTAAAGGCCTTCCCCGTCCTGCACAGGGAAAAATCGCAGGAAGGGGAAACAGCGAGCCAAGGTGGAAGTGGCTCAGCTGTCGACTGTGCGATGCTATCGAGACTGGTGTTGATGTCTCGCAGGTAACCTCGGACACGCAAACCGAAAGGACGAATGGCAGTCGGCCGATTCTGGTATAACATTTCCCACCTGGGACTGAAAACGCAGTCCCAAGTGGGATGGCCTGGCAGGGATCGCAATTTTGATGCATACTGTAGGGACAACTGCTGACGGCGAATAGATAAAGATGGTTCATCAGTCTCAACGTAGAGACTCTGGACCGGTGAGGTGCGGAAGGCCCCCGTGCACACACGGAGGGCCTGATGATGGAGTGGGTCCAGCACTTTCACCACCGAATCCCGGGCGGAGTCATACACCTGGGATCCGTAGTCCAGTTTCGACCGGACAAGTGCACGGTAAAGGCGGAGCAAAGAACATCGGTCCGCCCCCCAAGAGAGGGAGGAGAGGACCTTGATGATGTTCAATGCCCGCGTGCACTTGGACCTGAGATGTCGAATATGAGATAAAAAGGTCAATTTCCGGTCGAAGATGAGACCGAGAAACTTGGTCTCCGCCACAACTGGAATGATGCTACCCCCGAGCCGCAGCTCGGGGTCCAGATGAAGATTACGCTTGCGGCAAAAGTGCACGCAAGCGGTCTTCTGTGGGGAGAACCGGAACCCATTGGCCGTCGCCCAAACCGAGAGATTGTTCAGGGCAGTTTGCAGTTGTCGTTCAATGACCCTCATGCTGGACGATGAGCAAAAGATGCTAAAGTCATCAACATAGACGGCATTGCCTACAGTTGGAGGAAGTTGCCGTGTAATGGAATTTATCTTGACAGCGAAAAGCGTAACACTCAGGACGCAGCCTTGTGGCACCCCCTGTTCTTGGGGGAAAGGCCGCGACAGAGTGTTGCCGACACGAACTCGAAAAATACGAGATTGGTTTGGTTTGGTTGTTTGGGGTTTTTTGGCGCAAGAGCAACAGGGCTATATTGCGCCAAACAAAAGGATATAAATTGATAAAAGTCATTTGAACCCACAACCAAAGTTAAAAACACACAGAATCATAACAAGAAAGATTAGTAAAAGCACGTGTAAAATCGACAATAAAATGGGTGTATAGGACCCAGTAAAAAACAGAAACAAGCGTAAAATCAAAGTAACAAAGTAAAAAGGTTAATAAACGCATAAAATATCCAGTAAAACGTAAAAAGTCAACAATAACAAGGGGTTTATAGGACCCATGTAAAAAAACAGGTAAAAATCCACTAAAAAGAGAAAATTCATAAACGTGTATAATATCCGGTAAAGCGTAAAAATTCGAAAACAGTAGTTAAAAGTGAATCATCGGATAAAAGATGTCCGAGTGTAAGGGGCTCGGACGTAAAATTGTGAAAGGTAAAAAACAAACGTCGTTCAAGGTTAAAAGCTGGACAAGAAATTAAAATATGTTTAACTGTTAAAATGGTGTCACAAAACTCGCACTTAGGTACTGCGTCCGCCTTAAGTAGAAAAGAGTGAGTTAAAAACGAGTGACCTAAGCGGAGCCGAGCAAGGACAACTTCCTCCTTACGATTCCTGCGAAAACAAGACTGCCACGGTTTGACAATGGGCTTGATCTCGAAGAGCTTGTTAGCAACCTGTTCAGACCAAGATCTCTGCCACTGTGCCCGGAGCTCGATGGTGAAACGCTGCCGGAAATCCACATATGGAACCGGCAACGGAGAGTCGGACAGGGGCGTGGCGGACTTGGCAGCAGCATCTGCCAAGTCATTGCCCCTGATCCCGACATGACCGGGCACCCAACAGAAGAGAATCGTGGTGGTGGCTGCCAGATGATGGAGCTGCTGGCGGATCTTGGAGAGAACAGGGTGAGGCCGATGCCTCACTGAGATCAAAGCCTGTAGCGAGCTAAGCGAGTCGGTGTAAAGCACACACCGACGATGATGCTTAGCTGCTATATGGTCCAAGGCAATGCTGATAGCATGCAACTCAGCAGTGAAGATGGAACACTGCTGTGGGATCTGGTCTGCAATGATTACATCACAGCAGACCATGGCTGATCCCACTGAAGTGCCGGACTTCGAACCATCTGTGAAGACAGGCAAGAAGTCCGGGTGCACAGCACGATGGCTGGCAAAGAGTTGCCGGTACACACAGTCGGGTGTAAAGGCCTTCCCCGTCCTGCACAGGGAAAAATCGCAGGAAGGGGAAACAGCGAGCCAAGGTGGAAGTGGCTCAGCTGTCGACTGTGCGATGCTATCGAGACTGGTGTTGATGTCTCGAAGGTAACCTCGGACACGCAAACCGAAAGGACGAATGGCAGTCGGCCGATTCTGGTATAACATTTCCCACCGGGGACTGAAAACGCAGTCCCAAGTGGGATGGCCTGGCAGGGATCGCAATTTTGATGCATACTGCAGGGACAACTGCTGACGACGAATAGATAAAGATGGTTCGTCGGTCTCAACGTAGAGACTCTGGACCGGTGAAGTGCGGAAGGCCCCCGTGCACACACGGAGGGCCTGATGATGGAGGGGGTCCAGCACCTTCACCACCGAATCCCGGGCGGAGTCATACACCTGGGATCCGTAGTCCAGTTGCGACCGGACAAGTGCACGGTAAAGGCGGAGCAAAGAACATCGGTCTGCCCCCCAAGAGAGGGAGGAGAGGACCTTGATGATGTTCAATGCCCGCGTGCACTTGGACCTGAGATGTCGAATATGTGGTAAAAAGGTCAATTTCCGGTCGAAGATGAGACCGAGAAACTTGGTCTCCGCCACAACTGGAATGATGTTACCCCCGAGCCGCAGCTCGGGGTCCAGATGAAGATTACGCTTGCGGCAAAAGTGCACACAAGCGGTCTTCTGTGGGGAGAACCGGAACCCATTGGCCGTCGCCCAAACCGAGAGATTGTTCAGGGCAGTTTGCAGTTGTCGTTCAATGACCCTCATGCTGGACGATGAGCAAAAGATGCTAAAGTCATCAACATAGAGGGCATTGCCTACAGTCGGAGGAAGTTGCCGTGTAATGGAATTTATCTTGACAGCGAAAAGCGTAACACTCAGGACGCAGCCTTGTGGCACCCCCTGTTCTTGGGGGAAAGGCCGCGATAGAGTGTTGCCGACACGAACTCGAAAAATACGAGAAGATAAAAAGTTTGCAATGAAGATCGGCATGTGACCTCGCAAGCCGAAGCTGTGAAGGTCACGAAGAATGCCGAATCTCCATGCCGTGTCGTACGCTTTTTCGATGTCGAAGAAAACTGACACCAGGTGCTCTCGACGTAAAAAAGAATTCCTGATCGCCGATTCGAGGCGGATCAGGTGGTCTAAAGTAGACCGGTGCCTGCGAAAGCCACACTGGGTGTTGGAAAGAAGGCCGTGATGTTCCAAATACCAGGCCAGCCTGGTATTTACCATCCTTTCCAACACCTTGCAGACGCAGCTCGTCAATGCAATTGGACGATAATTCGAAGGAATCTTGGGATCTTTTCCTGGCTTAGGGAAGGCCAAGACGATGGCCTCCCGCCAGGAGTCCGGAAACTGCTCCTCGATGAAAATACGGTTGAAGAGTCGGAGCAGTCGATCCTTACTCGATGGTGAGAGATGTTGGAGCATGGCATAATGGACATTGTCTGGCCCCACAGCAGATGCACAAGAAGTGTGCAGAGCAAGGCGAAGCTCCTCCGCTGTGAATGGCCTGTTGTAAGACTCCAGGCCATTCGAATGGAAGGACAGCGGAGAGCGTTCGGCCCTGCTCTTCTGGGCCAGAAACTCGGGGGAGTAGGAGGACAGAGAAGAGATGGTGGAGAATGACTCCCCCAGTAAGTCGGCAATTGCTCGAGGCGCAGCAATTGCCTGTCCATTGTGCTCCAGGATCGATAATGAGTGGGACGTGTACTTCCCACCCATCTTCCGGACCTTATCCCACACGACCTTAAAACTGGTCGTGCGGGTGATGGAAGATGTATATTTCATCCAAGATTCCTTCTGGCTCTGGCGCCGGATGAAACGGGCTTTCGCCCTGGCGCGTTTGAATGCTTCGAGGTTGGGGGACGTCGGATATCTCCGAAACACCCCCCAAGCCTTGTTCTGAGCCTTACGAGCTGCGGTGCAGTCGGGATTCCACCACGGTTTTGGGAACCGTGGAAACCGAGTCGAGGTCTGAGGAATAGTAGAGGCAGCTGCATGGACGATACAGTCCGTCAACTCCGCCACTGCGACATTGATGGGCTCCTGGCTGACAGAGTGCTCATCGAGCTCAGACAAGAGCTCGAAGCCACTCCAATCAGCCCGATCAAGCCTCCACCGGGAGACACGCGAAGGGCTGCAAGGCCCCCCACGAGAGATGGTACACACCACGGGGAGGTGATCGCTTCCGTAGGGATTGTCCTCGACCTCCCATGTAAAGAGTGGAAGGATCGAGGAGGAGCAGATGGTGAGGTCAATGGCAGTGAATGTGCGGGTTGGGGTGTGAAAGTAGGTACTGACACCGGTGTTCAACAGGGAGAGCGATGGATCCAGGAGCCACTGCTCCAAGACCCGGCCCCTCCCGTTGGTGTCAGCACTGCCCCAGAGCGGACTGTGGCCGTTGAAGTCCCCCATGATGAGGAAGGGGGACGGCAGCTGCGAGACGAGGTCATCAAGGTCATCCCGGAAAATGACGCTTCCGGGCGGGAGATAGACAGAACAGACAGTCAACGAAAATCCCACAAAGAGGCGGATGGCGACCGCCTCTAAGTCGGTGGTGAGGGGAATGACCTGAAATGGAGAATGGTTGCTCACGAGGATGGCAACACCCCCGTGAGCTGGACCATCTCCATCCCGGTCCCGGCGAACCAGAGAAAAGTGCCGGATAGTGGGATTGTTGGCTGTCTGCAAGAATGTCTCCTGAAGGCACACGCAAAGGGGTTGGTGTGCCCTCAGGAGGACCTTGATGTCGTCAATATTCCTCTGGAATCCACGACAGTTCCATTGAAGGAGTGTGGCCATCTCAGGTCTTGGAAGAATTGGCGGACGTCTTTCGATTTATTTTAACCGTCGCCAGCGACGGTTTAGGAAAATTTGGGCGGTCGGTGTCCATGTCCTCGGAGTCGTCCGAGCAACATGGATCCGAGACCGCCGAACGAGGAGGTAAAATTTTCTTTTTGGGCCCCGGCGGGGGCCCCTTGGGTTTTGAAGGTCTTGCTGTCTGTGGGCGGGGTGGAGGGGGCCTTCCGGAGGTGGATGTGGAAGGCACAGACACAGGAATAGAAACCGGTGTCGATGTCGAGGTTGACACCAACGTCGGCTTCGCCTGCGTCAAGAGGTACTTAGCAGCAGGCGAGAAAGATTCAGCTGGTGGAACGCTGATGTCGGTCTGCACCGCCACGGAAGCCATCGTAACGATGGGCTTTCCGGCAACCGCACCGGCATAGGAGACCTTGCCAGGTGGGGCAGGCGGTGCAGCGAGCTTTCTCGCCTCTGGATAGCTGATGTTATGTAGGGTCTTGAGGCGCTGTACCTCTTTCTCCTCCAGCCACTTCGGACAGTCGCGGGAGTACGCCGGATGTTCACCACGGCAGTTTACACAGCATGCCTTATCTGCTGTGCAGTCAGGTTCGAGATGATCCTGACTGCCACAACGAGCACAGGTGGGCTTGCCCCGGCATGCGGTGCGGGCATGGCCAAACCTCTGGCATTGAAAGCAACGCAGAGGATTGGGGATAAATGGCCGCACCTCGCAGTGTAAGTATCCTGCCTTGATGGAAGTAGGCAGGCGTGGTGTGTTGAAAGTTAGAATTAGTACCCGGCTGGGTTCTAACTTTCCATTACGGCGTGACGAAACCCGGTGGACTGCGATCACTCCCTGGGCCGAAAGCTCCGAGAGGATTTCCTCCTCAGAAACCTTGAGGAGGCCCCACTCGGAGATCACGCCCCGGGAGGAATTGAGCGTCTTGTGCGGAGTGACTTCGACAGCCACTCCACCAATCGCTGTAACCTTTAATAGAAGCTCCGAATGTTTGGAGCATGCAGTCTCCACCTGCAAGTCACCGGATCTTAGGCGCTTGACAGATTTCGGTTCTCCCGCAAGACCTTGAATACCCTTGTGTATAAAAAAGGGGGACATGTCCCCAAGTACCTGATCACCCGTAGAGTGGATGATCAGGAACTTCGGAGACGGAGACACACACGAAGACGAAGGCAAAGACAAAGAAGTTGGGGGTTCATGGCGAGCCCTCTTGGCGGCATTGATCGGATTTATAGGAGTTGGAGAACTCATGTTTGTTTTTAAAAATTTCAGTGCCCGTTGTCCCCACCCACCATGGAGTCCAACAAGGGGACGCCCAGTTGGGCGCCAGGGCTGCCCGGGCACCATACCCACACAGCCAGTGAGCCAAGCCCTCACTACAAAACAAAAAGGAAAAGTAAAAGAGAAATGGTGGGAAACACGTCGGAGTTCCCACAAAAGAAAAGAAGCAACAAAGCAATAAAGTGTGAGGCAAGAGCTGGCCTCACAAAAGAAAGAAAACTACAAAACTAGTAAATGTGTGGGGAAACTCGCAAACCGTTGTCCGGACGGTGGACAAGGTTACTCACTGAACAGCATAGTTGACCCTAGCAGGACCAGCCCACCAGCCGATTGATCCTGAGGGGGCCGCCCCAGGACCTCCCGTTTACCTGAAGCAGAGGCCAAAGCAGTGTATAGCAGCGGCCCCGGAATTCGCTGCCCAGCCCCGCGACAGACAGGCTCCCCGATGGCAAAACGGCCAAAGGGGACCCTACCAGTCATGAGCTGGGGAGAGAAGACGGGGACCCCTGAGCAACTGCCAGGATCCTCTTTTCCAGGGACACGGGTCTCCGCGCACGGCAAACACGCGGGCGAGCGTTTAGGACCCTGTGAAGGTAACCGAGCCTGCGGAACCTTCACAGGGTGGTCCCCTCACCACGGACAGGCTCTCGCATCGAGGGGAAAAAAAAAAAAAAAAAAAAAAATACGAGAAGATAAAAAGTTTGCAATGAAGATCGGCATGTGACCTCGTAAGCCGAAGCTGTGAAGGTCACGAAGAATGCCGAATCTCCATGCCGTGTCGTACGCTTTTTCGATGTCGAAGAAAATGGACACCAGGTGCTCTCGACGTAAAAAAGAATTCCTGATCGCCGATTCGAGGCGGATCAGGTGGTCTAAAGTAGACCGGTGCCTGCGAAAGCCACACTGGGTGTTGGAAAGAAGGCCGTGATGCTCCAAATACCAGGCCAGCCTGGTATTTACCATCCTTTCCAACACCTTGCAGACGCAGCTCGTCAACGCAATTGGACGATAATTCGAAGGAATCTTGGGATCTTTTCCTGGCTTAGGGAAGGCCAAGACGATAGCCTCCCGCCAGGTGTCCGGAAACTGCTCCTCGATGAAAATACGGTTGAAGAGGCGGAGCAGTCGATCCTTACTCGATGGTGAGAGATGGTGGAGCATGGCATAATGGACATTGTCTGGCCCCACAGCAGATGCACGAGAAGTGTGTAGAGCACGGCGAAGCTCCTCCGCTGTGAATGGCCTGTTGTAAGACTCCAGGCCATTCGAATGGAAGGACAGCGGAGAGCGTTCAGCCCTGCTCTTCTGGGCCAGAAACTCGGGGGAGTACGAGGAAGATGAGGAGATGGAGGAGAATGACTCCCCCAGAGTGTCGGCAATTGCACGAGGATCAGCAATTGCCTGTCCATTGTGCTCCAGGATCGAAAATGAGTGGGACGTGTACTTCCCACCCATCTTCCGGACCTTATCCCACACAACCTTAGAACTGGTCGTGCGGGTGATAGAAGATGTATATTTCATCCAAGATTCCTTCTGGCTCTGGCGCCGGACGAAACGAGCTTTCGCCCTGGCGCGTTTGAATGCTTCGAGGTTGGGGGACGTCGGATATCTCCGAAACACCCCCCAAGCCTTGTTCTGAGCCTTACGAGCTGCGGTGCAGTCGGGATTCCACCACGGTTTTGGGAACCGTGGAAACCGAGTCGAGGTCTGAGGAATAGTAGAGGCAGCTGCATGGACGATACAGTCCGTCAACTCCGCCACTGCGACATTGATGGGCTCCTGGCTGACAGAGTGCTCATCGAGCTCAGACAAGAGCTCGAAGCCACTCCAATCAGCCCGATCAAGCCTCCACCGGGAGACACGCGAAGGGCTGCAAGGCCCCCCACGAGAGATGGTACACACCACGGGGAGGTGATCGCTTCCATAGGGATTGTCCTCGACCTCCCATGTAAAGAGTGGAAGGATCGAGGAGGAGCAGATGGTGAGGTCAATGGCAGTGAATGTGCGGGTTGGGGTGTGAAAGTAGGTACTGACACCGGTGTTCAACAGGGAGAGCGATGGATCCAGGAGACACTGCTCCAAGACCCGGCCCCTCCCGTTGGTGTCAGCACTGCCCCAGAGCGGACTGTGGCCGTTGAAGTCCCCCATGATGAGGAAGGGGGACGACAGCTGCGAGACGAGGTCATCAAGGTCATCCCGGAAAACGATGCTTCCGGGTGGGAGATAGACAGAGCAGACAGTCAACGAAAATCCCACAAAGAGGCGGATGGCTGCCGCCTCTAAGTTCGTATGAAGGGGAATGACCTGGAATGGAGAATGGTTGCTCACGAGGATGGCAACACCTCCGTGAGCTGGACCATCTCCATCCCGGTCCCGGCGAACGAGAGAAAAGTGCCGGATAGTGGGATTGTTGGCTGTCTGCAAAAATGTCTCCTGAAGGCACACGCAGAGGGGTTGGTGCGCCCTCAGGAGGACCTTGATGTCGTCAATATTCCTCTGGAATCCACGACAATTCCATTGAACGAGTGTGGCCATCTCAGGTCTTGGAAGAATTGGCGGACGTCTTTTGATTTATTTTAACCGTCGCCAGCGACGGTTTAGGAAAATTAGGGCGGTCGGTGTCCATGTCCTCGGAGTCGTCCGAGCAACATGGATCTGAGACCGCCGAACGAGGAGGTAAAATTTTCTTTTTGGGCCCCGGCGGGGGCCCCTTGGGTTTTGAAGGTCTTGCTGTCTGTGGGCGGGGTGGAGGGGGCCTTCCGGAGGTGGATGTGGAAGGCACAGACACAGGAATAGAAACCGGTGTCGATGTCGAGGTTGACACCGACGTCGGCTTCGCCTGCGTCAAGAGGTACTTGGCAGCAGGCGAGAAAGATTCAGCTGGTGGAACGCTGATGTCGGTCTGCACCGCCACGGAAGCCATCTTAATGACAGGCTTTCCAACCACCGCACCGGCATAGGAGACCTTGCCAGGTGGGGCAGGCGGTGCAGCGAGCTTTCTCGCCTCTGGATAGCTGATGTTGTGGAGGGTCTTCAGGCGCTGTACCTCTTTCTCCTCCAGCCACTTCGGACAGTCGCGGGAGTACGCTGGATGTTCACCACGGCAGTTTACACAGCATGCCTTTTCTGCTGTGCAGTCAGGTTCAAGGTGATCCTGACTGCCACAACGAGCACAGGTGGGCTTGCCCCGGCATGCGGTGCGGGCATGGCCAAACCTCTGGCATTGAAAGCAACGCAGAGGATTGGGGATAAATGGCCGCACCTCACAGTGTAAATATCCTGCCTTGATGGAAGTAGGCAGGCGTGGTGTATTGAAAGTTAAAATAAGTACCCGGCTGGGTTCTAACTTTCCATTACGGCGTGACGAAACCCGGTGGACTGCGATCACTCCCTGGGCCGAAAGCTCCGAGAGGATTTCCTCCTCAGAAACCTTGAGGAGGCCCCACTCGGAGATCACACCCCGGGAGGAATTGAGCGTCTTGTGCGGAGTGACTTCGACAGCCACTCCACCAATCGCTGTAACCTTTAAGAGAAGCTCCGAATGCTTGGAGCACGCAGTCTCCACCTGCAAGTCACCAGATCTTAGGCGCTTGACAGATTTCGGCTCTCCCGCAAGACCTTGCAAACCCTTGTTTATAAAAAAGGGGGACATGTCCCCAAGAACCTGGTCACCCGTAGAGTGGATGATCAGGAACTTCGGAGACGGAGACACACACGAAGACGAAGGCAAAGACAAAGAATTTGGGGGTTCATGGCGAGCCCTCTTGGCGGCATTGACCGATGAATTTTGAGTTGTGGAACTCATGTTTGTTTTAGAAAATTCAGTGCCCGTTGTCCCCACCCACCATGGAGTCCAACAAGGGGACGCCCAGTTGGGCGCCAGGGCTGCCCGGGCACCATACCCATACAGGCAGTGAGCCAAGCCCGCACAACAAAACAAAAAGAAAAGAAAAAGAGAAGTGGCGGGAAACTCGTCGCAGTTCCCACAAAAGAAAAGAAGCAACAAAGCAATAAAGTGTGAGGCAAGAGCTGGCCACACAAAAGAAATAAAACTACAAAATTAGTAAATGTGTGTGGAAACTCGCAAACCGTTGTCCGGACGGTGGACAAGGTTACTCACCGATCTGCATAGTTGACCCTAGCAGGACCAGCCCACCAGCCGATTGATCCTGAGGGGGCCACCCCAGGACCTCCCGTTTACCTGAAGCAGAGGCCAAAGCAGTGTATAGCAGCGGCCCCGGAAGTCGCTGCCCAGCCCCGCGACAGACAGGCTCCCCAATGGCAAAACGGCCAAAGGGGACCCCACCAGTCATGAGCTGGGGAGAGAAGACGGGGACCCCTGAGCAACTGCCAGGATCCTCCTTTCCAGGGACACGGGTCTCCGCGCACGGCAAACACGCGGGCGAGCGTTTAGGACCCTGTGAAGGTAACCGAGCCAGCGGAACCTTCACAGGGTGGTCCCCTCACCACGGACAGGCTCTCGCATCGAGGGGTACGGCGTGACGAAACCCGGTGGACTGCTATCACTCCCTGGGCTGAAAGCTCCGAGAGGATTTCCTCCTCAGAAACCTTGAGGAGGCCCCACTCGGAGATCACGCCCCGGGAGGAATTGAGCGTCTTGTGTGGAGTGACTTCGACTGCCACTCCACCAATCGCTGTAACCTTTAACAGAAGCTCCGAATGTTTGGAGCATGCAGTCTCCACCTGCAAGTCACCGGATCTTAGGCGCTTGACAGATTTCGGTTCTCCCGCAAGACCTTGAATACCCTTGTGTATAAAAAACGGGGACATGTCCCCAAGAACCTGATCACCCGTAGAGTGGATGATCAGGAACTTCGGAGACGGAGACACACACGAAGACGAAGGCAAAGACAGAGAAGTTGGGGGTTCATGGCGCGCCCTCTTCGCGGCATTGATCGGATTTATATGAGTTGGAGAACTCATGGTTGTTTTTAAAAAATTCAGTGCCCGTTGTCCCCACCCACCATGGAGTCCAACAAGGGGACGCCCAGTTGGGCGCCAGGGCTGCCCGGGCACCATACCCACACAGCCAGTGAGCCAAGCCCTCACTACAAAACAAAAGGAAAAGGAAAAGAGAAATGGTGGGAAACTCGTCGGAGTTCCCACAAAAGAATAGAAGCAACAAAGCAATAAAGTGTGAGGCAAGAGCTGGCCTCACAAAAGAAAGAAAACTACAAAATTAGTAAATGTGTGGGGAAACTCGCAAACCGTTGTCCGGACGGTGGACAAGGTTACTCACTGATCAGCATAGTTGACCCTAGCAGGACCAGCCCACCAGCCGATTGATCCTGAGGGGGCCACCCCAGGACCTCCCGTTTACCTGAAGCAGAGGCCAAAGCAGTGTATAGCAGCGGCCCCGGAAGTCGCTGCCCAGCCCCGCGACAGACAGGCTCCCCAATGGCAAAACGGCCAAAGGGGACCCCACCAGTCATGAGCTGGGGAGAGAAGACGGGGACCCCTGAGCAACTGCCAGGATCCTCCTTTCCAGGGACACGGGTCTCCGCGCACGGCAAACACGCGGGCGAGCGTTTAGGACCCTGTGAAGGTAACCGAGCCAGCGGAACCTTCACAGGGTGGTTCCCTCACCACGGACAGGCTCTCGCATCGAGGGGCTCGAACCAAGGTCTCCTTATTCAGTAGCCAAGCGCGCGAGCCACTTAGTATTCTAGCTACTCGTATTAATAACTTTCCAAAATTTTATTAATTTAAAATGCGATTATTCTTTGATAGTTTTTGTAGAAAATCCAAGCGTTAGCTTCCCAAAAAACAATGGAAAAAGAACAGCACCAAACTGATTTTTTTTAAAAAGCTAAAATTAAAATTGGATGCAAACCAAGTTCATGAAATCCAGTCTGAATGTGCAATTTTGCTCGTTGTAGGCTTTTGTCGCGAAAAACAGCTGTCGTATTAGGTCAAAAATTTGCAATTCTAATAAAGATATTGTTTGTAATTTTCGGGTCAGGTCCATTTTGGTTTCCATCGTTTCGGGAGCGGGGGTGGCTCAGTCGGTAGCGCACCAGGCTCGCAATCTGTAGTTCCCAGGTTCGAGTCCCAGCTAGGTCAGCATTGAGATTTATCTCTGCAAAACTCCCCGCCCTGTCCACGGTCAGTAGGGGACACCGATGGGCTTGGAAAGTCCGCCGTCCGTCGGATGAGACGTTAAACCGTGGCCCCGTGTGCGGGAGAGCCATACCCTGTGCACGTTAAAGAACACACTGGATGCCCTTGATGGGAGGCTACTATCTGTCTCCCAACAGCTGTCCAGTGGGTCCCCTTTCCCAACCTTCTCTGAGCCTTCGGTGTACTTGTGACCTGGTCATTTAGCCCATGGTGTGCAAAGAAGTGCCGCCCAGAGGTAAAGCACCCAAAGTCTGCATCTTTCCTCGTGCCTTTAGAAACACTTTTCACAATGCTATACGCTAATGTATATGTGAACAACATCCTCAAACAAATTAGCTCTCTCCTTACCTAAGATGTTCCATATAAGGAGGTTTACTACTCTTTCGCATCACTATTCATCAAATCAAACTACTTAATATTCAAAAATAAACATCTGAAATCAAAAGCATCGAGCCTCCCGTTATACACAGAACTCAAATTTCACGCCAAGGTTTTTTTTTTTATAGCACTTTAGTCGTAAATCATATTCGCTTATTTTTCCTCACTCTCTACGTATTTCTAAGAGTTCCAACAGCTAAACTGCTGTTGAAACTTTAGGGAAAAAAATTCCTATTTAAGTTCCGTATTAGTTCTACGGATCGAGAATTTCCATCTCCGTATGGAATTCATTTCGTCCCAGAAGATATTACCTTTCACCCAGAGGCAATGTTGATTGGCGATATCAATATACCGACAAAGGATAAGGATTAGAGGTCAGGGAGATATCTCTCGGTTTGACAAGGAGAGGAACGTAAATTCATTTCTGATAAGCTGTTGACATTAGGATGCGATATAGCGGATGATTAGTTTAGTTAATACTCTGATTCAATCTTTCATTACATTAACAAAATTGTATATGAAATGCTACAAAGCTCTTTAAACAGAGTTTTGGGCCTCAACTGAATTATTATAAGGAGGATTATCATTTTTAAGGGGAGCAAAAGACTTTTACATCAATAAAAAAAAATGCTGAAGTTGATTATAATAATAATAATAATCTTTATTTTATTCCGCCAGTCAATACAATATACATTTACATAGCATAATTATCTAATAACAATTAATATATACATGAGAAAAATTGAGAAGTGAAATAGCTGAGAAATATCAATTGCATCAGAAAAGGTAAATAACAATCGTGTTAAATATTAGTGATTAATAGGAAAGGCGAAACGAAAAAGGAGAGCATAGTAAGCTGACGCTTATTTTTAGTTAATGCTCCCTATTTCCTTTAGTTCAATTATGACAACAGTAAAGTATACAATAATTCAAATAGTACAATAATTCAATAGTTTAAAAGGTCAAATGGTTATGAGACATATTACACTGATACATAGAAGAAGGTTTCATTGCTTTGTAAGAAGAAACGTTCTACATTTGATTTTAAATAATTTTAAAGATTATGCAATTTTTAACATCATCAGGAAATTCAGACCAAATTTTTACTGCATTGTATTCGATAGATCTCTGCCCAATTGACAATCGACACATAGATATACTCAGATCCTCTCTATGACGTGTTTCATAATTATGAAAAGTCGAAAGACTCTGAAAATAGTCTTTAAATCTATTCAATTTAATCAATCTCATTGTAATCGAATACACAAAGTTTCCTGATATCAGTTTGTAATTATTATAGACATTAAGAATTTTAACCTCAGAAAATAAATGTGCCACGGGATCATAATATCTTTTACCAACAATATATCTAATAATTCTTTTCTGAAGACGAAAAGAATGATTCAGATGAAGATCCGATTTGTAGATTAGTTAACGACAATTGGCGCAAGTGACACGAAAGCCCATGATGAAGTTATTTGGTTGTTTAGGGAGTTTATGATGCATGAGTAGCTAAGGCTATATTGCATCAAAGAAAGGGCTAAAAAAAAAATTGAATAGAACCCTCAAACTAAAATTTAAAAACGGACAACAAAAAACAGAATAAAAGCCGTAAAAGTGTGTAGCGACAATGATAAAACACATAAACACTAAAGAACATGTCAAATAATGATATAAAGACAAATGCAAAGTATATCAACTCAGGTGTAAAAGACCCGGGCTAAAGATGAAGAATATAAACATAAAAGGTAAAATTAAAGTCGATTAAAACAACCGGTATACCGTAAGAAATGGTTTTTTGGTTTGGTTTATTTTACCTCTGAGCGGCACTTTTTTGCACACTATGGGGTAAATGGACAGGTCACATGGACCCCGAAGGCTCAGAGAAGGTTGGGGGAGGGGACCCACTGGAACAGCTGTTGGGAGACAGATAGTAGCCTCCCATCAAGGCCATCCAGTGTGTTCTTTAACGTGCACAGGGTATGGCTCTCCCGCACACGGAGGTTTATTTTACCTCTGAGCGGCACTTTTTTGCACACTATGGGCTAAATGGACAGGTCACATGGACCCCGAAGGCTCAGAGAGGGTTGGGGGAGGGGACCCACTGGAACAGCTGTTGGGAGACAGATAGTAGCCTCCCATCAAGGCCATTCAGTGTGTTCTTTAACGTGCACAGGGTATGGCTCTCCCGCACACGGGGCCACGGCTTAACGTCCCATACGACGGATGTCGGTTTTTCCAAGTCCATCGGTGTCCCCTACTGACCGTGGGCAGGGCGGGGAATTTTGCGGAAATAAATCTCAACGCTGACCCAGCTGGGACTATTAAGCAATGTTTAAAAAGCAGTGATCAGAGATAAGAATTGCCCGAGTGTAATAGTCTCGGATGCAAAATCATAAAAGTTAAAATAAATGCGATGTTCTAGGTTTAAAACAAGAACATTCAATTAAAATACTATGATAAAGATAAACATTAAAAGCCATTTACATAACATGCAAACAGAATTGCCTTTCGCCTTTGTAATTTATTTTCATAGACTAAATTTTTCGAAAGCATCCTTTACGTCAGTGGAACTCTTTCCTCTTGGAACCTCGGGGTTCCACGAGCAAAAATTTGCAATGGCGGAATAAATTAATACTTTCTTCAAAGTATGAGGTGTTCTTTCAACTCAACTTCGTTTGATCATCTTGTGAGGACTAAATCTAGTTTGTCTGAGCTTAAAACAATCAATTTATTTTTCATTTAAAAATTGTTCTTAATTTTTTCTTGTCCGTTTTGTTTTTGTATGAATGTATTTTTCATTAAAAATCAAAAAAATATTTAGCTTCCTTTAATAACTTAGAGTTACAAAAAAAATAAAAAAAATAAATACCCCCTCAAGCAGCTGCTTGCCACAGAGGTCTGACAGGAGCCTGTCAGTTTATATGCCACAGTAAGAGATCTGAGAGGATGGCAGGACCTCAGCAGAAAAACGACACACACACACATCCATGCCTAATCCGGGGCTCGAACCCAGATCCCTTAGATCAGTAGCCAAGCGTGCTAACCACTCGGCCACGGGACAGCCTTAAAATAATAATTAAACACATGCTGTACAATGCATTATTTTTGGTTGGTTGGTTGTTTGGGGTTTTATGGCGCAAGAGCAGCTAGGATTATTTGCACCAAGGCGGGGGTGGCTCAGTCGGTAGCGCGCCAGACTCGTAATCTGTAGTTCCCAGGTTCGAGTCCCAGCTGGGTCAGCGTTGAGATTTATCTCCGCAAAATTCCCCGCCCTGCCCACGGTCAGTAGGGGACACCGATGGGATTGGAAAGGACGCCGTCCGTCTGATGGGACGTTAAGCCGTGGCCCCGTGTGCGGGAGAGCCATACCCTGTGCACGTTAAAGAACACGCTGGAAGGCCTTGACGGGAGGCTACCATCTGTCTTCCAACAGCGGTTCCAGTGGGTCCCCTCCCCCAACTTTCTCTGAGCCTTCGGGGTCCATGTGGCCTGGCCATTTAGCCCATAGTGTGCAAAAAAGTGCCGCTCAGAGGTAAAACAACCCAACCCAACCCATACACTCATTCATATTATTTATGCTTTTATTTATCTACTTTATATTTTTGTATATTTCTTTTTTGGTCTGTTAATACACGGATTTGATATTCAAACAAGAATAAATGAATAAACCAAACAGAACCAGAATAAGTGTAATGCATGCAGTGTTTCAAAAGGAAAGAAAAAGCACTCGATAATAATTGGTTATCTGCTGCTATCATCTTTAATGTATGACATTCATATCTTGAAGAATTATAGTTTAAAAATGCCATTAACAGCTGTTGCTCAATATAGGGTAATGGTAAAGTCTGTAACTCAGTAATTTGTTTATAAATTCGCATGTTGTTCTTATCAATTAAGTTCTGCAATAAGCGAGGATTAGTTAAATACACAAAGCATTCCAAATATCCTCATAAGAAATAGAATGACGTTAACTCTATGGATTGCGATGTCCGAAGTTCCTTCGAATTATTACAATAAAAACAAGATGTAAATATAACAAACACAAAAAGATGTAAATATAACAAAAACAACAAGATGTATATAGTAAAAAACAACCCAGGTGTAAAGCCTGGGTTAGACATAAAAAATACAAGGTAAAATCAAAGTCGATTAAAATAGCCACAACGGTTCAAAAAGATAAAAACTGGCGGAAAAAACACAATGATCAGATAAAAGAAGTCCGAGTGTAAGAGGACCGGACATAAAATTATTGCGGTCACCCCATCTGCATACCTGATACCACCGATTTCCTTACGATAACCCTGTATAAATCTCGAATATTATCTCAGAACATTGCACCAATTGACGAGGATTTTAGAAGTAATTTGCCTGTAATCGGATAGAGTGATTGCTTGGATTTCTACGACGCACGAGCAACGCGGATAAATATAAACAAAAAGCTCAAACTATGTATCAAAATTTACATTCGAGTAAACACGTGAAAAGAAAGAAAAATACAATGTAATCTCCAGATAAAATAGATACCAATGTAGAGAAGTAGTCACAACGTGTAAAAAAATACAAATGCGACGAATGTGTAAACAAACCGTAAATATTGCAAAGAATGAAATTATATATATATAAAAAAAAAGCAGAAGATAAAAGAAATCCTATTGTAAACAAGACTTTCAGTGTTAAAAGCTAGACAACATTCAGTTAATTGGGCCTTTCAGAAATTCTTGAAATGAATCGATTTTTCAGGAGAGTTTCTACAATTATTTCGTAGAAATAAGTTCCCATACTACTTAATCAACTTGGTACGCACTTGACTGGTTTAATACTAAGAAATTAGGAAAGAAAGCAACTCGAGGGAGAACTAGCTTATGCGCAGAGGAAAAATTGGTTGGACTAATGAGTTACGAACCCATGGCGTCTAAATAACTTTATTGGTTGGATGCTTTGGAGTTTAATGCCTGACTGTCATCTGATAATAAAGGATTAAAGAGCATCATCGAAATATTAAGAGCAATACGGATTCGACATCGCTGAAACAGTAATAAAGGTAGATGTCATATTATACTTAACCCTTTCACGACCAAGGGAAACATTTTTCCCATTTTAAAATTGGTGATTGTCGTATTTAATTATAACCTTATCTGCATTTTTTATACAGAATGTCAAAATAGAACGTATGCCTAACGCAATTAAGTAAACGGGAACGTTTAGAAAACAAAAACAGAACTGTCAGGATGCATAATATATATACTATGTGCAATGTCCATCTTAGCCTCACTACCAAAAGAAATTGCTTCGCAGAATATCATAATTAGCATATCATTTTGTATAGTAATTTTATTTCATAATTTTGTATTATTTTAGTTAACATTTTGTTCTAATAAACCAATAAATAAAAGACATTGCATAATAAGCCTAACTATAATTTGTGTTACCTTTATAGTCCATGGGGAAAAATATTTCCCATAAAATTCCAAAAAAACTACACATTGTTATGTATTTTTCTTATGGTTTTTATTTATTTTACGTCTAAACAAACTAAAATAAACAGTTACATACTAATATTTACTCTTAGAAACCTTATGGTCCTGAAAGGGTTAAGAGCAATACAGATTCGACATCGCTGAAACGGTAATAAAGGTAGATGTCATATTATATTTAAGCATGTAACAATAACTGCATATCTAACTATTAAAATATTCGTACTCTATCACTCTAACTACTCTAGAGTTTCTTGCAAAACATATCGGTAATTGGGAAAAAAAGCATGGATTTTATAAAACTTGATGAGATAATAACCAAGTGCAAAATTGAAAAAAAGAGTTAAATAGGAAATTTGAGTATGTATGCAACTTTGTCGGGAAATGAACCGGATTTTTTTTTTTTATCTTAGAGTGCAAGTTTTTGCTGCATAATGGGCTAAATGACTAGGTCACAAAGATCCCAAAGTTCAGGATAGGATCAGGGAAGAAAATCCACTTGGGCTATTAGGAAAGGAAGAATCCCATCAAAAACGTTTAAGTTTTTTTCATTTAAAAAGTACACAGGTTTGGTTGTTTGGGGTTTTATGGCGCATGAGCTAAAGAGGCTATAATGCGCCAAACGAGATCAATAGAAGCTAAAAGTCAAGGACCCCTGAACCAAGGTTAAAACCAAGTGCTGTAAAAGGCAAAAGATAAAATTAACAAGACGTATAGATATATAACAGAAAAACAATAAAAAACAAGATGTAAATATAACAAACACAAAAAGATGTAAATATAACAAAAACAACAAGATGTATATAGTAAAAATCAACCCAGGTGTAAAGCCTGGGTTAAACATAAAAAATACTAGGTAAAATCAAAGTCGATTAAAATAGCCACAACGCTTCAAAAAGATAAAAACTGGCGGAAAAAACACAATGATCAGATAAAAGAAGTCCGAGTGTAAGAGGCTCGAACATAAAATTATGAAAGCTAAAATAACATTGACGTTCGAAATTAAAACACGGACATTTGACTAAAATATGTTTAATAGTTAAAATGGTGTCACAAAACTCTCACTTAGGGTCATCGTCCGCCTTGAGAAGAAATGAATGAGTTATAAACGAATGACCTAAGCAGAGTCGAGCAACTTCATCCTTGCAATTCCTGCGAAAACAAGACTGCCATAGTTTGACAATGGCCTTGATCTCGAAGAGCTTGTTAGCAACCTGTTCAGACCAAGATCTCTGCCACTGTGCCGGAGCTCAGTGGAAAAACGCTGCCGGAAGTCCACAAATGGAACCAGCAGTGGAGAGTCGGACAAGAGCGTGGCCAACTTGGCAGCAGCATCTGCCTAGTCATTGCCCTTGATTCTGACATGACCGGGCACCCAACAGAAGAGAATCGTGGTGGTGGCTGCCAGGCGATGGAGCTGCTGGCAGATCTTGGACAGAACAGGGTGAGGCCGATGCTTCACCGAAATCAAAGTCTGTAGCGAGCTAAGCGAGTCGGTGTAAAGCACACACCGACGATGATGCTTAGCTGCTATGTGGTCCGAGGCAATGCTGATAGCATGCAACTCTGCAGTGAAGATGGAACACTGTTGCGGGATCTAGTCTGCAATGATTACATCACAGCAGACCATGGCTGATCCCACTGAAGTGCCGGACTTCGAGTCATCTGTGAAGACAGGCAAGAATTCCGGGTGCGCAGCACGATGGCTGGCAAAGAGTTGCCGGTACACACAGTCGGGTGTAAAGGCCTTCCCCGTCCTGCACAGGGAAAAATTGCAAGAAGGGAAAGCAGCGAGCCAAGGTGGGAGTGGCTCAGCTGTCAACTGTGCGATGCTATCGAAAGATGTTGATGTCTCGCAGGTAACCTCGGACACGCAAACCGAAAGGAAGAATGGCAGTTGGCTGATTCGGTATAACACTTCCCACCTGGGACTGAAAACGCAGTCCCAAGTGGGATGGCCTGGCAGGGATCGCAATTTTGCTGCATACTGCAGGGACAACTGGTGACGGCGAATAGATAACGATGGTTCATCGGTATCAACATAGAGACTCTGGACCGGTGAAGTGAGGAAGACCCCCATGCAAACACAGAGGGCCTGATGACGGAGGGGGTCCAGCACCTTCACCACCGAATCTCAGGTGGAGTCGTACACCTTGGATCCGTAGTCCAGTTTTGACCGGACAAGTAAACGGTAGAGGCGGAGTGAAGAACATTGGTCCACCCCCCAAGAGAGGCAGGAGAGGACCTTGATGATGTTCAATGCCCGCCTGCCCTTGGACCTAAGATGTCGAATATGAGGTAAAAAGGTCAATTTCCGGTCGAAGATGAGACCGAGAAACTTGATCTCCGACAGAACTGGAATGATGTTACCCCCAAGCTGCAGCTCTGACTCCAGATGAAGATTATGCTTCTGGCAAGAGTGCACACAAGCAGTCTTCTGTGGGGAGAACCGGAACCCATTAGCCGTCGCCCAAACTGAGAGATTGTTCAGGGCAGTTTGCAGTTGTCGTTCAATGATCCTCATGCTGGACGATGAGCAAAAGATGCTAAAGTCATCAACATAGAGGGCATTGCCTAAAGTCGGAGGAAGTTGCCGTGCAATGGAATTTATCTTGACAGCGAAAAGCGTAACACTCAGGACGCAGCCTTGAGGCACCCCCTGTTCTTGGAAGAAAGGCCACGAAAGAATGTTGCCGACACGAACTCGAAAAATACGAGAAGATAAAAAGTTTCCGATGAACATCGGCATGTGACCTCGCAAGCCGAAGATGTGAAGGTCACGAAGAATGCCGAATCTCCATGCCGTGTCGTGCACTTTTTCGATGTCGAAGAAAATTGACACCAGGTGCTCTCGACGTAAAAACGCATTCCTGATCGCCGATTCGAGGCGGATCAGGTGGTCTAAAGCAGACCGATGCCTGCGAAATCCACACTGGAGTCGAATATGAGACTCTGGATCGGTGAAGTGAGGAAGACCCCTGCATGGGGGTCTTCCTCACTTCACCGATCCAGAGTCTCTATGTTGACTGGGTGTTGGAAAGAAGGCCTTGATGTTGGGCCGTTGATGTACAGGCTGGCCCATGATACCAGGCCAGCCTGTTATTTACCATTCTCTCCAACACCTTGCGGACGCAGCTCATCAAGGCTGGTTGGTTGGTTGGTTGTTTTAGTTTTATTGGCGCATCGGCAACTAAGGCCATAATGCGCCAGACAAAGACAAATAGTAAATAAGATATTAAAAATCGTGTAAACCTACAACCAATGTTAAAAGCAACATCTAAAGGTGCTAAAATACAATACAAAAACAAAAACAAGTGTAAAACAAGTAAAGACAAAACCAACAAAAATATATAACAAAAAACCATGATAAAAATTACTGTAAAAGAACAAATATATATATATACAGTATACACAATGGATAAAACTAACCCAGATGTAAATGACCTAGGTCAGATGACGAATAAATAAGAAATCCGTAAAATCATAACCTGTTAAAATAACCTGTAAACTTCAAAAAGGCAAAAATTGGAGGTAAAAAGCAATGATCAGTTAAAAGATGTCCGAGTGTAAGTGGCTCGGACGTAAATTTGTGAAAAGTAAAATACAAACGACGTTCTAGGTTAAAACATGGACATTCAATTAAAATATGTTTGATTGTTAAAATGGTGTCACAAAACTCGCACTTTGGTACGTCGTCCGCCCGTAGAAGAAACGAATGAGTAATATACGAGTGACCTAAGCAGAGCCGAGCAAGTACAACTTCCTCCTTGCGATTCCTGCGGTAACAAGACTGCCATGGTTTGATGATAGGCTTGATCTCAAAGAGTTTGTTCGTAAGCTGTTCCGACCAAGATCTCTGCCACTGTGCCCGGAGCTCGGTGGTAAAACGCTGCCGGAAATCCAGATAGGGAACCGGCAACTGAGAGTTGGACAAGGCCGTGGCTGACTTGGCAGCAGCATCTGCCAAGTCATTGCCCCTAATCCCGACGTGACCGGGCACCCAACAGAACTGGATGGTGGTGGTGGCAGCCAGACGATGTAGTTGCTGGTGGATCTTAGTAAGAACTGGGTGAGGCTGATGCCTCACCGAGATCAAAGCCTGTAGCGAGCTAAGCGAGTCGGTGTAAAGCACACACCGACGATGATGCTTAGTCGCCACGTGGTCCAAGGCGAAGCTGATAGCGTGCAACTCTGCAGTGAAGATGGAACACTGCAGTGGGATCTGGTCTGCAATGATTACATCACAGCAGACCATGGCCGATCCCACTTAAGTGCCGGACTTCGAGCCATCTGTAAAGACAGGCAAGAAGTCAGGGTGCTCAGCACGATGGCTGGCAAAGAGTTGCCGGTAGCTCATCAAGGCAATTGGACGATAATTGGAAGGAAATTTGGAATCTTTGCCTGGCTTGGGGAAGGCAAAGACAATGGCCTCCCTCCAGGAGTCCGAAAATTGCTCCTCGATGAAAATATGATTGAAGAGTTGGAGCAGTCGATCCTTATTCGATGGTGAGAGATGTTGGAGCATGGCATAATGGACATTGTCCGGCCCTACAGCAGAGGCACGAGAAGAGTGCAGAGCAAGGCGAAGCTCCTCCACTGTGAATGGCCTGTTGTAAGGCTCCAGGCCATTCGAGTGGAAGGACAGCGGAGAGCGTTCGGCCCTGCTCTTCTGCGCCAGAAACTCCGGGGAGTAGGAGGACAGAGAAGAGATGGTGGAGAATGACTCCCCCAGAGTGTCGGCAATTGCTCGAGGATCAGCAATTGCCTGTCCATTGTGCTCCAGGATCGATAATGAATGGGACGTGTACTTCCCACCCATCTTCCGGACCTTATCCCACATGACCTTAGAACTGCTCGTGTGGGTGATAGAAGATGTATATTTCATCCAAGATTCCTTCTGGCTCTGGCGCCGGACGAAACGGGCTTTCGCCCTGGCGTGCCTGAATGCTTCTAGGTTGGGGGACGTCGGATATCTCCGAAACACCCCCCAAGCCTTGTTCTGAGCCTTACGAGCTGCGGTGCAGTCGGGATTCCACCACGGTTTTGGGAACCGTGGAAACCGAGTCGAGGTCTGAGGAATAGTAGCAGCAGCTGCATGGACGTTGCAGTGCGTCAACTCCGCCACTGCAACATTGATGGGCTCCTGGCTGACAGAGTGCTCATCGAGCTCAGACAAGAGCTGGAAGCCACTGTAGTCAGCCAGAAAAAAACCACTGTAGTCAGCCTCACAAAGAAAGGATAGCAACAAAAGGAAAATAATCTGTGAGGAAACATGCAAACCTATACCCAGACCGTGGGCAAGATTACTCACCACTCTACACGGTTGACCCTAGCAGGACCTGCCCACCAGCCGATTGCTCCTGGGGGGGGGGGGGGGGGGCATCCCAGGAGCTCCCGTTTACCGGGAGCAGAGGCCAAAGCAGTGTATAGCAGAGGCCCCGGAATCCGCTTCCCAGCCCCGCGACCGACAGGCTCTTCAGTGGCAAGGCGGCCAAAAGGGACCCTGCCAGTCATAAGCTGAGGAGAGAAGACAGGGACCTCCGAGCAACTACCAGGATCCTCCTTTCCTGGGACACTGGTCTCCGTGCATGACAAACACGCAGGCGAGCGTTTAGGACCCTGTAAAGGTAACCGAGCCAGCGGAACCTTCACAGGGTGGTCCCCTCACTGCGTACAGGCGCTCACACCGAGAGGAAAAAGTACACAGGGAATTGCAAACTTAAAACTGATGACTGATGCCAATACTTAATATAACATCATCAGAAGGGTGACGTCCTTTTTGAGTCCAATAGCGTCTCTCCTTTCTTATTGAGAAAATGGAAAGTCAAGCGTATAGTCTCGTGATGAAAAAATTAGGACCTGAACAGCAAACCTCAGTTTATATACATTCCACTTATTGGAGAATATGAGAAATACTTTGTAGATCACAATGAAATATTTACTACATCTCATTTACTGCACTAAACGCTAGGAGTTAAAATGACGTAACATAAAGAATTTAAATATATATTTACCCCATGTAGTTTGAAGTAGAGGCCGCAAGCATTACATACAGGTTCGCCGTGATTGTTTCTCCTCCATAGCGTTGTAGTGGCTGTCCCACAATTTGTGCATATCTGTCCTGCACGGCGACTAGTTGTCTGCAGAAAGACAAAACAGATATTCTTAAATCTGAAACTGATGCCAAATACTATTCAGAAATTTTATTGCAAACAGACAAATTAATCTATAGTACATATTACAATTACAATTTTCTTTAAGGAATGCAGTAACTTAGTTTGATTTTTAAGATCAGTAAGGGCTAAGCTTTTCTTTCTATCAAGGATGACTAATTTCAGCACAAAATAAATAACACTTCAGCACATTTTGGATGCTAGTAAAGGCATATTTTTTGAATTTAGATCATGCATCTTATTTTAAGTAAAAATTACTAAGCTGTTGAGCAATTGTAAATTTTAAAGGCATTTCTGAACTGCATTCAAGTGAGCTAAAATATAATTTTGAATATATTAAGACATAAAGTCACATTACAATCGTGTGTTTTCACTTTTTAAATTTGCTGATGCCATAAGATGTAGGCACGGACAGCCAAGAGACGCTATAGGAGCGTAAAGTTTTCTAATAATAATTCTTACTTTACACATTATATAGTTGTAGCGTTGGATTTTAAGTGTAAACAGTGGTGTAACTAGGTAATTTGCCGCCCGGGGAGAGTAAATGTTACTGTCACCTTTGTCAGACTAGAGGCCTTTTTAAATATTTTTTTGTTTGTGTTTTGTACGTTATTTTGGATTTCACCAAAAAGGCATATGCTACATGGGAGGCCCTCTGTCCCAGCAACTGGAATGTTAATCGAGGTAGCAGTGTCAGGGGGATGGAGGTCACCCACTGCTGGTGTCCGCTGACAAGTCACCCTGGACCCGGGGGTCAGCGACCTTGCCACATGGCCGAAGCAGAGAAGGGAGAAGAGTGTTGGCAACGACGAAGGAGGAGAGCCAGTCGAAGGACGAACGCGTAAAGACGTAAAATTGTAAAGCTGGTAAATGCCGACTGGAAATAATGGCACTGGGCTCTGTGAAAACAGCTGAACAGTCATAGTAAGCTGGTGATGTAATGCTAGATAACTGAGCACATGTCCTTGTATATCAGTCATGTTTGGAGTGTTCAATAAATAATTGTTATATTTATGTAAAGGCTGGAGTTGAACCATTTATTTGTGGAGGAGCCTCAGTATTGAGTCTCTGCAATTGCAATAAAATCTTTGATTTTGTCTGAAAGACCCTTTCACCCGTCGCGTATTGCGATCGAACCCGAGCGACATTCCTAAGGGATTCCAACAGACAGACGATCGAAGAAGAAACATCACAGCCTTCATAGTCTAGTGTCCTGCAATGTGTCGATTTTGTAGCCAAACCGAAAAAAAGCGCAAAATCCTCCAAATGGACAAAATGGAAAAAAACACTTAAATTTTGCTTCTTAAAAGCTATTTTGTATATTAAATAAAAATAATAAATACCCCCTCAAGCATCTGCTTGGCACACAAGTCTGGCAGGAGCCTGTCAGTTTATATGCCACAGTAGAAGGTCTGAGGATGGCAGGACCTCAGCAGAAAAACGACACATACACCCATCCCTTACCCAGAGCTCGAACCCAGGTCCCTTAGATCAGTGACCAAGTGCGTTAACCACTCGGCCATGGGACGACTTTTGTATGTTACAAAACACATTATATTCGAATTACACGTTCGTGCTCAAATGCTTTTCAAATGCTTTTCCAATGCTATAAAGATAACTTTCATTCTGCTGGCTGGGAAACCTTTTTCAAGAGTGCAAGACCTTTCAAAATGTGTTCATTCAAATTTTCCGGAGTATTTCCCAACAGGAGTACTATCAAGCGTTCTAGAATTGACATAGACTTCCAACTTTGCATAGCTGCTGGAGGGGAATACTTTGAAGGACAGTAAAAGTTACGTTCAGGTAAGTGTAATGATTTTTGTCCTGCAGATGCATATCAAGAACTTTTTAAACACCCCTCGTATTTATTAATACTGGCATGCATTCAAGTAAACTTTGAAAGAACATTTTCAAATCTTGAAATCGTAAAAAAAAAATTGTGTTCCACAATGACACTCCCCCTTTCATGAAGTCTTTAGATACATTGTTCATAATTCTATTTGCCAATCCAAGCAACATGGCCAAACCATCGCAGTCTTTCTTTGCACAATATGCTGCTCAATGGAGGTTGCTGTTGGATGGTTGTTTCGGGTTTAATGGCACAATGGCAACTAAGGCCATAATGCACCAGATAAGACAAAGAGTAAAAAAACAAAAAACCACAATCTAAGCTAAAAGCAACGTGTACAGATGATAACATAGAGCACAAAAGTCAATAAAATTATAGAAAGTAAAAGGCCAACGGGTAAAAAAAAAACGGAAAAATAACAACGGCTGTAGAAGGCCCATGTAAAAAAAAAGTGTAAAAGATTACAACCGGCTAAAATAGCCACAATAACGTAAAAAATCAAAGACAGGAATAAAAAGTGTTTCATCTCATAAAAGATGTTCGAGTGTAAGAGGTTCGGACGTAAAATCATGAAAAGTAAAAAATAAACGTCTCTCTAGGTTAAAAGCGGGACATGAGATTATTGTTGGTTGGTTGGTTGTTTTGGGTTTAATGGCGCATTAGCATCTCAGGCTATAATGCGCCAAACGAATGTCCAAATAAAAGAAAATACTTAAGACCCACAATAAAATTTTAAAATAACCACACACACATACAAAAAATGTAAAACAATAAAAGGTAACATAATTAATAACAAGAAACAAACGTGTAATAAATATAAAAAGAACCCAGGTGTAAGAGACCTAGGCTAGACATTCGAATAATAACGAGTAAAATATCCAATTTATTTTAAAAATTGAAAAACAGCGTTACAACAACAATGATCTGATAAAACATGTCCGAGGGTAAAGGGCTCGGACGTAAAATCATGAAAGCTAAAAAACATACGCCGTTCAAAGTTAAAACATTGACATGATATTAAAATGCGTTGATAGTTCAAATGGTGTCGCAAAACTCACACGTACGTCATCCGCCCTTAGAAGAAACGAATGACCCAAGCAGAGCCGAGCAAGTACAACTTCCTCCTTGCGATTTCTGCGGTAACAAGACTGCCATGGTTTGATGATAGGTTTGATCTCAAATAGCTTGTTCGTAAGCTGTTCTGACCATGATCTCTACCACTGTGCCCAGAGCTCGGTGGTAAAACGCTGCCGGAAATCCGGATATGAAACCGGCAACAGAGAGTCGGACAGGAATGTGGCTGACTTGGCAGCACATCTGCCAAGTCATTGCCCCTACTCCCGACGTGACCGGGCACCCAACAGAAGAGAATCGTGGTGGTGGCTGCCACACGATGGAGCTGCTGGCGGATCTTGGAGAGAACAGGGTGAGGCCGATGCCTCACAGAGATCAAAGCCTGTAGCGAGCTAAGCGAGTCGGTGTAAAGCACACACCGACGATGATGCTTAGCTGCTACATGGTCCAAGGCAATGCTGATAGCATGCAACTCAGCAGTGAAGATGGAACACTGCTGTGGGATCTGGTCTGCAATGATTACATTACAGCAGACCATGGTCGATCCCACTGAAGTGCCGGACTTCAAGCCATCTGTGAAGACAGGCAAGAAGTCCGGGTGCTCAGCACGATGGCTGGCAAAGAGTTGCCGGTACACACAGTCGGCTGTAAAGGTTGGTTGGTTGGTTGTTTGGGGTTTAATGGCGCATCGGCAACAAGGCCATAATGCGCCAAACAAAAGACAATATAAAAGATAAAAGACATAGAACCCCGTAACCAAAAGTTAAAATACATTTTCAACATTATAAAGTGGTAAAATAACAAAAAACAAGTGTATATGAACAGAGTATAACAACTGTAGAATTATTAAATAAAATAATCCCAGGTGTAAGAGACCTGGGATAAATAATGCTTAAAGTTAAGGTAAAATCAAATTCGCTTAAAATATCCACAATATTTCAAAAAGGTAAAAACTGAAGATAAAATGCAATGATCAGATAAAAGATGTCCGAGTGTAAGAGGCTCAGACATAAAATTATGGAAATTAAAAATCATACGTCGTTCAAAGTTAAAAGCAGAGCATGAGATTAAAATATGTTCGATTGTTAAAACGGTGTCACAAAACTCGCACTTAGGTACGTCGTCTGCCCGAAGAAGAAACGAATGAGTAATAAACGAATGACCTAAGCGGAGCCGAGCAAGTACAACTTCCTCCTTGCGATTCCTGCGGTAACAAGACTGCCATGGTTTGCTGATAGGTTTGATCTCAAAGAGCTTGTTCGTAAGCTATTCTGACCAAGACCTCTGCCACTGTGCCCGGAGCTCGATGGTAAAACGCTGCCGGAAATCCAGATAGGGAACCAGCAACGGAGAGTCGGACAGGGGCGTGGCTGACCTAGCAGCAGAATTTGCCAAATCATTGCCCCTGATTCCGACGTGACCGGGCACCCAACAGAAATGGATGGTGGTGGTGGCTGCCAGACGATGTAGCTGCTGGCGGATCTTAGTAAGAACTGGGTGAGGGCGATGCCTCACCGAGATCAAAGCCTGTAGCGAGCTAAGCGAGTCGGTGTAAAGCACACACCGACGATGATGCTTAGTCGCCACATGGTCCAAGGCAAGGCTGATAGCGTCCAACTCTGCAGTGAAGATGGAACACTGCAGTGGGATCTGGTCTGCAATGATTACATCACAGCAGACCATGGCTGATCCCACTGAAGTGCCGGACTTCGAGCCATCTGTGAAGACAGGCAAGAAGTCCGGGTGCTCAGCACGATGGCTGGCAAAGAGTTGCCGGTACACACAGTCGGGTGTAAAGGCCTTCCCCGTCCTGCACAAGGAAAAATCACAGGAAGGGGAAACAGCGAGCCATGGTGGAAGTGGCTCAGCTGTCGACTGGGCAACACTATCGAGACTGGTGTTGATGTCTCTGAGGTAGCCTCGGACTCGCAAACCAAAAGGACGAATGGCAGTCAGCCGATTATTGTAAAGCATTTCCCACTTCGGACTGAAAACGCAGTCCCAAGTGGGATGGCCAGGCAGGGATCGCAATTTAGAAGCATATTGTACGGACAACTGCTGACGGCGAAGAGATAAAGAAGGTTCGTCAGTCTCAACGTAAAGACTCTGGACCGGTGAAGTGTGGAAGGCTCCCGTGCAAACACGGAGAGCCTGATGATGGAGGGAGTCCAGCACCTTCACCACCGAATCCCGGGCCGAGTCTTACACCTGGGATCCGTAGTCCAGTTTCGATCGGACAAGTGCACGGTACAGGCGGAGCAGAGAACATCGGTCCGCCCCCCAAGAAAGGGAGGAGAGGACCTTGACGATGTTCAATGCCCGCGTGCACTTGGACCTGAGATGACGTATGTGTGGTAAAAAGGTCAATTTCCGATCGAATATGAGACCGAGAAACTTGGTCTCCGCCACAACTGGAATGATGTTACCCCCGAGCCACAGCTCGGGATCCAGATGAAGATTACACTTGTGTCAAAAGTGCACACAAGCGGTCTTCTGTGGGGAGAACCGAAACCCGTTTGCCGTCGCCCAAACCGAAAGATTGTTCAGGGCAATTTGCAGTTGTCTTTCAATGACCCTCACGCTGGACGATGAGCAAAAGATGCTAAAGTCATCAACATAGAGAGCATTGCCTACTGATGGAGGAAGTTGTCTAGTTATAGAATTAATCTTGACAGCGAAAAACGTAACGCTCAGAACGCAGCCTTGTGGCACCCCTGTTCTTGGGGGTACGGCCGCGAAACAGTGTTACCGACACGGACACGAAAAGAGCGTGTCGATAAGAAGTTGGAGATGAAGATCGGCATGTGACCTCTCAAGCCGAAGCTGTGGAGGTCACGAAGAATGCCGAATCTCCAAGCCGTGTCGTACGCTTTATCGATGTCGAAGAAAATTGACACCAGGTGCTCTCTTCTTAAAAATGAATTCCTGATAGCCGATTCGAGGCGTATCAGATGGTCAAGAGTTGACCGTTGCCTGCGAAAGCCACACTGGGTGTTGGAAAGAAGGTTGTGATGTTCAAAATACCAGATGAGTCTGGCATTTACCATTCTTTCCAACACCTTGCACACGCAGCTCGTCAACGCGATGGGACGATAATTAGAAGGAATCTTGGGATCTTTGCCTAGCTTGGGAAAGACGAAGACGATGGCCTTCCGCCCGGAGTCCGGAAACTGCTCCTCGAGAAAAATGCGATTGAACAGATGGAGCAGCCGATCCTTACTCGATGGTGAAAGATGTTGGAGCATGGCATAATGGACATTGTCCGGCCCTACAACAGAGGCGCGAGAAGAGTGCAGAGCAAGGCGAAGCTCCTCCGCTGTGAATGGCCTGTTGTAAGGCTCCAGGCCATTCGAGTGGAAAGACAGTAGAGAGCGTTCCGCCCTGCCCTTCTGGGCCAGAAACTCGGGGGAGTAAGAGGAAGACGAAGAGATGGAGGAGAATGACTCCCCCAGAGTGTCGGCAATTGCTTTGGGATCAGCAATTGCCTGTCCATTGTGCTCCAGGATCGATAACGAGTGGGACGTGTAGTTCCCACTCATCTTCCGGACTTTATCCCAACGACCTTAGAACTGCTCGTGTGGGTGATAGAAGATGTATATTTCATCCAAGATTCCTTCTGGCTCTGGCGCCGGACGAAACGGGCTTTCGCCCTGGCGTGCCTGAATGGTTCTAGGTTGGGGGACGTCGGATATCTCCGAAACACCCCCCAAGCCTTGTTCTGAGCCTTACGTGCTGCGGTGCAATCTGGATTCCACCACGGTTTCGGAAAGTGAGGAAACCGTGTAGAAGTTTGAGGAATTGTTGATGAAGCTGCATCTAAGATACAGTCCGTTATCTCCGCTACTGCCACATTGATTGGCTCCTGGCTGACAGAGTGATCATCGAGCTGAGAGAGCAGCTCGAAACCACTCCAGTCAGCCCGATCGAGCCTCCACTGCGAGACGCGTGAAGGGCTGCAAGGCCCTCCACGCGAGATGGTGCACACCACGGGGAGTTGATCGCTTCCATACGGGTTGTCCTCGACCTCCCATGTAAAGAGTGGAAGGATTGAGGAGGAGCATATGGTAAGGTCAATGGCAGTGAAAGAGCGGGTTGGGGAGTGAAAGTAAGTATTGACACCGGTGTACAACAGGGAGAGAGAAGGATCCAGGATCCACTGCAGCAGGACCCCACCCCTCCCGTTGGTGTCAGCACTGCCCCAAAGTGGACTGTGTCCATTGAGGTCCCCCATAATGAGGAAGGGGGACGGCAGCTGCGAGATGAGATCATCAAGGTCTTCCTGGAAGACGATGCTCCCAGTTGGAAGATATACAGAGCAGACAGTCAGCGAGAACCCCACGAAGAGAAGGATGGCTACCACCTGTAAGTTGGTGGTGAGGGGTACGACCTGGAATGGAGAATGGTTGCTCACGAGAATGGCGACACCCCCGCGAGCTGGACCATCTCCATCCCGGTCCCGAGGAACTAGTGAAAAGTGCCGGATCGTGGGATCTGTGACTGGCTGCAAGTATGTCTCCTGCAGGCACACACAGATGGGCTGGTGTGCCTGAAGGAGGGCCTTGATGTCGTCAAGATTCCTCTGGAATCTACGACAATTCCATTGTAGGAGTGTGGTCATCTCAGGACTTAGAAGAGTGGGCGGACGACGAATTCCTATTCAACTTAACCGCCGCAGAGGATGGTTTAGTGAATAGGGGGTGGTCGGTATCCAGGTCCTCGGAATCGTCCGAGGGGCATGGATCGGTGACCGCCCTTTGTGGTGCTGTTATTTTCGTTTTTGGCCCCGGTGGGGGCCCCTTCGGTTTTGAAGGTGTTGCTGTCTGAGGATGGGGAGGAGGAGGCCTTCCGGTGGAGGTGGAAGGCTGTGTTGCAGGAATAGAAACCGGGGTAGATGTCGAAGTCGACAACACCCTCGGTTTCGCCTGCGTCAGGAGGTACTTGGCTGCGAGCGAGAAAGACTCAGTAGGTGATACACTGATGTCAGTCTGCATCGCCACTGAAGTCATTGGAACGATGGGCTTCCCAATGACTGCACTGGCATAGGAAACCTTGCCAGGCGGGGCTGGAGGTGCAGCAAGCTTTCTCGCCTCAGCATAAGAAATGTTGTTTACTACTTTCAAGCGTTGCACCTCCTTTTCCTCCTTCCACTTCGGACAGTCGCGGGAGTACGCCGGATGTTCGCCACTGCAGTTCACACAGCATGCCTTTTCTGCTGTGCAGTCAGGATCGAGATGATCCTAACTGCCACAGCGAGCACAGGTGGGCTTGCCCCTGCATTCTGTGTGGGCATGACCGTATATCTGACACTGAAAACAGCGCAGAGGGTTCGGTATATACGGCTGTACCTCACAATGTAAATAACCTGCCTTGATGGTTGATTGGTTGGTTGTTTAGGGTTTTATGGCGCATCAGCATCTAGGGCTATAATGCGCCAAACGAAAGTCTAAAAAGTAAAAAGATAAAAATCATGAAACCCTGAACCAATATGTTAAAAGATAAATTACAAATTTAACGAGAAAAATGTAAAACAATAAAATACCACGTTGGGAATAACAGTTAACAAATGTAGAAATATGTTATAAAAGGAGATAAAAGTAACCCAGGTAAAAGCAATCTGGGTTAAATATAAATATAAAGATGAAGAGTAAAAACTATATGCGAGTAAAATATCCAGTATGTCTTAAAAATCTAAATACAGAGGTAAAAGAACAGTTATCAGATAACAAATATCCGAGTGTAAGCGGCTCGGACGTATAATCATGAAAATTAAAAAACAAACGCCGTTCAAAGTTAAAACATGGACATGAGATTAAAATGTGTTTGATTGTTAAAATGGTGTCGCAAAACTCACACTTAGGTATGTCGTCTGCCCGTAGAAGAAACTAATGAGTAATATACGAATGACCTAAGCGGAGCCGAGCAAGTACAACTTCCTCCTTGCGACTCCTGCTGTAACAAGACTGCGATGGTTTGATGATAGGTTTGATCTCAAAGAGCTTGTTCGTAAGCTGTTCTGCCTTGATGGAAGAAGGCAGGTGTGGCGTGTTGAATGTCACAATCAGCACCCGGGTAGGTGTCAATTTCCCATCACGGCGTGATGGACCGCTGTTACTCCTTGAGGTGTGAGCTCCGAGAGGATCTCCTCCTCAGTGACGTTGAGGAGGCCCCACTCGGTGATCACACCCCGAGAGGAATTCAAAGTTTTATGGGGAGTGACTTCGACAGCCACCCCACCAATTTCTTTGACTTTCAGGAGTAGTTCGGAGTGTTTTGAACAAGCGGTCTCAACCTGCAAGTCACCAGATCGTAAGCGCTTAACAGATTTCGGCTCTCCCGCAAGACCTTTCAAACCTTTATTTACAAAAAATGGGGACATGTCCCCAAGTACCTGATCACCCGTGGAGTGGATGATCAGGAACTTTGGGAACGAAGACAGACACAGAAGACGACGGCAGTGATAACGTAGACGAAGAAGACGGGGGTTCATGTCGAGCCCTCTTGTTGGCAGTGATCGCATTTTCCTTATTCTCTCTCAAGTTTTTTTTGTGTGGTTCAGTGCCCGCTGTCCCCACCCTCCACGGAGCCCAAAAAGGGGACGCCCAGTCGGTCGCCAGGGCTACGCATGCACTATACCCAAACAGACAATGAGCCAAGCCCTCACAAATAAATAGAAGGAGAATAAAAAGAGAAATGTACAGAACAAAACATTCTACACAAATCAAACAAAGCGTAAAATAAGAAAAATTGTGAATGGCCAAACTGGCCTCACAAAGAAAGGATAATGACAAAAGGAAAATAAGTTGTGAGGAAACTTGTAAACCTGTACCCGGACCGTGGGCAAGGTTACTCACCGCTCTGCATGGTTGACCCTAGCAGGACCTGCCCACCAGCCGATTGCTCCTGGGGGGGGGGGGGGGCACCCCAGGAGCTCCCATTTACCGGAAGCAGAGGCCAAAGCAATGAATAGCAGAGGCCAAAGCATTGTATAGCAGAGGCCCCGGAATCCGCTGTCCAGCCCCGCGACAGACAGGCTCCCCAATGGCAAGACGGCCAATGGGGACCCCGCCAGTCATGAGCTGAGGAGAGAAGACGGGGACCTCCAAGCAACTACCAGGATCCTCCTTTCCCGGGACATGGATCTCCGCACACAGCAAACACGCAGGCGAGCGTTTAGGACCCTGCGAAGGTAACCGAGCCAGCTGAACCTTCACAGGGTGGTCCCCCTCACCGCATACACATCGCAGCAGACCATGGCCGACCCCACCGATGTGCCGGACTTCGAGCCATCTGTGAAGACAGGCAAGAAATCTGGGTGCTGAGCCCAATTGCTGGCAAAGAGTTGCCGGTACACACAGTCGGGTGTAAAGGCTTTTCCCGTCCTGCACTGGGAAAAATCGCAGGAAGGGGAAACAGCGAGCCAAGGTGGAAGTGGCTCAGCTGTCGACTGTGCGATGCTATCGAGACTGGTGTTGATGTCTCTGAGGTAGCCTCGGACATGCAAACCAAAAGGACGAATGGCAGTCGGCCGATTTGTGTAAAGCATTTCTCACTTCGGACTGAAAACGCAGTCCCAAGTGGGATGGCCAGGCAGGGATCGCAATTTAGATGCATACTGTAGGGGAAACTGCTGACGGCGAAGAGATAAAGAAGGTTCATCGGTCTCAACATAGAGACTCTAGACCGGTGAAGTGCGGAAGGCTCCCGTGCAAACACGGAGGGAATCAGCACCTTCACCACCGAATCCTGGGCGCAGTCGTACACCTGGGATCCGTAGTCCAGTTTTGACCAGACAAGTGCATGGTAGAGGCAGAGCAAAGAACATCGGTCCACCCCCCAAGAAAGGGAGGAGAAGACCTTGATGATGTTCAATGCCCGCATGCACTTGGACCTAAGATGTCGAATATGAGGTAAAAAAGTCAATTTCCGGTCGAAGATGAGACCGAGAAACTTGGTCTCCGCCGCAACTGGAATGATGTTACCCCCAAACTGCAGCTCGGTGTCCAGAGGAAGATAACGCTTGCGGCAAAAGTGCACGCAAACGGTCTTCCGTGGGGAGAACCAAAACCCATTGGCCGTCGTCCAAACCGAGAGATTGTTCAGGGCAGTTTGCAGTTGTCGTTCAATGACCCTCATGCTGGACAATGAGCAAAAGACGCTAGAGTCATCAACATAGAGGGCATTGCCTACAGCCGGAGGAAGTTGCCGTGTAATGGAATTGATGTTGACAGCGAAAAGCGTAACACTCAGGACGCAGCCTTGTGGCACCCCCTGTTCTTGGGTGAACCCTACTAGTAACCATAGGTTTCTAAAACTCTAAACATATCTCAAAAATCTGCCAAAGCGAAAATATTTGATATATACATCCTCTACGACTTCTGAATCCACACTGTTTATCAAGCAATTGTCCATCAACCAAATTCTTAATTCTGTTAAGTACAATAATGCAAAGAACTTTACCTGGAACAGAAAGTAGACTAATTCTCCTACAATTACCACAAGAACTACGATCACCTCTTGTAAAAAAAGTAAGGATAATAAAAGTAACAACGGACATTAGATGAGAAGTTTCAATCAAAAAATGACCGAGTGCTAATTATGTAGAGAAAGTGCTTCTCAGGAATAAAGTTCAAGAGAAATTGTTTTTTTTTTTCAGTTTTCACTGAAAGTAATATCATTCTACATCTTTAAACAGAATATGCATGAAACACCTAATGAGCACAACTGATGCCCCAGCGATGGCTGTGCTCTGCAGAGCAAGAGATAAAATCGCAAAGGAAATGAAAATAAAAAGGAAAGAACGTGCAGAGGACACAAAGTTTAAAGCAATAAAACTTTTACGTGTTTCACCGGGAACGACATTAACGGAAAAGTAAGAATCACCTTGCATTAGGGGAAACGTTATTCCCTCTCCTCTCTTCCACTGTGTCGTGATTTACACCGGCGGCAGAGGGGGCCATAATTTACTGCTGGCTCACCAGATTAACCCTGTTAAGCAGCTCAGACTTCACTCTTCGTCTCAATCTCCTGCAGCTCTCCACATCTCTCCCCCCCCCCCCCACCCCTTGCCGGCTCTCAAACCGGTCAACGGGAGTGGGATTCGAGTGACAGGACTAGCGAGTTTCTCGGCTTGCATTGAGTTCGCTTTAGGAGAGCGCCTCGAAAATGACATTAGAGTTTTATTCCACGAGTGACACTTATCTGCTGCAGAATGGGTTGGTCAGGTGGAGAGGCAGACAAGGCTCAAAATAGGGGGAGTAGACCCACTGGAGAGATGTTAAGAGAAAAATGGTCGATTCTGTTGGTAGTTGGTTGGAGGTGTACGAGATTGTCGGTGTCAAAAAATTAGTTTTCCAAAACGTATATATATATATAAATAAATATGTACAATGTTGGGTTGTGTTGTTTTACCTCTGAGCGGCGCTTTTTTGCACACTATGGGCTAAATGGCCAGGTCACATGGACCCCGAAGGCTCAGAGAAGGTTGGGGGAGGGGACCCACTGGAACACCTGTTGGGAGACAGATGGTAGTCTCCCGTCATAGGCCATTCAGTGTGTTCTTTAACGTGAACAGGGTACGGCTCTCCCGCACACGGGGCCAAGGCTTAACGTCCCATCCGTCGGACGGCGGCCTTTCCAAGCCCATCGGTGTCCCCTACTGACCGTGGGCAGGGCGGGGAAATTTTGCGGAGATAAATCTCAACGCTGATCCAGCTGGGACTCGAACCTGGGAACTACAGATTACGAGCCTGGCGCGCTACCGACTGAGCCACTCCCGCCCCAATATAAATAAAGACCCAATATAGATAAAGAAGGAATGTTATAGGAGCTAATAAAGGTTAAAAGCTACAGTTAATGAAAACAGAATCCAATGTAGTTTAAATCCAACAATAACAAAATATTTCAAAAACCAAGTTGCACATAGAGTCAAGAGTGTGAAAGTAAATTGTGAAGAACAAGAGCATACACAAAGATCCGGAGATTGAACGCATTAACACCTTATATTAAGAAAAGAGCTAAGAAAAACCTTTTCGATATAATGGGAAAAAACCACGGTGAGATCATTACAAATCCAGCTAATTATGATCACACCTACCAACCTGGATCAGTGGTTCTTTAAATGTAAAATATGTTCTCGTCTCCCTTTCCAAATATTGTTAAATTATATAAGTTTTTTTTTTACAGGGAACCTTTTTTTTTTTTGGGACGAAAAAAAAACCCGACGGAAAATGATGGAATATTACTATTTAAATTTATTATTGAAATGAAATTATGGGTTCAATGATTCTTTTCATGTTGCTTATGTTCAATAATATTCATGAAAAACGGGGTACCTTTTTTTTTTTGAAATAGCCACAAGCAGGGCCTGATCGAGGGGGGAATCCATGTAGGGGTGGGATCAGAATTCTAGTAAGGGTAATAAATAAAATAAATACCCCCTCAAGCAGCTACTTCCCACAGAGGTCTGACAACAGGAGCCTGTCAGTTTAATACGCCATAGTAGATCTGTGAGGATGGCGGGACCTCAACAAAAAAAAAATGACACGACCATCCATACCTCATCTGGGGCTCGAGCCCCAGATGAGAAGTCCCGACGCTAAAAAAATATTAAACATTTAAATTTAATGCATTTTTAACCAATTTTTTTAAAAACCTGTAAAAAGGAGGGGGAAATGTTACATTGCATTGAATATCAGTTTTCTTACCCCCCCCCCCTTTCGATTTTTTTTCTAGATCCGGAGGGCCTGACCACAAGCATGTCATCACTCACATTTAAGCGTTTTCTGGTACATTATCTCACATGTAGAAATTTAAAATACAAAGTGTCTTTATTTACGCCTCTCTATTCGATTATTGATCTTAAAATTGTCTGACAATGTCTCACACTTCCAAGGGGTGCGTTGACATTATCAGACAGTCTTAGACTGTGATGCACAGTTAGAGCAGTTGTTCGTGCTTGACAGGTTGGGTTGTTTTACCTCTGAGCGGCACTTTTTTGTAAACCATGGGTTAAATGGCCAGGTCACATGGACCCCGAAGGCTCAGAGAAGGTTGGGTGAGGGGACCCACTGGAACAGCTGTTGGGAGACAGATGGTAGCCTCCCGTCAAGGCCATTCAGCGTGTTCTTTAATGTGCACAGGGTATGTCTCTCCCGCACACGGGGCCACGGCTTAACGTCCCATCCGACGGACGGCGGCCTTTCCAAGCCCATCGGTGTCCCCTACTGACCGTGGGCAGGGCGGGGAATTTTGCGGAGATAAATCTCAACGCTGACCCAGCTGGACTCGAACCTGGGAACTACAGATTACGAGCCTGACGCGCTACCGACTGAGCCACCCCCGCCCCATTGTGCATGACAGGTTAATAACAACTGCTCTAAATTCGAAAGAAAAAAGTATGATCCTGTTAGACTGGGTCTGAAAAATTCATTATTCTGCAATGATCAATTACTGATCAGTCTCATTCCGTTCTGCTTTCAAGGCCCACACTTAATGGTTCACAAATGAAAGAGGGGCGACTATCGTCACTAAAATAGTCCCATTCTCTGGTATTGTTATTATGGTAAATTCTTTATTATCTGCATGTCCGGAATCTGTGCCCAAACTGAGTCTGGAATCATCTGAGGAGCTCACATTTGCTCAATAGCTTGGGCTCTAAATGCGATGTTTTCTGCACATGTTAAATGAAATGTTTTGTTGAAAAGGATGAGAGGGACAGAGTTGGTTGGTTGGTTGGTTGTTTGGGGTTTATTGGCGCATTAGCAACTAAGGCTATAATGCGCCAAACGAATGTCCAAAAGGAAAAAGAGATAAAAGTAATGCTCAACCCTCAACCAAGTTTAAAAATAAACCAAAAAGTCAACAAGAACAATGTAAAACAATAAAAACAAATGTATAAATATGTTGAATATAAAAATAACCCAGGTGTAAGCGACCTGGGTTATATACACAACCCTTAAAGGTGTAAAATCAAAGGGACAGAAGCCATTGTTTTTTATGCGTACACACCTCGCTCATGCAGTCCCCTGGACACAATAAGGCCTGAAACTGTCGTCTTTGTGGCCTCTGATACAATTGCCTAATCGGCATAGGACACAATAAGGCCTGAAACTGTCGTCTTTGTGGCCTCTGATACAATTGCCTAATCGGCATAGGACACAAAATGCTGAAGCCTTTGAACGAAATAATTATCCACATAATTCCAAAAAAAAAAAGGAAATTCTTTTAAAATGCTTTAAAGGAACATGCTTAATCTAAACTGAAAGAGAAAGTTTTCCTACTTTTTTCCATGGAGCAAGTTGCAGAAATAAAAACTAAATTACAAAAGAAAAAAAAAAAGAATTTAGTGAAATTTGGATTCGGAAATATTTTTGGACGGATATGGTATCAACCAGTATCGATAAAAACGACACTGAAAATTTCTGATGAAATTTTAAACAGGAAAATATAATAAGTTTGGAGCAGAATAATTGGCCTCGCCATACTGCCTAAAGGTTAAATAGGAACAAAAGTTTTATTAATCTGCTTCGTTATGGATACATTACTCAAATTGCAGGAGACCGTTTTACTTTGATCGTTTTATCCGTTGTTTAATAAAGTATTAATCTCAAGAAACAAGCCATTCTGAATGGAAGAACAAAATTCCAAAATGTTTAAAACAAGTAATGTCGGACGAAAAGAATAAAGCATTTCTTTCGATTTTCTAGAAATTTAGTTCCGAATAATTTTAATATAAAAAACAGTTATCAGTTTCCATTTTTAAAAGGTTGGGTTGTTTTACCTCTGAGCGGCACTTTTTTGCACACCATGGGCTAAATGGCCAGGTCACATGGACCCCGAAGGCTCAGAGAAGGTTGGAACAGCTGTTGGAAGACCTACTGGAACAGCTGTTGGGAGACAGATGGTAGTCTCCCGTCAAGGTCATCCAGCGTGTTCTTTTACGTGCACAGGGTATGTCTCTCCCACACACGGGCCACAGCTTAACGTCCCATCCGACGGACGGCGGCTTTTCCAAGCCCATCGGTGTCCCCTACTGACCGTGGGCAGGGCGGGGAATTTTGCGGAGATAAATCTCAACGCTGACCCAGCTGGGACTCGAACCTGGGAACTACAGATTACGAGCCTGGCGCGCTACCGACTGAGCCAACCCCGTCCTCCATTTTTAAAAGTAAATAATTTCTAGTTTAACTTTCATTTCTAGTTTAACTTATTCTAATAATTTCTAGTTTAACTTCGTCAAAGAACTCTCCCTGACGATCACTCCCAAACTAATTCCAATACCAAAAGTTCTATAATGAAATTAACGTTAAAAGAAAGATTTAAAAATCATCTAGAAAACAGCACACGACGTACCACCAATGGACCTACCAGCCGCTTCTGTGGCCGCATCAACGGCCTGTTCATTCCATTCATCTTGCTGTAGAGTCCGCAAGCATTGCATAAGTAATGACCTGTGCCATCTCTCCTCCAAAGAGGTGTGGAAATGGCCCCGCAATTCACGCATTCTCTTTCCTCTTGAAGGCCGAAATAATCTCCCCGATCTGCAAATAAAGAAATATTTAGAAGTAGTTATCCCCAACATATCGAAAGCTTATATCTTTATTACAAATGCAATACAAATAAATAAATAAAAAAATACCCCCCTCAAGCAGCTGCTTGCCACAGAGGTCTGACAGGAGCCTGTCAGTTTATATACCATAGTAGAAGGTCTGAGAGGATGGAGGCCCTCAGCAGAAAAACGACACAAACATCCATGCCTTACCCGGGGCTCGAACCCAGGTCCCTTAGATCAGTAGCCAAGCGCGCTAACCACTCGGCCATGGGACGGCTAAAAATAAATACCCCCTCAAGCAGCTGCTTGCCACAGAGGTCTGACAGGAGCCTGTCAGTTTATATGCCAGAGTAGAAGGTCTGAGAGGATGGAGGCCCTCGGCAGAAAAACGACACAAACAGCCATGCCTTACCCGGGGCTCGAACCCAGGTCCCTTAGATCAGTAGCCAAGCGCGCTAACCATTCGGCCATGGGACGGCTAAAAATAAATACCCCCTCAAGCAGCTGCTTGCCACAGAGGTCTAACAGGAGCCTGTCAGTTTATATGCCATAGTAGAAGGTCTGAGAGGATGGAGGCCCTCGGCAGAAAAACGACACAAACAGCCATGCCTTACCCGGGGCTCGAACCCAGGTCCCTTAGATCAGTAGCCAAGCGCGCTAACCACTCGGCCATGGGACGGCACTGCAATACAAATAAATAAATAAAAAAAAATAATAAATATCCCCTCAAGCAGCTGCTTGCCACAGAGGTCTGACAGGAGCCTGTCAGTTTATATGCCATAGTAGAAGATCTGTGAGGATGGCAGGACCTCAGCAGAAAAACGACACACACATCCATGCCTTACCCGGGGCTCGAACCCGGTCCCTTAGATCAATAGCCATACAGTACGAAAAACGATCCACTTTCTGTTTTGAGAACAAGGAATTAAATGTGAGACGTTTCCTGACAATACGCATCACTTAGCGTCTATTTAAGGATTGGACAAAAGCGCTGTTTCACTCTATTGAAAATATTGAGTATAGACTTCAGCTGGCTGTGATTATGGTCTTTTTTCTTCTTATTCACTGATTTTATATCACTGTTACAATAAAAATATATGCCTGCTGAATTGGCTAAAATGGCCAGCGTGTGTGTACACTGATTGTAAAATTTGTGTAGGTCAAAAGAATTGAATGATCGCCAATTCAAGGATTTCTCCAGTGATTTATAATTTGAATATGGAAATGATCTTAAAAATACCTTCTTTTTCACTCCCTAGAGTTTTCAATTATTGTAAATGTTATGGCAGTCTTTTTATATAAAATTTGTGTTTCTTTATCCCTGAAGCTCTGAGAAACAATTTCTTTCTGTCTTTTTCACTTATCGCAAATGTTGGAATAGTAGACCGGACTGCACAACTTACAATTTCTTGCTTGTATCAGCTACAATTTAGTCTACTGCTACAAAAAGGCTACTAGTTAGGCTCAGCTGTTAAATATGTCGTATGCTGCATATCAGATTGAACAGCGAAGATTTGTATAGAAAAGACAAAGAAGCACACACAAATAAATGTTTAGCTCATTATATAAAAGGTAATAGTGACTTAATAGGAATGAATTTACGAGAACATTTGAAGGCTGGTTGAGGAAGCGAAACAAATGAATGCTCTGCATATTCTGGGACGTCTAGCATCGCTGTCACTAATTACAAATTCTGCTCTATTACCCGACTGCAGTTCAAGCAAGAGGCTATTTTACGCCAGGCGTTTAGTATGTCACATACGACATGTCTCCTACGAAAAAGATGGTTATATCACATAACAACGAAATTCAGCAAATAAAAGCTTTCCAGACAATCGCAGCAATCTCGCCAGAGGCCAGCAGCCGCACAGGGAGGGGTTGTCGCTTTCGGATGATCATCTGATGATCTCCATCTCTAAATGTGTCCAAACAGTTGGGTTGGGTTGTTTTACCTCTGAGCGGCACTTTTTTGCACACCGTGGGCTAAATGGCCAGGTCACATGGACCCCGAAGGCTCAGAGAAGGTTGGGGGAGGGGACCCACTGGAACAGCTGTTGGGAGACAGATGGTAGCCTCCCGTCAAGGCCATCCAGCGTGTTCTTTAACGTGCACAGGATATGGCTCTCTCGCACACGGGGCCACGGCTTAAAGTCCCATCCGACGGACGGTGGCCTTTATAAGCCCATCGGTGTCCCCTACTCACCGTGGGCAGGGCGGGGAATTTTGCGGAGATAAATCTCAACGCTGTCTCAGCTGGGACTCGAACCTGGGAACTACAGATTAGGAGCCTGGCGCGCAACCGACTGAGCCACCCCCGCCCCAGGGAAGTTGAGGCAGTAGGTGACTACCTCTCTGCTATTCCACTAAGGCCTGCAAATGTAAATTAATCCTAAAATCGAGGGAAGCTTTCAAATTAGGAGACTGTTCAGTTTATTGTTTCCTTGCTCACCGAAACCTTTATCTTCTGTTATCTTCTGTTGTTTTCCGAGAAATCAAGAAAACTATTGGAATTATTATGAAGGTTGGGTTGTTTTACCTCTGAGCGGTACTTTTTTTGCACACCATGGGGTAAATGGCCAGGTCACATGGATCCCGAAGGCTCAGAGAAGGTTGGGGGAGGGGACCCACTGGAACAGCTGTTGGGAGATAGATGGTAGCCTCCCATCAAGGCCATCCAGTGTGTTCTTTAACGTGCACAGGGTATGGCTCTCCCACACACGGGGCCACGGTTTAACGTCCCATCCGACGGACGGCGGCCTTTCCAAGCCCATCGGTGTCCCCTACTGACCGTGGGCAAGGCGGGGAATTTTGCGGAGATAAATCTCAACGCTGTCTCAGCTGGGACTCGAACCTGGGAACTACAGATTACGAGCCTGGCGGTCATACGTGAACTAAGAGAACAAATTAAAGACTAAAGATACGATAATAAATGAACTTCACTGCAGATTTTTCAAAATGAAATGAACTTGAATGAATACCAACGGAGAAACACGATTAGTGTTTCTGGGATCAAGGAATGAAATGATTTGTTAATGTTTTTTCTATAATTTTTTTTTAAATGTTGATATTTCTTTGAATGACAATGATTATCGTCATTGAGTGAATAACGGTCTCCCTCTAGCAGAAAATAAATACTTGTTTCGTACTCAAAGCAATCCTAAAGCAGTTGAATTCAGGAAGATTTACTACAAAATATGCAAAGTACAGTCGCTCAAAAAAGTATCCGAACACTATGGTTGATTACTAAATTCAGCAAAAATATCTGGCAACGATTTTTTTTGGAAATTAGTGATCTGGCAACCTTCGTGTCACGTGATTACAGAATTCAGGAAAAATATCTGGAGCGTGTACAGCAACTGTACACACTCCAGTTACCGTTCACATCAAACTGGAGTGTGTACAGCAACTGTACACGCTCCAGTTACCGTTCACAGCAAACTGGAGCGTGTGCAGTTACTGCACACGCTCCAGTTTGCTGTGAACGGTAACTGCACACGCTCAATATTTCCGTGAATGAGCCCACAGGATCTAATATCAAAATAATATGACCATATACAGTCGCCAAAAAAGTATCCAAACACTATGGTTGATTATTGAATTCAGAAAAAATATCTGTCAACGATTTTTTTAGAAATTAGTGATCTGGCAACCTTTGTGTCACGTGACACGAAGGTTGCCAGATCACTAATTTCTAAAAAAATCGTTGCCAGATATTTTTTCTGAATTCTGTAATCAACCATAGTGTTCGGATACTTTTTTGAGCGACTGTACTCTATGCAGCTATTGAAAAAATTTGGTCAGCGTAATGTTTGACATCAGGGTGGGTCAATAGTTATAAAAATCAGAAATGGAAACAAATGATCTGTTAAATCCAAGCATGAATTTAATTAGTTTTTAAAATCCCCTTTGTATAATTCTATATTATATATATTTCTTGTGTAGTAGCACGTGTTTCACTAGTCTGTTTCACATATAATTCTTTCTTCGTCCTCGTTTCCGAAGGTTCATAATTCACAGTCTTATTCCACTAAATCGTTTAATTATATCGAAAACTTTAAACTCAACAATGTTTCCATAACTGAAATTTCGAATCTTATACATTTGTAGACACTCGCAGTGTTGGGCCAGATAGGTTTCCTATCTTCTCAAAAACATTTTCCTCTTAATTGCTGCATCCCTAGTGGATGCAATTAATTGGTCACTCAATTCAAATGAATTCTCTGTACCGTGGAAAGAAGCCATCCTTTCATCCACTTCTGCGGTTGTTGTTTTACCTCTGAGCAGCACTTTTTTGCACACCATGGGCTAAATGGCCAGGTCACATGGACCCCGAAGTCTCAGAGAAGGTTGGGGGAGAGGACCCACTGGAACAGCTGTTGGGAGACAGATGGTAGCCTCCCATCAAGGCCATCCAGCGTGTTCTTTAACGTGCACAGGGTATGGCTCTCCCGCACACGGAGCCACGGCGTAACGTCCCATCCGATGGACGGCGGCCTTTCCAAGCCCATCGGTGTCCCCTACTGACCGTGGGCAGGGCGGGGAATTTTGCGGAGATAAATCTTAACGCTGACCCAGCTGGGACTCGAACCTGGGAACTACAGATTACGAGCCTGGCGCGCTACCGACTGAGCCACCCCCGCCCCACACTTCTGCGGAATGGGAGAGAAAATACTAAAGGCAGGATCCTCGAACCATATATCCTTGAAGCCTGCACGGTGATTCAGAAAACATTGCTCAGTACTGATCTACTACGTGATTTGTTGGCTGTCGACCTGGCACAAAGTTTCATTAAAAGGTTTTAAAGTCGCCCAGTCGGATACAGGTTTTCCAGTAGCTCAGACTCTTATAGAGTTTCAATACAATGCTGTCGCTTAGTCCAGTACAGGATTTCCAGTCGATCAGACTAGTACAGAGTATGTAGTTGTTCTGTCTAGTAGAAGGTTTCCTGCTGCTAGGCCTAGTACGGTGTTTCTTGTTAATCAGTACGATGCAGTGATTCTTTGGAAATGCCACTTGAAAAGGACAGAACTTTGTTACGGATGCTTACTGGCTGTTGCAGAAAAAAAAAACTTTATTTAAATTCAATTATATTAAAACATAAAACTACATTGCTCATATATTTAATGGGGGGCGGGGGTGTCTCAGTCGGTAGCGCGCCAGGCTCGTAATCTGTAGTTCCCAGGTTCGAGTCCCAGCTGGGTCAGCGTTGAGATTTATCTCCGCAAAATTCCCCGCCCTGCCCACGGTCAGTAGGGGATACCGATGGGCTAGGAAAGGCCGCCGTCCGTCGGATGGGACGTTAAGCCGTGGCCCCGTGTGCGGGAGAGCCATACCCTGTGCACGTTAAAGAACACGCTGGATGGCCTTGACGGGAGGCTACCATCTGTCTCCCAACAGCTGTTCCAGTGGGTCCCCTCCCCCAACCTTCTCTGAGCCTTCGGGGTCCATGTGACCTGGCCATTTAGCCCATGGTGTGCAAAAATGTGCCGCTCAGAGGTAAAACAACCCAACCCAACTCATATATTTAAATATTATCGCACTTGGGTGGCAAAAAGGATCACGGATCTGCGCAGATGATTGCTTTCCTGCATAAGGCTCGTTTAATAAATTATTTCTGTTAAGCAGCGATTTATATTCGTGAAATCCTCTAAAAGAACTGGTCCAGCTAACAGAGTGATAAGATTACCGAATGGTTAGCGTGCTTGGTTGCCCAGCTAAGATAATTGGTTTGAATGAAGATCGAGCATGACTGTTTATTTTTTGTCTTTTTGCTTCAGATCTCGCTTCACTTACAGATCTTACAAACGGCAAAATTGAATTGACAGGCTTTTGTTAGAACTCCCTGCCAAGTGGACTGCTTCGAGAAATTTATCTTCATTTTTTCGAATTTATACTTTTTAAAATATTTAACTAGTGGTTGCCGAGTGGTTAGCGCGCTTGGCTACTGATCTAAGGGACCTGGGTTCGAGCCCCGGGTAAGGCGTGAATGTATGTATCGTTTTTTTGCTGAGATCCTGCCATCCTCTCACACCTTGTACTACAGCACATTGTATCATATGAGCTCACAAAAACCTGGATCGTGTGGGCCCACTCACAGAAATATTGAGCGTGTGCAGTTACCGTTCACAGCAAACTGGAGCGTGTGCAGTTACTGCACACGCTCCAGTTTGCTGTGAACGGTAACTGGAGCGTGTACAGTTGCTGTACACGTTCCAGATATTTTTTCTGAATTCTGTAATCAACCATAGTGTTCGGATATTTTTTTGAGCGACTGTATGTGTTGTTTTTCTGTTGAGGTCCTGCCATTCTCTCAGACCTTCTACTATGGCATATAAACTGACAGTCTCCTGTCAGACCTCTGTGGCAAGCAGCTGCTTGAGGGGGTATTTTTTTTTAGCGCACCTGACTACTAAACCAGCCTGCATGTCCCTGTGTAAGTGATTGTATGTTGTATGAGAAACCGAACAAGCCCTTTAGAGCTTTTAGATTATCTCCGTCCTTTGGATAAGGGAGTGCCTTCTATTTTTTAATAATAATCATGTTGCTGAGAGGTAGGCATATTTAATTTCAAGCCATTTTCCTAAAGTGCGTTAAATTCGAAAATAATACCTTACTCCCCTGTAACACACGTTCATATCAGAATAAGTTTTTCTTTCTGGTAAATTAAATCTCTTTCACTAGTCATGAGAAATATAATTCAGTAAATAATAATAAATAATAATAATAGCTTTATTTTTATTATTTATAAAAATGAGCCTAATTTTTGGGTAAGCTTTTTATCATAGACATATGTAACTAAGTAAGCGTTATTACTATGAGCGCTGATTTCTATCTTTATAAATCAAGGATTTAATTTTAGTTCTAATTAATATTCCATATTATATTTTTATAGACTAACATCTACTTCAGAGTTCTTACTTTTATGAACCACATGATCAATTTGAAATTGTTGCAACGAATGCATAACCTTCTGTTCCATACAATACTCTAATAACAGATTCAAGTTATCTGTGATCTACATATTCGTCCGTATTTGCAGTATCAGTATAAAAATCGCCAACCAAAAAAATATTTAACTTTAAATTTAAGTCGAAACAAATCTTTAACCTTTGTACAGTCGGTCAAAAAAGTATCCGAACACTACGGTTGATTACAGAATTCAAAAAAAAAATATCTGGCAACTTTTTTTGGAAAATAGTGATCTGGCAACCTTCGTGTCACGTGACACGAAGGTTGCCAGATCACTATTTTCCAAAAAAAGTTGCCAGATATTTTTTTTTTTTTTGAATTCTGTAATCAACCGTAGTGTTCGGATACTTTTTTGACCGACTGTACTTGGTGATCTGTACATCGCAATCAAGTTTATGAAAAGACCATTAATTTCGATCTGTAGATGAACTACTTCCGCAGGTGAAATTGAAATATTGAGTTCAGAAAGATTCAATCTAGGTCTAAAGAAAACTATAAGACCTCTGCCAACTGAAGTATTAACATCAAAAGTGATTTTATCAAACAAGATAAATTAATAAGTGAATTTTTTACTAAAATAATAACATTCAATATAAACAGTAAATAAATCCCATTTTTTTTAAAATCGCACATTAATATAAAACGAGCAATTCGTCATCATGGTTGCCTTATAAAACAAATTTAGGATTAAATTCTCATGTAGTATATCAGGATCATTCAAATCTAATTCACTCTCTGTTAGCTCAATAACCTCCATTATTGTTAAAAACAGAAAAACTAAAGTTAAAAATGGCAAAAATTAATCTTTAAACTCTCGAGAATATCAGACATTTTATCTTATTCGGCTTATCCTTAGAAATGAACATTTGGCGAAGTGTTTGTTCGATAAAGCAATCATGCAGAAAGCGAAAGCGATGGTATTTCCCGATAAAAAAAAAGTTGTTCTCATCTTTCTCAGCTTTTTTCTTTTGTTCTGGCGGAAAGCATAGGAAGGCAGTTCCGAAGCAATTTTTTAATAAACTGAAAAGCACACGTTTTGTTTATTAATCCTAGGAAACGGGGCGGGGGTGGCTCAGTCGGTAGCGCGCCAGGCTCGTAATCTGTAATTCCCAGGTTCGAGCTGGTCAATCCCAGCTGGGTCAGCGTTGAGATTTATTTCCGCTGCCACGGTGCAGGTTGAGATTATCCCTACTGTCCACGGTCAGTAGGGGACACTGATGGGCTTGGAAAGGCCGCCGTCCATCGGATGGGACGTTAAGCCGTGGCCCCGTGTGCGGGAGAGCTATACCCTGTGCACGTTAAACAACACGCTGGATGGCCTTGACGGGAGGCTACCATCTGTCTCCCAACAGCTGTTCCAGTGGGTCCCCTCCCCCAACCTTCTTTGAGCCTTCGGGGTCCATGTGACCTGGCCATTTAGCCCATGGTGTGCAAAAAAGTGCCGCTCAGAGGTAAAACAACACAACAACCCATCCTAGGAAATTTATAAAATATGTTCTTAAGTATTTTAATGTTTTCTCAGGAAGTTTAAAATATATTTTAAAAACGGTTACACTATAAACAATGTTCAAAATTTCTGCATGAACCCTCTTAAAAGTACACAACGTAGTGAACATCAAGTAACTTGGTTGGTTGGTTGGTTGTTTAGGGTTTTATGACACCTTAGCATCTAAGGATATAATGCGCCAAACAAATGTCCAAAAAGTAAATGAAAAAAAAGTAAAGTCATGAAACCCAGAACCAATTTTTAAAAATAAACTACAAATTTAACAAGAAAAATGTAAAATAATAAAATACCACGTTGGAAATAACAGTGAACAAATGTAGAAATATGTTGTAAAAAGAGATGAAAGTAACCCAGGTGAAAGCAACCTGGGTTAAAAATATATATATATATAAAGCTGAAGAGTAAAAACTATATGTGAGTAAAATATCCAGTATATTTTAAAAAAACTAAATACAGAGGTAAAAGGACAGTCATCAGATAACAAATGTCCGAGTGTAAGGAGCTCGGACGTAAAATCATGATGGTTAAAAAACATATGTCGTTCAGAGGTAAAAACATGGACAATCAATTAAAATATGTTTGATTGTTAAAATGGTGTCACAAAACTCGCACTTAGGTTCGTCGTCCGCCCGTAAGAGAAACGAATGACCTAAGCGGAGCCGAGCAAGTACAACTTCCTCTTTGTGATTCCTGCATTAAAAGGACTGCCAAGGTTTGATGATAGGTTTGATCTCAAAGAGCTTGTTGCTAAGCTGTTCTGACCAAGATCTCTGCCACCGTGCCCGGAGCTCGATGGTAAAACGTTGCCGGAAATCCAGATATGGAACCGGCAGTGTAGAGTCAGACAGGGGCGTGGCTGACCTGGCAGCAGCATCTGCCAAATCATTGCCCTTGATACCGACGTGACCAGGCACCCAACAGAAATGTTTGGTTTGGTTGTTTGAGGTTTATTGGTGCATCGGCAACTGAGGTCATAATGCGCCAGACAAAGACAAATAGTAAATAAGATATTAAAAATCGTGTAAACCTAAAACCAATGTTAAAAGCAACATCTAAATGTGATAAAATACAATACAAAAATAGCAACAAGTGTAAAACAAGGAAAGACAAAACCAACAAATAAATATAACAAAAAACACGATAAAAATTTGTGTAAAAGAACAAATATTTATATATATATATACAGTATATACAATGGATAAAACTAACCCAAGTGTAAATGACCGCTTAGGTCACCACCGAATCTCGGGCCAAGTCGTACACCTGGGATCCATAGTCCAGTTTCGATCGGACAAGTGCACGGTACAGGCGGAGCAAAAAACATCGGTCAGCCCCCCAAGAAAGGGAGGAAAGGACCTTGACAATGTTCAATGCCCGCGTGTTCTTGGACCTGAGATGACGTATGTGTGGTATTGTTGGTCATTTGGAGAGGAATATCCTTATACAGGGCAAACACCCAAAACGTTTTTATTTAAGAATTTTGTCCTAAACACCAGCATACACGTCCTGGCAATTGTCAGATCTCTTGAAAAGGGGTCCACACCAGTTAAAGCAAGGAATTTGATCCGAAAGGCCTCACAACCTTTACGAACTCAACATCTGATTGACAATAATATTCCAAATCTTTTTTAAGATCCCATGTATGAGTGCTTGCTCACCATATCAACTTTCAAATTCTTTTCATGTATCTGAAGACATGTCCTGGAGTCTAAAGGAATAGGCCCTACATAGTGAAATTACAGTCGGGTAAAAATAACCAGTATATCGTAAAAAAACAAACACAGGAGGTAAAAAAAGAGTCAATAGATAAAAGACGTCCGAGTGTAAGGGGCTCGGACGTAAAATCATGAGAACTAAAAGACATACGACGTTCAAAATTAAAACAAGGACATTCGATTAAAATATGTTTAATGGTTAAAATCGTGATAGCAGAGGCCCCGGAATCCGCTGCCCAGCCCCGTGGCAGACAGGCGGAGACCCGTGTCCTGGGAAAAGAGGATCCTGGTAGTTGCTCGGGGGTCCCCGTCTTCTCTCCTCAGCTCATGACTGGCAGGGTCCCCATTGGCCACCTTGCCATTGGGGGGAGCCTGTCTGTCACGGGGCTGGGTGTCACAAAACTCGCACTTAGGTACGTCGTCCGCCGTAAGAATCAACTTTTAAAATTGTGTGTTAATAATGTAACATTTCTAAAGCGCTGCTGACAGGGTCGGATCTCACTACGGAGCCATTGCATAAAGCCAATCATTGAAGGAAATGATTTATAGAGCCATTCACCATTTTCACAATAGGTCACCACACGTAAAAGGGGTTTTAACACACCCTGTGACAGTTGTACTGTTTCAAGATCAAAATACATATAACTCTGGTCGATCTCACTGTCTTTACAAGGCTCAACAAATTTTAATTTTTCTTCAGCAAAAGTGTGGAGTTTGGAGGGATCAAAAGGAGCAACACATTTTTTACATCGATGACGCATTGCACAGACTTGGTGATGTGCACTGAAACATTCCATTCCTCGGAAATATGGGGTGGGGGTGGCTCAGTCGGTAGCGCCCCAGGCTCGTAATCTGTAGTTACCAGGTTCGAAAATTGTAGTTAAATTGTAGTTCGAAAATTGTAGTTAGTTTCGTAAATAGTAGTTACCAGGTTCGTTTTTTGGAAGAGCAAGGGAGAGAATTTAGCTGGGTCAGCGTTCGGATTTATCTCCGCAAAATTCCCCCGCCCTGCCCACGGTCAGTAGGGGACACCGATGGGCTTGGAAAGGCAGCCGTCCGTCGGATGGGACGTTAAGCCGTGGCCCCGTGTGCGGGAGAGCCATACCCTGTGCACTTTAAAGAACACGCTGGATGGCCTTGACGGGAGGCTACCACCTGTCTCCCAACAGCTGTTCCAGTGGGTCCCCCCCCCCAACCTTCTCTGAGCCTTCGGGGTCCATGTGACCTGGCCATTTAGCCCATGGTGTGCAAAAAAATGCCGCTCAGAGGTAAAACAACCCAACCCAACCCTCGGAAATATACATTGCATTGCAGACAGTGAATGGGTTCATCATGTATGATATGAGGTGAAAGACATTTGTGTTACACGTGCCATGAAAAATTTGACTCGATTTATGAAGTACCTTCAAACATTTTGTGCAATATTCCCTACCCCCAAATAATACTGCTGATGATGCAACAACATCATCAAAGTGTTTTTCATCTAAAAGTAAAAATAGATTGTATGGGGGCGTCAGGGCCTACGAACACTTTGGCAAACACTTCTTTACTAGAAAAAAGAATGACCGATATTACGGTAAAAATACTCTCTGAAAAGATGAAGTTCAGACAGACCGCAATTCCCGATTGGCACCTCTGCACCACGATGAAGTTTCGCTGCTAGATTGGGTTGTCGAGAACTACCGGATTGACGTGATTATACATTATACCAGTGATTGCAAACTTTTACTTAAACTTTCTTTCTTTCCTACCCAGGTAAAGGGCTCGAAAGGCGTGGCATTCCAGCGTTGGAGACTTAACAAAAAACAAAAACAGACATTTGGAAGAGCAAGGGAGAGAATTTAGCTTCCCTTGCTCTTCCAAATATCAATTTACTTACTTGTAATTGGGGGCGGGGGTGGCTCATTCGGTAGCGCGCCAGACTCGTAATCTGTAGTTCCCAGGTTCGAGTCCCAGCTGGGTCAGCGTTGAGATTTATCTCCGCAAAATTCCCCGTCCTGCCCACGGTCAGTAGGGAACACCGATGGGCTTGGAAAGTCCGCCGTCCGTCGGATGGGACGTTAAGCCGTGGCCCCGTGTGCGGGAGAGCTATACCCTGTGCACGTTAAAGAACACGCTGGATGGCCTTGACGGGAGGCTGCCATCTGTCTCCCAACAGCTGTTCCAGTGGGTCCCCTCCCCCAACCTTCTCTGAGCCTTCGGGGTCCATGTGACCTGGCCATTTAGCCCATGGTGTGCAAAAAAGTGCCGCTCAGAGGTAAAACAACCTAACCCGATCAACCTTCATTCTGCCTACCATGTTCTCTCCTTTTCATCTGATTCTACCAAAGCTCATGGACTACAATGACATGCTATTCCTGTATGGGTGTTTGCTAGCTTCATTCATATTCACGATGTTGATTGATCTTCCTTCAACACTAACACATATCTAAGCATATTTCCTTCGTTTTGGCATGAATACAGATGGAATCCAAGAGCGCTATGTGAAGGGCATCCATTTAAATGCATATTAGGATACGTATTTTCGACACCATACGCTTGAACCATCTACAGCTTCTACTTCTCGTACTGCAGATGTGAATAGAAACAATGAGCGTGCTGTTTTTGAAATTCAGCATTAATTTCTAAATGGGCAGCTACGGAAGATTATGACACGCTAAAACGTGAACTTATGGAAATGAAGTTAATTATTACATGACAACTCTTGAAAGCTTATCAAAGCCACCTGGAGGAAGGGACTTGATTTGAATAAGAAATATTCGCTTCGCAACATGGCCAAGGCAACTTTTAATGTGTATGACATTTTCCGTAATGCCACAAAAAAAAAAAAAAATTTTTTTAGTTTAATTATATGATATAGAGATATGAAGTTATAAAGAAATTTCCGTAGATATTAATTATACGTACTTTGCCAAGGTCAATGAAATAATTTCTAATTAGAAAATTAGGTGTAAGATTTTTTCAATTAACTCTCATATAAATGTATCACATTGCCCTATAAAATACCAATTTTACAGAGATTAAAATCTTACGTTTTTGCATACGAAAAAACATAATTAAATATAACAAATAAGGATATAAAAAAGGAAATGAACAGTAGAAGAGGACGTTTGTTCATTTCCAGTGAGATTGCTTCTTTTCTTTATTTGTTGTATTTTTTGGTTGTTTGTTTTACCTCTGAGTAGCATTTTTTTTTTACACACAATCGGTTAATAGGCCAGGTCACAGAATCTCAAAGCTTCAGAAAAGATTGGAAAAGGGAATCCACTTGACAACATTTAATAAAAGCATACAGACTGTGCCACCTTCCACCCATAGTTTCCTTAATATATACAGGGTAAGGTCTTCCTGCAAATGGAGGGCGGGGGTGGCTCAGTCGGTAGCGCGCCAGGCTCGTAATCTGTAGTTCCCAGGTTCGAGTCCCAGCTGGGTCAGCGTTGAGATTTATCTCCACAAAATTCCCCGCCCTGCCCACGGTCAGTAGGGGACACCGATGGGCTTGGAAAGGCCGCCGTCCGTCGGATGGGACGTTAAGCCGTAGCCCCGTGTGCGGGAGAGCCATACCCTGTGCACGTTAAAGAACACGCTGGATGGCTTTCACGGGAGGCTACCATCTGTCTCCCAACAGCTGCTCCAGTGGTCCCCCAACCTTCTCTGAGCCTTCGGGGTCCATGTGACCTGGCCATTTAGCCCATTGTGTGCAAAAAAGTGCCACTCAGAGGTAAAGCAACCCAACCCTGAAAATGGAGACACGGCTTAACGTTCCATCCAATGGGCGACGATATTTCTATGTCCACTGATGCTCCCTTTTCCGTTGAGCACAGAGCTGGATTTTTTGGGTTTTAGGCTGCATGAACAACTGACGTTATATTGTGCCAAAAAAAAATAAATAAAAGACATGGAAACCTGAACCAAAATTGAAAGACACGCCAAAAAAGACAAGAAATATTTATAAAGTATCATCAACAAAGACAAAGTGTATAGACAACAATCATAAGGAAAATATATGCAAAAATAATATAAACACAAATTTAACGTATCCAGGGTGAAAATTAGAAATAAGAACACTCCATGTGTTAAAATTAAATTCTGTTTAGATATCCGATTGAACATAATAGGCCCAGTGGGGAATCTATTCTGGGAACATCATGTTATGAGGCTGACGTGATACAGACTGAGCCAACCCCCTCCAGTTTTATAGTACACATTTGAGTTAATCGAAGTCAAATACTTGAATTTTTAGGCATGTAATCTGCTGAGGACCCGCCATCTTCACAGTTCCTCTACTATGGCGTATTAAACTGACAGGCTCCTGTCAGTTTATATGCCATAGTAGAAGGTCTGAGAGGATGGCAGGCCCTCAGCAGAAAAACGACACAAACAGCCATGCCTTACCCAGGGCTCGAACCCAGGTAGGAGGTATTTATTTATTTATTATTTATTTATAAAGTTTCACCATTAACAGGCCACAGGATATTGACTTTAGATCGGCGAACAATTTTAAATTAGCTGAAAATTTGTCTTAAGTCTAATGGCTTTTACCCTAACCCATGACGTCCAGATTAATAATAAAATAAATACCCCCTCAAGCAACTGCTTGCCACAGAGAGAGGTCTGACAGGGGCCTGTCAGTTTATATGCCATAGTAGACGATCTGAGAGGATGGCAGGACCTCAGCAGAAAAACGACACACACATCCATGCCTTACCCGGGGCTCGAACCCAGGTCCCGTACATCACTAGCCAAGCGTGCTAACCACTCGGCCACCGGACGGCTACGTCCAGATTAGGTAATATATTATTAGGAGGTCGTCGGTCGTTTGCTGGACATACCAGACAAGAGATAATTTTTCCATTAAGTTCTTTTACTTCCTATTTCATATCAGTCTTGACATTAAAAACTTTCTAAATTAAAATGAATTAATGTGAATGAAAACTATAACCCGAAAATTGTGCATTCTTCACATTATTTTTTTAAGTCAAACCATATGGGTTTTGTCTGCGAAATTCAACCGATAAACTCAAAATTTCGTTTCTCTTACTATATAGTGGACCCCCGATATAACGCGCATGTCGGGTGGGAAACAACACCCGCGTTATAAGGTGAACAGCGTTATACCGAGCGGCGCGGTGGCGACACAATAAATTTCACACTGTAAGCTTTTCTTTTACTCATCATGCATACAATAATTAAACACTATTCAAAATACATGCAGGAACTCAATACATACACAATTACTCAATACCCAGTAACAATAAAATGCGATACTCACTAACGTCGCACGGACCTGTATAAACATGTTTGAACTTATCGCGAACATCGCCCGCGCTATAACCGAGTGCGCGGTATAGCGAGCAGCGCTATAACGAAGGTCCACTGTAATTCTCTATTCTCTTACCATATCAGATTTCCCAAAACTTGTATGTTCTAAGAAATTTAGAGTAATTTCTTTTTGAAATATTTCTCTACTTGTTTCAATTATTTACAAGAGGTACTTTCAATGGAGAATATTTTTAGAAACGGACTACAAAGATTTTCTTGTGTTTCGTGCATTGTGTAAATTATTTTGATCAAAAAAGCTTTATGCGTCTCGGTATCCTTACACTTTTCTCTCCATTTACGTGAGAGTGTGTATGCCTCTCTGTTGATGCTTTCAATTTAGAGTGGGGGGGGGGGGGGAATTTCTCCCGAGAAGAGCCCTCAGTCACAGAGACGTCGTTAGTTGATCTATGGACTGTTCAAGTGACCAAAATCTTTTTTTTTTTATTCCAAAGTGGTTGCCGTCAGTTGTTTGCACTACTTCGGTTTTAACACTCGCGGCTCAAAAAATTGCATTCAACATAAGGAGAGCCTCAGTTTACGTCGCTTAGAAACTAGAATGAGTTCATTCAAACCGTGTTTTGTCAAAACCAAATCATCTAGTGAGGTAATGAGTCAAAATTTTAATTGGAGTGAGAAATTCTTAAAATCAAAGTGTCATTGTCTTTTAAAAGTTGAAGAGTTAGATGAACTCTTCAGGTGTTATGATTTCGAGCCATCATTTATTTTTCCCAATAACTCTGCGTATAGGGGGCGGGGGTGGCTCAGTCGGTAGCGTACCAGGCTCGTAATCTGTAGTCCCCAGGTTCGAGTCCCAGCTGGGTCAGCGTTGAGATTTGTCTCCGCAAAATTCCTCGCCCTGCCCACGGTCAGTAGGGGACACCGATGGGCTTGGAAAGGCCGTCGGACGGTATGTTAAGCCGTAGCCCCGTGTGCGGGAGAGCCATCCATACCCTGTGCACGTTAAAGAACACGCTGGATGGCCTTGACGGGAGGCTACCATCTGTCTCCCAACAGCTGTTCCAGTGGGTCCCCTCCACCAACCTTCTCTGAGCCTTCGGGGTCCCTGTGACCTGGCCATTTAGCCCATGGTGTGCAAAAATGTGCCGCTCAGAGGTAAAACAACCTAACCAACATAACTCTGCGTATAGGATGACACATGCAGCGGTCACTAGGAGGAAAAGGTTAAAATGGTAGGTGTTATATAAGACGGTAGACAAAGCGGTTAGCGTTTCACTGATATAGCATAGAAAAACATCACAGATTTAATCCATTGCACAGGAACAGCGATGTAGTTCAGGGCACATGAACCACCGAGTTAATCCACAGAACATAATTCGTTTGGGAAGAACCATTCATTGAGGCCACTCTAAGCCGTCCCGTGGCCCGAGTGGTTAGCGCGCTTGGCTACTGATCTACAGGACCTGTGTTCGAGCTCCGGGTAAGGCATGGATGTTTGTGTTGTTTCTCTGCTGAGGTCCTGCCATTCTCTCAGACCTTCTACTCTAGCATATAAACTGACAGGCTCCTGTCAGACCTCTGTGGCAAGCAGCTGCTTGAGGGTTATTTATTTTTATTATTATTTATGTAAAAAAAAATTGAAAAAAGAAATTTTGCGACTTTCATTCTTAGAACCTGAACAATAAACAATACAAAAGTAGAGAAACCTTTGTTGATTCGTTTAAAAACGTCTTTTACAACTATCATGAAGTTCTGCAGTTTAAATCAATTTCTCTACAAAAAATACATACTAGAGCGCAGTATTATTCACAAACCAATCGATCAAACATGTATTAAATCACGGATGAAATCACAGCTACGAGCAAGTTGTGTACAATTTACCAGCATTTTCCTTGTAGGTGTTGTTAAGAATCCGTTTTCGTGTCATATCGCCTTTTAATCCGCAGAATCGAAGTCTTGTTTTACTATACCAGTGTCTCGCAAACTTTTTTACTCTGCGGCACACTGAATCTAATTTTTTTCCCGCGGCACACCTAAAAAAGAATTTTTGATGGTTACGTAAAAAGAGAAAAATTGAAGTTTCGTTAAATGCATTTTATTTAAAATAAATATAATAATAAATATAATTAATCATAATTCGGTGTTTGTTTTAAATATTTGTCCATTCTATCTATGGCTTGAAATAATCAAAAATTAATACCAAAATTTGGAAAAAGCTTGATAAATATTTACAAGATCGCAGTTGATAAAAAATGAAAGATTTTTATTAAAGCACGTCGATAACACAAGTCAAGTCAAAACGAAATCTTTGGAATATCTAGTGTCAATTTTAAAATCTCTCGCGGCACACAGTTTGCGAGACACTGTACTATACCATTCATCTTAGACATTGACGAATTCTAATATTTGTTGCATTAAATAAAAAAATTTCTTGTGTTTTAGCCTTCGCTAAATATTTAACAAGAAAACTATGAGGATGATTTCTTCCCTGTCTCTGTTTATAGTAACGTTCGTATGAAATAGGATTAACGCGAAATACGCGTAAGTCAGGGGATACTTCTATCTCTAGATTAAAATTTATATCCCAAGACACATAAATAGCTAGTACCTTTCCTTACAGGGTCTAACTGAATGTGCCTCTTGTCGAAACATTTAATGTGAAGAAGTACAATAATACGAAACACAATTGAAAAGTAGGAACAAGTTTTTCACCTCTAGGTAGCGGAAACAAGAGTAAGTTGAAGTAAGACTTTCGTAATTATATTATAAATAAAATAAATACCCCCTCAAGCAGCTGCTTGCCACAGAGGTCTGACAGGAGCCTGTCAGTTTATATGCCATAGTAGAAGGTCTGAGAGGATGGCAGGACCTCAGCAGAAAAACGGCACAAACAGCCTTACCCGGGGCTCGAACTCAGGTCCCGTATATCAGTAGCCAAGCGCGCTAACCACTCAGCCACGGGACGGTAATTCTAATTAAGTACTAAGTATAGGCTACTGGAATTTGGCACAGTAACCCATGAAAGCATGGTGAGTTCAGTGTCTTTGAATTCCTTAGTTTTGTTTCCTGAAGACTATAAAAAGAGTTTTTGATGTGAAATAAATATTAATATACCTCAATACTTTCTTATTCCGTTGTATTCGCTGATTTTGGTTTTATTGAAAAGCAACAACAGCTTATAAAGAAGATTTAGAGTTGTTACCTAGTGTAATGTTTTCAAGCGAGATCTTTATGGCATCACAGCATTCAACGCCTTGACCAGTGGTGCAGTGCAGGCCGAGTGACTTTGAACCTAACGTGATCCCTCAGCTTGGCTAACACCTCCTCTCTGACTTAGGGGCGGGGGTGGCTCAGTCGGTAGCGCGCCAGGCTCGTAATCTGTAGTTCCCAGGTTCGAGTCCCAGCTGGGTCAGCGTTCAGATTTATCTTCGCAAAATTCCCCGCTCTGCCCACGGTCAGTAGGGGACACCGATGGGCTTGGAAAGGTCGCCGTCCGTCGGATGGGACGTTAAGCCGTGGCTCCGTGTGCGAGAGAGCCATATCCTGTGCACGTTAAAGAACACGCTGGATGGCCTTGACGGGAGGCTACCATCTGTCTCCCAACAGCTGTTCCAGTGGGTCCCCTCCCCCAACCTTCTCTGAGCCTTCGGGGTTCATGTGACCTGGCCATTTAGCCCATGGTGTGCAAAAAAGTGCCGCTCAGAGGTTAAACAACGCAACCCAACCTCTCTGACTTGGCACGGTACTGTATTATAACACATCATGGAGAATCCGATTTGTGGAGACCGTCAAAAGGAAATCCTCAACGCTACAGAAGTGCTGAAATGTGTAGGAAACTGCTCATTTCAATTTCATTATTTTTGTCAAGGGATTTCGGAAAGCAACTACAAAAACATTCGGAGAGAAAAATGAGATGGAGATGCAATGAACGCAAATCAAAATAAAAAAAAAACTACTGAAAGAGATAGTGACATCAGAGTTGGGTCTGGCAGAAACTCGGACATAACAAAAATTGTTGAAGATGCGTTTAGAAAGCAAATCATCGCTTTTAAAAATAAATTCAACAAATTTAAGAAGGACGTTTTGGCAGAGCTCAGAGAATGCAAACAAAGCTCAGTATTTTGTTCCGATAAAGTGGATGAATTCCTAAAAATTATTTCAGAAGTTACGAAAGAAATAAAAGTATTAAGGAAATCAAATGAAGATCTACATGAAGGAAATTTTTCACTTAAGAAGAGAGTTAAGGATCTGAGATAAAAAAAAAAAAATCAATAGCTTAGAACAGTACAGCAGAATAAACAATCTGGAAATTGTGGGAATACCGGAAACTAAAAATGAGATATTGAAGCCATTTTAAATAAAATTTACACCTGCCTTCAGATTGAACATAAAGAAATTGATGTGCAAGCTGCCCATAGAGTTCCATCCAAAAACAAAGAAAAAATAGACCAATCATTGTCCAACTTACTTCACGAAAATTGAAAGAGAAATGGATGGCACATTAGAAATCAAGGAAACCTTTAAATTCTAAAGCGATCTGTGATCATCTGGATGACTGTAAAGTGCATATTTAATGAACACCTAACGCAAGAAACCAAAAAACTACTGCACGAAATGAAGAAATTTCAGAAAGAACTGATGTATAAATTTGTCTGGGTGAGAGAAGGTAAGATTTTTATGAGAAAAATGGAAAGATTGCAATTGTTCAGTATAGTTTACTTGTACGATTCGCAATTAGGTAATTTAACATTTACATATATTTTTATACGTTTATTTTCCGTTTCATGAGCTTGATATGAATATTAACATTTATTATCAGAATATCGGAGGTCTGCGAACGAAAACCTCTGCCCTGTATAACTCTGTTCTGTCTTCTGATTATGACATTACTTGTCTTACTGAAACACGGCTAAACGAGGGTATTGATAACAATGAACTTGTTGATGACAGGTACAAATGTATTTAGATCAGACAGGAATACCGAGTTGGGTTGTTTTACCTCTGAGCGGCACATTTTTGCACACCATGGGCTAAATGGCCAGGTCACATGGACCCCGAAGGCTCAGAGAAGGTTGGGGGAGGGGACCCACTGGAACAGCTGTTGGGAGACAGATGGTAGCCTCCCGTCAAGGCCATCCAGTGTGTTCTTTAACGTTGGGTTGTTTTACCTCTGAGCGGCACATTTTTGCACACCATGGGTTAAATGGCCAGGTCACATGGACCCCGAAGGCTCAGAGAAGGTTGGGGGAGGGGACCCACTGGAACAGCTGTTGGGAGACAGATGGTAGCCTCCCGTCAAGGCCATCCAGCGTGTTCTTTAACTTGCACAGGGAATGGCTCTCCCGCACACGGTGCCACGGCTTAACGTCCCATCCGAGAGATGGCCGCCTTTCCAAGCCCATCGGTGTCCCCTACTGACTGTGGGCAGGGCGGGGAATTTTGCGGAGATAAATCTCAACGCTGACCCAGCTGGGACTCGAACCTGGGAACTACAGATTACGAGCCTGGCGAGCTACCGACTGAGCCCCCCCCCCCCCGCCCCCCAGGAATACCGAACTAACTAAGTCGTGGTGAGGGTGTCTTGATTGCGATAAAGAAAAATAGTGTTTGTATTGAATTAAGTGACAACAGAAATGTTGAAAATATTCTCCTTAAAGTAGTTCTTCCTAATAATAAGAATTTGTATATTGGAATAGTTTATTCCCGCTCTCTTACCAATGTTTCTGTTTTTGAAGATTTTTTCCGAAGTTTCGAATTGCATTCAGAAATCCATGACCATGAAATATTAATTGTTGGAGATTTTAATGTTCCATCTCTGCAGTGGAACACTTTAGGTTTCCAAAGCAGAACAAACTCTCCAGTTGAATCTAGTTTATTAAATTTTATGTCTTACAATAACTTATTACAGTGTAACTGCATCCCAAACACTAACAACAATATTCTGGATTTTGTTTTATCCTCATTCGGAAGTTATAGAGTTAATGTTAATCATATTTCCGATGCTCATCCAGTTCTTGAATTTTTTGTTTCTATATGCAGTTCCATTATTAAACATCGCCGTAACGATGTTACTTAATATAATTATAGAAAGGCTGATTACTTATTATTGTATGATCTCATTAGTGGACTGGATTCGAATGCTCTAAATTTATTTGACGATATTGATAACGCTGTCTCTTTTTTATTATAGTACACTATTTGGAACCCCGTCATGGATGTGTGTCGAGCCCCGTCATGGATGTATGTGTCGTTTTTCTGCTGAGGTCCTGGCATCCTCTCAGTTCTTGTACTATGGCATATAAACTGACAGGCTCCTGTCAGACCTCTGTGGCAAGCAGCTGCTTGAGGGGGTATTTTTTTTTTATTTGGAATTATTAACTCCTGTGCCCCTAAATGTAGGGTGAATAAAGGGAAGTTCCCATGTTGGTACATTCCAGAGATTATCAAAGATATTGAAAAATAAATTTTGCAAAACAATATAGAAAATACAATAACAGTTCAGATTTTGATAATTTTCAATATATATATGCGATTAATAAAACAGAAAATAAAATCAAGTTGTAAGAATTATATTTCTGCGGTTGAAATTGAGTTAAGATCTGACTCTTTAGAAATTCTGGAATTTTTGTAACAGAAATAACAGAGGAGAAATAATATTTAACGCTATGAAATTTCAAGGAAATGAATTACTTGATTTTGAAACCATTAGTGACACTTTTACCGATTATTTTAAATCGGTTTATGTTTCAAGTACTTCCTACAACAGTGATAATTTTGATTCCATAGATAAAGAAATTAATGTTCTCGACCTTGTTACCATTAAAAAAATAATTGTTGAGACATCAGACAAGCTATTAAACCTTTCAAGAAGATGTCCAAGTCAATTGGCCTCGAAGAGTTTTCATTATTTCTTTATATTTCGGGAATCTTTTATTATTAATTAAGATTTCTTCGAATTCTTTCACTATTAAGGGATGTGCTGATAGTTTTGTTCACCCTCAATTAATATTATTTAATCTCCCAATTAGAACCAATAAGTTTCTAAATGCTTGGAAAGAATCGAAAATTATACCCATAATTAAAAAAGGAAACAAATATGATATCGAAAATTATCGACCTGTTGCTATTCTATCACATTTTCTAAGATTTTTTTAATCCATATAATACAAACAAAAATTTCCCAACTAAAAAATTCGTTTTCTCCAAACCAACATTGATTTTTGCCAAAATGTTCGGCGATCACCAATCTATTATGTCTTAGTAAAAATATTACAGACTCGTTTGATTCTGATAGCCAGTTAGATGTTATTTACACTGACTTTTGAAAAGCGTTTGATAAAATTGATTTCGGATTGTCGAACAAGTTAGTTAAAATCAGTTTTAATTGTAATCTAGTTGAATGGTTTTAATCCTTTTTATACGGTAGATCTCTTTATATTTGCTATATTTCTAAGTTTTCCCACAAGTTTTTCAGTAGCTGTGGGGTGCCACAAGACTTTAATCTGGGACCGTTGCTATTTTTCACTTTCACTAATGATCTACCAAATATACTTAGTTCTTGTAGTTGTCTAATGTACGTCATCATCATCCTCCTCAAGCAGCCATGGGCTACGGAGCTCCAACCAGACCGCGCAGTTTAATTCTCCAAGCATATCTGTCCTGAGCTACATCTGCTGCATCCAGCCACTGCACACCAATTCTAACAAGGTCCTGTTTGACATTGTCTGCCCACCGCATCCTAGGTCTCCCCCTTCTTCTGAGGCCTTTAGGCACACTGTTCATAACCCTATTCGCCAATCTATAATTATCCATACGGGCTACATGGCCAAACCAGCGGAGTCTCTCTCTGCACAATATGCTGCTTAAAGAAGGTTGCAGACTCCTTTGCCTAACCTCATCATTAGTTACAAAGTTAAACCACCTAATACCCAAGATACTACGTAAGCATCTAGAATCAAAAGCATTTAGTTTCCTGTTATCTTGTTTACACAGCGTCCAAGTTTCACTAACATAACTAACCCTAGAAAGAACCAAACTATTATACGGTCTAATTTTAGTCTTTAGGTGTATACGCCTATTTCTCCACACTTTCCATAGATTCTTAAAAGTCCCGGCAGCAATCCCTATTCGTCTGTTAATCTCATGCCGCACATCACCAGTATCTGTTACATAGCTCCCAAGATAATTAAACTGTGACACCTGCTCAAGACTGCAACCATTCAGATGAACTGAATCACAGCCTGCCTGACCAATTTTCATCACTTTAGTTTTCTCTCTGTTTATAACCAAACCTACTCTACTACCAGTCTCATCAACAGCTCGAATGAAAGAGTTCATTTCATCAACATCATTTGTCAAAAGGGCTAAATCATCAGCATAATCTAAATCAGAAATTTTCGTATCTCCAGCCCATTTAAGGCCAAAATCTTTCCCTTAAAGTGAATTTCACTAACATAATGAATAACCAAACTAAAGAGAAAAGGAGACAAAATGCACCCTTGTCGAACACCAGAAGTAATGCTAAACCAATTGCTACAAGCCTTACCAACTCTCACACACGACTCAGTGTTATTATAGAGAGCTTTCATTATGTTAACTAACTTGTCAAGTATACCATATGATCTCACAATCAACCACAAATTATGGCGATCAACAGAGTCGAAAGCCTTTTTGAAATCAACAAAGCTAGCAAGCAAAGGTTTCTGAAACTCTAAACATTTCTCAAGAATCTGCCTAAGTGAAAATATCTGATCCACACATCCCCTACCACTTCTGAATCCACATTGCTCATCACGCAATTGCCTGTCAACCAGATTCTTAATTCTATTAAGCACAATCATGGAAAGAACTTTACTGGAACACAGAGTAGGCTGATACCTCTATAGTTATCACAAGAACTGCGATCACCTTTTTTGAAAATAAGTTATTCTCGCAAAAGGATTTTTGTTACTATGTTTATAACACCAACTCTTGTGTTATTCCACGGAATTGTTTTGTCCGTGATTTAGGTATCGTGTTTTTACTCGAACTTTAATCTTAATATGCATATTCAATAAATTATGAAGACAGCTAATAGAAATTTGGGTTTTATTGTTAGAAAAACAAAATACTTTACTAATACAAAGGTTACAATCAATTATACTAATTCATTAGTTCGTTCAAACCTCCTTTCCATCAATATAATAGTAATAATATTGAAAAAGTTCAAAATAAATTACTAAGGTTGCTTTACTACAAGGACACCGGAATTTATCTTCCAGATTTTCGTAGTAAACAACTTAAAAATATGCATAATGTTTGCTTATGAAGTAATAGAAAAAGAGCTTTTTGTCTAATATTTTTTTAAATAAATTCTTAAACGACATAATAGATTGCCCCGAACTACTGCTTTTAATGAGCTCTGCGTTAACGAAGCATCCCACGAGAAATACACCACTCTTTAAAAAAAATAAATAAATAACTCCTCAAGCAGCTGCTTGCCACAGAGGTCTGACAGGAGCCTGTCAGTTTATATGCCACAGTAGAATGTCTGTGAGGATGGCAGGACACATTCTTTAGAGTTCCATAAATATAATACAATGGTAAATTTTTCCGTGAAAGAAAAATTCAACTTTTTAACTTGTACAACAATATCCTCGATTTGTTTACAATATCTTTACAAAATTTCAAATCACATTGTATGATGTTACTTTGTTCTTGATTTTATTTCTAATTATCTGTGTTTATGTAAGTGTGTTCTATACGTTGTTTCAAAATGTGGTATATGTACTTTTCGCTTTTTTGTACTGATTTGTTTATGTACTTCATATGTACTTTTCACTTTTTTGTACTGATTTGTTTATGTACTTCATATGTACTTTTCGCTTTTTTGTACTGATTTGTTTATGTACTTCATATGAACTTTTCACTTTTTTGTACTGATTTGTTTATGCACTTCATATGTACTTTTCACTATTTTGTACTGATTTGTTTATGTATCTTCATATGTACTTTTCACTTTTTTGTACTGATTTGTTTATGTACTTCATATGTACTTTTCGCTTTTTTGTACTGATTTGTTTATGTACTTCATATGTACTTTTCGCTTTTTGGTACTGATTTGTTTATGTACTTCATATGCACTTTTCACTTTTTTGTACTGATTTGTTTATGTACCTCATATGTACTTTTCGCTTTTTTGTACTGATTTGTTTATGTACTTCATATGTAGTTTTCACTTTTTTGTACTGATTTGTTTATGTATCTTCATATGTACTAATTTTTAATTATTCTCTTTGTATGGTCGAGTGGTTAGCGCGCTTCGCTACTGATCTAAGGAACCTGGGTTCGAGTCCCGGATAAGGCATGGATGTATGTGTCGTTTTTCTGCTGAGGTCCTGCCATCCTCACAGACCTTCTACTATGGCATATAAATTGACAGGCTCCTGTCAAATCTCTGTGGCAAGCAGCTGTTTGAGGGGGTATTTATTTTATTTTATGTGTCCACTGTTATTGGATCATTAATCTCTTTCGAGCACATTAAATAAATAAATAAATAAAGCAGATATAACAAATGTTTTAATGGTTAACGTAAATAATATTAAAAAGTATCATTTAATAGTCTGTAAATGGTAGCTAGGTAGTCACTGGAAGGAGAGCTATGCACCAATCCCCTGTGATGATGCATAGAACCGGCCAGGCCTAGCACCTAATGTCCGACCCCGCCTTCTCGTGGTGCGGACCGTTAGTACCTTTCAAAAGAGATACTCTCTTGTGGAAGTGAACGGAAGGGGAGGGCTGCCAGATTAGTGTGGCCTACTGATCTGGACAACTATGGCTACTTTTCTTTTTTTCTACCCTGCTGAGGAGTGGTCAACCACACAGGGTCCTGGTGCTGACCATATAAACCCACTGGACTGGACAGATATATGGCTCTGAGCTTGATTATGGATCCTGATTTTGCTGTACTGGTGGGCTTCTGTGGAGGGAAAATCTTTCGCTGTGTTTTCTGTTTGTTTGTGGGTTGACAGCCCCAACTGAATAGATTCACAGGATATGTTTATCAGCTGGTGGATAATCCTGAGCAGAAGTCATCGCAGGCACCTGAACTCTTTGCTTCTATTGGCATCATCAAATTCTACATTGGAGGAAGTCTTTCAGTGTAGATGGCTTCAGCTTTTAGTAGTGGGGGAACGGGTCTTTGCCCCATGTCTGCGATTAGGGGGCTGTTTGATATTGTCGGCATTCCTTCTCTCAATAAACATAGTTTCTTTAAACATCCCACTAACCATTTTCTCTCCATAGGTAGTTGGAATGTGAGGACTCTGCACAGAGCTTTTTCTCTTGATGTCCTCACACAAGAATTCCACCATTATAATTTAGATATTCTTGGCTTGCAAGAGACCAGATGGACAGATAAAGGTCAGATTCTTAAAAATAATCTTAAATTTCCCTTTTCAGGGAGGGACGACAATAAGCATCACCAAGGCGTGGGTCTGCTTCTCAGCAGACACGCTAGCGATGCTCTTCTAGGATATGAGTGCATTAATGAAAGGTTTCTTACAGCAAAATTTCAGACAAGCGTTAAAGACTTGAATGTTATCTGCTGTTATGCCCCCACTGAGGATGCCGATGAGGATGAGAAGGACAGGTTTTATGAACAACTTCAGGATATTTTGAATTCTGTCAAGAAAGGAGATATTACCCTTGTTCTTGGTGAGTTCAATGCCAAAGTTGATACTGACTCTGACCTTTGCGGAGGAGTAATAGGCCCCTTTGCTATTGGTAGCTGCAATGGGCAACGTCTCTTACAGGTAAGTAAACTCAGTGGATTCAGAATAACTAACACTTATTACAAACACCGCGACATGCATAAGTACACATGGGTTTCACCTGATGGGCTGCATAAGAATATGATTGATTACATATTAATTAACAGCAAATGGGCTAGTTCTGTTAGTAATACCACGTCATATAGGGGAGCTGAAATTGGATCTGCCCATTACCTTGTTAAAAGTGTCTTGAAAGTTAAACTTAAAAAGGGTTGTGCTAGAGTTAAAAAATTTGCTTTTAATACTGAAGCTCTGAAAGACCCAGTTATAGCCAAAGCTTACCATGATAGGTTACTTAGTCATTATGACAGTCATGGTATGCTTACTACTGAAGTTGAGGAAGAATGGGATCATTTTAAACAGGCTTTTTTGGAAACTAACAGCACTCTTTTAGGAAAAAAGGAGCAGAAGAGACAGAATTATCTGAGTGATAAGGCACTTGAGCTAATTTCGGAAAGAAAGAACTGCAGGAATGTCCTTAATCAATACCCTACTAGTCCTAATAGAAAGCATTACAGAGAACTTAATAAACGTGTAAAAGATCAGTTAGCTGCTGATAAGAATCTTTGGCTTGATGGTTTGGCTGACAAAGCCGAGGAAGCAGTTAGACAGCACAACAGCAGAGAGCTGTACCAGATAGTTAATGTTTTGTGAGGTACAAAACGGACAGGTATACAAGGATTGAAGGATAAACAAGGTAAGGTTATAGAAGGGGAGGATTCTGTCATGGCTAGGTGGGCTGAGCATTTCAGTGATGTTCTAAACAATGTAGTTAGTTCTACTCCCATTGTTTGCAATGATGATAGATGCATTGGTGGCTTTAATGTTGGCCCTATAACACAATCTGAAGTTATTTTGTCTGTTTCTAAACTTAAACTACATAAATCTCCAGGGGTAGATGAAATTACTACCGAAATGCTTAGAGCTGGGAATGTTTCGGTTACCACTTGGATGACTGAAATTCTGAATATCTTTTATGATAAAGGCATGATTCCTAAGGATTTTACCAGAGCTATTGTTATCCCTATTTTCAAAAAAGATGATCGCAGATCTTGTGATAACTATAGGGGTATCAGCCTTTCCATGATTGTGCTTAATAGAATTAAGAATCTGGTTGACAGTCAATTGCGTGATGAGCAATGTAGATTCAGAAGTGGCAGGGGATGTGTGGATCAGATATTTTCACTTAGGCAGATTCTTGAGAAAAGTTTAGGGTTTCAGAAACCTTTGGTTGCTAGCTTTGTTGATTTCAAAAAGGCTTTCGACTCTGTTGATCGTCATAATTTTTGGTTTATTGTGAGATCATATGGTATACCTGACAAGTTAGTTAACATAATGAAAGCTCTCTATAATAACACTGAGTCGTGTGTGAGAGTTGGTAAGGCTTGTAGCAATTGGTTTAGCATTACTTCTGGTGTTCGACAAGGGTGCATTTTGTCTCCTTTTCTCTTTAGTTTGGTTGTTGATTATGTTATGCGAAATTCACTTCAAGGGAAAGATTTTGGCCTTAAATGGGCTGGAGATACGAAAATTTCTGATTTAGATGATGCTGATAATATAGCCCTTTTGGCAAATGATGTTGATGAGATGAACTCTTTCATTCGAGCTGTTGATGAGACTGGTAGTAGAGTAGGTTTGGTTATAAACAGAGAGAAAACTAAAGTGATGAAAATTGGTCAGGCAGGCTGTGATTCAGTTAATCTGAATGGTTGCAGTCTTGAGCAGGTGTCACAGTTTAATTATCTTGGGAGCTATGTAACAGATAATGGTGATGTGCGGCATGAGATTAACAGACGAATAGGGATTGCTGCCGGGACTTTTAAGAATCTATGGAGAGTGTGGAGAAATAGGCGTATACACCTAAAGACTAAAATTAGACTATATAATAGTTTGGTTCTTTCTAGGGTTAGTTATGGTAGTGAAACTTGGACACTTTGTAAACAAGATAACAGGAAACTAGATGTTTTGATTCCAGATGCTTACGCAGTATCTTGGGTAATTAGTTGGTTTAACTTTGTAACTAATGATGAGGTTAGGCAAAGGAGTTTGCAACCTCCTTTAAGCAGCATATTGTGCAGAGAGAGTTGGTTGGTTGTTTGGGGTTTTTTGGCGCAAGAGCAACAGGGCTATATTGCGCTAAACAAAAGGATATAAATTGATAAAAGTCATTTGAACCCACAACCAAAGTTAAAAACACACAGAATCATAACAAGAAAGATAAGTAAAAGCACGTGTAAAATCGACAATAAAATGGGTGTATAGGACCCAGTAAAAAACAGAAACAAGCGTAAAATCAAAGTAACAAAGTAAAAAGGTTAATAAACGCATAAAATATCCAGTAAAACGTAAAAAGTCAACAATAACAAGGGGTGTATAGGATCCATGTAAAAAAACAGGTAAAAATCCACTAAAAAGAGAAAATTCATAAACGTGTATAATATCCGGTAAAGCGTAAAAATTCGAAAACAGTAGTTAAAAGTGAATCATCGGATAAAAGATGTCCGAGTGTAAGGGGCTCGGACGTAAAATTGTGAAAGGTAAAAAACAAACGTCGTTCAAGGTTAAAAGCTGGACAAGAAATTAAAATATGTTTAACTGTTAAAATGGTGTCACAAAACTCGCACTTAGGTACTGCGTCCGCCTTAAGTAGAAAGGAGTGAGTTAAAAACGAGTGACCTAAGCGGAGCCGAGCAAGGACAACTTCCTCCTTACGATTCCTGCGAAAACAAGACTGCCACGGTTTGACAATGGGCTTGATCTCGAAGAGCTTGTTAGCAACCTGTTCAGACCAAGATCTCTGCCACTGTGCCCGGAGCTCGATGGTGAAACGCTGCCGGAAATCCACATATGGAACCGGCAACGGAGAGTCGGACAGGGGCGTGGCGGACTTGGCAGCAGCATCTGCCAAGTCATTGCCCCTGATCCCGACATGACCGGGCACCCAACAGAAAAAGAATCGTGGTGGTGGCTGCCAGATGATGGAGCTGCTGTCGGATCTTGGAGAGAACAGGGTGAGGCCGATGCCTCACTGAGATCAAAGCCTGTAGCGAGCTAAGCGAGTCGGTGTAAAGCACACACCGACGATGATGCTTAGCTGCTATATGGTCCAAGGCAATGCTGATAGCATGCAACTCAGCAGTGAAGATGGAACACTGCTGTGGGATCTGGTCTGCAATGATTACATCACAGCAGACCATGGCTGATCCCACTGAAGTGCCGGACTTCGAGCCATCTGTGAAGACAGGCAAGAAGTCCGGGTGCACAGCACGATGGCTGGCAAAGAGTTGCCAGTACACACAGTCGGGTGTAAAGGCCTTCCCCGTCCTGCACAGGGAAAAATCGCAGGAAGGGGAAACAGCCAGCCAAGGTGGAAGTGGCTCAGCTGTCGACTGTGCGATGCTATCGAGACTGGTGTTGATGTCTCGCAGGTAACCTCGGACACGCAAACCGAAAGGACGAATGGCAGTCGGCCGATTCTGGTATAACATTTCCCACCTGGGACTGAAAACGCAGTCCCAAGTGGGATGGCCTGGCAGGGATCGCAATTTTGAAGCATACTGCAGGGACAACTGCTGACGGCGAATAGATAAAGATGGTTCATCGGTCTCAACGTAGAGACTCTGGACCGGTGAAGTGCGGAAGGCCCCCGTGCACACACGGAGGGCCTGATGATGGAGTGGGTCCAGCACCTTCACCACAGAATCCCGGGCGGAGTCATACACCTGGGATCCGTAGTCCAGTTTCGACCGGACAAGTGCACGGTAAAGGCGGAGCAAAGAACATCGGTCCGCCCCCCAAGAGAGGGAGGAGAGGACCTTGATGATGTTCAATGCCTGCGTGCACTTGGACCTGAGATGTCGAATATGTGGTAAAAAGGTCAATTTCCGGTCGAAGATGAGACCGAGAAACTTGGTCTCCGCCACAACTGGAATGATGTTACCCCCGAGCCGCAGCTCGGGGTCCAGATGAAGATTACGCTTGCGGCAAAAGTGCACACAAGCGGTCTTCTGTGGGGAGAACCGGAACCCATTCGCCGTCGCCCAAACCGAGAGATTGTTCAGGGCAGTTTGCAGTTGTCGTTCAATGACCCTCATGCTGGACGATGAGCAAAAGATGCTAAAGTCATCAACATAGAGGGCATTGCCTACAGTCGGAGGAAGTTGCCGTGTAATGGAATTGATCTTGACAGCGAAAAGCGTAACACTCAGGACGCAGCCTTGAGGCACCCCCTGTTCTTGGGGGAAAGGCCGCGACAGAGTGTTGCCGACACGAACTCGAAAAATACGAAAAGATAAAAAGTTCGCAATGAAGATCGGCATGTGACCTCGCAAGCCGAAGCTGTGAAGGTCACGAAGAATGCCGAATCTCCATGCCGTGTCGTACGCTTTTTCGATGTCGAAGAAAACTGACACCAGGTGCTCTCGTCGTAAAAAAGAATTCCTGATCGCCGATTCGAGGCGGATCAGGTGGTCTAAAGTAGACCGGTGCCTGCGAAAGCCACACTGGGTGTTGGAAAGAAGGCCGTGATGTTCCAAATACCAGGCCAGCCTGGTATTTACCATCCTTTCCAACACCTTGCAGACGCAGCTCGTCAACGCAATTGGACGATAATTCGAAGGAATCTTGGGATCTTTTCCTGGCTTAGGGAAGGCCAAGACGATGGCCTCCTGCCAGGAGTCCGGAAACTGCTCCTCGATGAAAATACGGTTGAAGAGTCGGAGCAGTCGATCCTTACTCGATGGTGAGAGATGTTGGAGCATGGCATAATGGACATTGTCTGGCCCCACAGCAGATGCACGAGAAATGTGCAGAGCACGGCGAAGCTCCTCCGCTGTGAATGGCCTGTTGTAAGACTCCAGGCCATTCGAATGGAAGGACAGCGGAGAGCGTTCGGCCCTGCTCTTCTGGGCCAGAAACTCGGGGGAGTAGGAGGACAGAGAAGAGATGGTGGAGAATGACTCCCCCAGTATGTCGGCAATTGCTCGAGGCTCAGCAATTGCCTGTCCATTGTGCTCCAGGATCGATAATGAGTGGGACGTGTACTTCCCACCCATCTTCCGGACCTTATCCCACACGACCTTAGAACTGGTCGTGCGTGTGATGGAAGATGTATATTTCTTCCAAGATTCCTTCTGGCTCTGGCGCCGGACGAAACGGGCTTTCGCCCTGGCGCGTTTGAATGCTTCGAGGTTGGGGGACGTCGGATATCTCCAAAACACCCCCCAAGCCTTGTTCTGAGCCTTACGAGCTGCGGTGCAGTCGGGATTCCACCACGGTTTTGGGAACCGTGGAAACCGAGTCGAGGTCTGAGGAATAGTAGAGGCAGCTGCATGGACGATGCAGTCCGTCAACTCCGCCACTGCAACATTGATGGGCTCCTGGCTGACAGAGTGCTCATCGAGCTCAGACAAGAGCTCGAAGCCACTCCAATCAGCCCGATCAAGCCTCCACCGGGAGACACGCGAAGGGCTGCAAGGCCCCCCACGAGAGATGGTACACACCACGGGGAGGTGATCACTTCCGTAGGGATTGTCCTCGACCTCCCATGTAAAGAGTGGAAGGATCGAGGAGGAGCCGATGGTGAGGTCAATGGCAGTGAATGTGCGGGTTGGGGTGTGAAAGTAGGTACTGACACCGGTGTTCAACAGGGAGAGCGATGGATCCAGGAGACACTGCTCCAAGACCCGACCCCTCCCGTTGGTGTCAGCACTGCCCCAGAGCGGACTGTGGCCGTTGAAGTCCCCCATGATGAGGAAGGGGGACGGCAGCTGCGAGACGAGGTCATCAAGGTCATCCCGGAAAACGATGCTTCCGGGTGGGAGATAGACAGAACAGACAGTCAACGAAAATCCCACAAAGAGGCGGATGGCTACCGCCTCTACGTTCGTATTAAGGGGAATGACCTGGAATGGAGAATGGTTACTCACGAGGATGGCAACACCTCCGTGAGCTGGACCATCTCCATCCCGGTCCCGGCGAACGAGAGAAAAGTGCCGGATAGTGGGATTGTTGGCTGTCTGCAAAAATGTCTCCTGAAGGCACACGCAGAGGGGTTGGTGCACCCTCAGGAGGACCTTGATGTCGTCAATATTCCTCTGGAATCCACGACAATTCCATTGAAGGAGTGTGGCCATCTCAGGTCTTGGAAGAATTGGCGGACGTCTTTCGATTTATTTTAACCGTCGCCAGCGACGGTTTAGGAAATTTAGGGCGGTCGGTGTCCATGTCCTCGGAGTCGTCCGAGCAACATGGATCTGAGACCGCCGAACGAGGAGGTAAAATTTTCTTTTTGGGCCCCGGCGGGGGCCCCTTGGGTTTCGAAGGTCTTGCTGTCTGTGGGCGGGGAGGAGGGGGCCTTCCGGAGGTGGATGTGGAAGGCACAGACACAGGAATAGAAACCGGTGTCGATGTCGAGGTTGACACCGACGTCGGCTTCGCCTGTGTCAAGAGGTACTTGGCAGCAGGCGAGAAAGATTCAGCTGGTGGAACGCTGATGTCGGTCTGCACCGCCACGGAAGCCATCTTAACGACGGGCTTTCCGGCAACCGCACCGGCATAGGAGACTTTGCCAGGTGGGGCAGGCGGTGCAGCGAGCTTTCTCGCCTCTGGATAGCTGATGTTGTGGAGGGTCTTCAGGCGCTGTACCTCATGCAGAGAGAGACTCCGTTGGTTTGGCCATGTTGCCCGTATGAATAATTATAGATTGGCGAATAGGGTTATGAAGAGTGTGCCTAAAGGCCTCAGAAAGAAGGGGAGACCTAGGATGCGGTGGGCAGACAATGTCAAACTGGACCTTGTTAGAATTGGTGTGCAGTGGCCAGATGCAGTAGATGTAGCTCAGGATAGACTTGCTTGGAGAACTAAATTGCACGGTCTGGTTGGACCTCCGTAGCCCATGGCTGCTTGAGGATGATGATGATTTAATTATTAAAACTAACACGTTTATGTTATTTATAGTCATATTAGCTTCCAAAAGTCTTAAGAGAGGGGCCAAAAAAGAAATTTATTGAGCAACGCTGTCGATAGTAGAGAAGGAATCTGTTACGTAACTCTGCTGTTCGGCTATTAATGATATTCGCTCAGGTGCGCTCCCATTACGTCCGCTGCCCATTAGCCTCTCGAAAGATTGACAGCCACCTGTGGGAGCCTCTCAACTAGGGAGTAACTACACGACTTTCCACTTGCAGGCCTTGGGCACTTATTGCATCGGGGTGTGTTAGAAGTCAGGGGAAATTCGGAGACATATTCCAAAAAATCTAAAACGCAGAGATTCATTCAAACATTAAAAAATAAAAATGGCCTTTGGAGTTGGATCGTTTTATCTCTGAGGTGCGGGGGCAGGGGCGGCTCAGTCGGTAGCGCGCCAGGCTCGTAATCTGTAGTTCCCAGGTTCGAGTCCCAGCTGGGTCAGCGTTGAGATTTATCTTCGCAAAAATTCCCCGCCCTGCCCACGGTCAGTAAGGGACACCGATGGGCTTGGAAAGGCCGCCGTCCGTCGGATGGGACGTTAAGCCGTGGCCCCGTGTGCGGGAGAGCCCTGTGCACGTTAAAGAACACACTGGATGGCCTTGACGGGAGGCTACCATCTCTCCCCAACAGCTGTTCCAGTGGGTCCCCTCCCCCAACCTTCTCTGAGCCTTCGGGGTCCATGTGACCTGGTCATTTAGCCCATGGTGTGCAAAAAAGTGCCGCTCAGAGGTAAAACAACCCAACCCAAATCTCTGAGGTGCACTTTTGTACACACAACGGGCTAAACCTGTGGGTCACAAGGATTCTAAAGATCCAGAGTTTCAATCGTTTTGGGCATGATGGGAAGGAGACTCACTGGACAGCTGTTAGACAGAGGAAGCCTCACGTTAAAAGTCATCCAGTGTGTTCTTCAACATGCAAATGGACGAGTCCATGTCTGAATATACCATCTGATGGACGGCAGTCTTTTCAGGCTCATGGTGCCCTCATTGTCACCGAAGCAGTTAACGGAGAAAATTCTTAATGCAGTCCCAGTTGGGACTCGAATCTGGGAACTTCAGATTACGAGCCTGTCAAATCCCGTCTCTGTTTGAAATTTATGGCGCGTTGAAGAGTCATACAGAATTTTTGAATTTAGACCAGGAATGGTCATTTATCAAAGGATATTCTTAAATTCTTCAGGTAGTCAAAGATTGCCTCCAATAACTTAAAACATTAGTCTTTTTGTATGTGGGCGGGGGACTCAGTCGGTAGCGCGCCAGGCTCGTAATCTGTAGTTCCCAGGTTCGAGTCCCAGCTGGGTCAGCGTTGAGATTTATCTCCGCAAAATTCCCCGCCCCGCCCTGCCCACGGTCAGTAGGGGACACCGATGGGCTTGGAAAGGCCGCCGTCAATCGGATGGGACGTTAAGCCGTGGCCCGTGTGCGGGAGAGATATACCCTGTGCACGTTAAAGAACACTGAATGGCCTTGACGGGAGACTACCATCAGTCTCCCAACAGCTGTTCCAGTGGGTCCCCTCCCCCAACCTTCTCTGAGCCTTCGGGGTCCTTGTGACCTGGCCATTTAGCCCATGGTGTGCAAAAAAGTGCCGCTCAGAGGTAAAACAACCCAACTTTTTGTATGTTTTTCCCTTTCTTAGGCTCCTGGAAACGTATATAGTTACCACAGCTCATATCTTACATTGGCAAAGAGATAGAATACACTGAAAGTCTGATGTCGTAAATTAAAAATGGGCTTTATTTAAATTTATTTATCTTTTAATCCTGCCAACAGAGTTTACAATAATTTCTGGTCTACACCTCATACAAAAGAATTAAAGCCTGTTAAAATGAATTACATACATCTAATACAACAGCAAACACTACTGATGTAGACTCGCTTTTCGCTCATGCATCTGTGGACATTCTTATAGATATTATCCAAACATCTATGAAGTGATAAAATATTCTCTTCGCAAGGAACAAGTAACTGTCGTGCACAGTAGCAGAACTAGGCGGGGACAGGGGCCCAGTGAGAGGTCCCTGATTGGTTTCCTAGGAAGGTTTTGCTTGGCTGCTGATCTAAGGGACCTGGGTTCGAGCCCCAGATAAGGCATGGTTGTATGTGTTGTTTTTCTGCTGAGGTCCTGCCATCCTCTCAGATCTTCTACTTTGGCATATAAACTGACAGGCTCCTGTCAGACCTCTGTGGCAAGCAGCTGCTTGAGGGGTATTTATTTTTTTTATTTATTTTTTCTTAACGGTAATTAATTACGGAATAAATTCTTACTTTTTAGGTGAATATAAATCAAACTGGATATGAAATTATTTAAGATAAGAAAGGTGTCCTAGTACTTGCCTTGCTCTCTGGGGCCCCCTTAGTTATGATTTCTAGAATTATCACTCTATTCCCCTTATTCCTCTTCTGCCATATTCTTTATTTTATACATTTAACTAATAGACAACGTCATTGCTATTTTTTTTTACATTTTATATATATGCATATGCTTTTGATTGTATGAAAGTATTTCCGATTTTTAAGATCGTACAAAGGAAACTGGAAAAAAACAGAGTTTATGGAGGGATTTTGATATTCAATTAACCCTGTAAAAAGTAATATATTTTGCATTTTAAATCCTTAAAAATCATATTTTTATGGTACCTGTCCCATGGCCGAGTGGTTAGCACGCTTGGCTCCTGATCTAAGGGACCTGGGTTCGAGCCCCGGGTAAGGCATGGATATATGTGTCGCTTTTCTGATGAAGTCCTGTCATCCTCTCAGGTCTTCTACTTTGGCATATAAACTGACAGGCTCCTGTCAGACCTCTGTGGCAAGCAGCTGCTTGAAGGGGTATTTAAAATAATAATAATTCACGTCGTATTCTCAACATAATATTTTACTTAACATTCAGTCTTCAGTTTCTGAATCTAGACTGCAGAAAATTTACCTCATAATAAATGTAAGCTTGTAATCCAACCAACGTTTTATTTAGATTAATAAATCTTTTAAAAAATATTATTCAAAATAAAGGGTATAATGTAATTGACAACTTAGTAGTACACAATATTAATTGAAAAAATAATAAATACCCCCTCAAGCAGGTGCTTGCCACAGATGTCTGACAGGAGCCTGTCAGTTTATACGCCATAGTAGAAGGTCTGTGAGGATGGCAGGACCTCAGCAGAAAAACGACCCGAACATTCATGCTTTATCCAGGTCCCTTAGATCAGTATCCAAGCGCGCTAACCACTCAGCCATGGGATATTGGCGCAGAAATGTTTTTGGGGCGGGGAGTATCTTACCCCAGGGCTCGTGTCTTGCTTGCCGTCCCGGGTCATGCAAGTTTTGAAACTTATATAACATTATATATAAAATTTAATTTACTGTAAAGTGAATCGCAATTAATTTTCAGGACATTTGGCTGATACTGTCTTACCACTTGTTGAATGTTTATTAGTTGGTGATCTCAATATTTTTCATTTTAATTAAATCCTCCATCGTTTTCTTAAATAATTTTCCCTTGCCTTTACCCCAGCTTGAGTACTAGATATAACGAAAATTTGAGGAAAATTTTAATAATCATCAACTACAAGACTGCGGCAGATGAATTAATCCGTAGACTTCGTTTTCAAAATTCATCTCCCGTCTAATTTTCGCTTACAAAAAAGGACTAATTTTATTATGCTTATTAAAAAATCCTAACCCGGGTAAGGCATGGCTGTTTATGTCGTTTTTCTGCTGAGGTCCTGCCATCCTCTCAGACCTTCTACTATGGCATATAAACTGACAGGCTCCTGTCAGACCTCTGTGGCAAGCAGCTGCTTGAGGGGGTATTTATTATTTATTTATTAATAAGAGAGAATAATGTTCCTTCTCAAAAGGGAATGAAGAGAAATAATTTCCTTTCAATTGGGTTGTTTTACCTCTGAGCGGCACTTTTTCGCACACCATGGGCTAAATGGCCAGGTCACAAGGACCCCGAAGGCTCACAGAAGGTTGGGGGAGGAGACCCACTGGAACAGCTGTTGGGAGACAGATGGTAGCCTCCCGTCAAGGCCATCCAGCGTGTTCTTTAACGCGCACAGGGTATGACTCTCCAGCACACGGGGCCACGGCTTAACGTCCCATCCGTTAAAACCGACGGATGGCGGTCTTTCCAAGCCCATCGGTGTCCCCTACTGACCGTGGGCAGGGCGGGGAATTTTGCGCAGATAAATCTCAACGCTGACCCAGCTGGGACTCGAACCTGGGAACTACAGATTACGAGACTGGCGCGCTACCGACTGAGCCACCCCCGCCCCTCTTTCAATTGAATTCGATTTTTAGATGATTTAAGTTACACAGTTGAACACACGGAAACATCGAAAGATGCCCAAGAGCTCTGAGTATCTGCATTAGAACATCCTTACGAAACAATACGAAATTTTCAAGATCAGTCATTAAGCTGTAGGACACAAAAGCAACTCGGGTTTCAAACGGAATAGGGAGCAGAAAATGGAAAGACTATCGTGATATCCCGACAATAAACAAGCTAATGACTAAAAGTAAGAAACTGGAGTTCATTAGGCCAAGTTCCGTCAGTCTTTTATCTCTTGTCTCACAGCAGTAATCCCCAGGAAATTTTTTTCCCCACAATATCAAAGGTTTTTGATATAAGTCTGTAGGATGTATGGTCCTCGATTCACACTCTGTATGCGCATTATGACTGGGAGAGGACTTTGTTCCTTCAACACGGGGCGGGGGTGGCTCAGTCGGTAGCGCGTCAGGCTCGTAATATGTAGTTCCTAGGTTCGAGTCCCAGCTGGGTCAGCGTTGAGATTTATCTCCGCAAAATTTCCCCGCCCTGCCCACGGTCAGTAGGGGACACCGATGGGCTTGAAAAGGCCGCCGTCCGTCGGATGGGACGTTAAGCCGTGGCCCCGTTTGCGGGAGAGCCATACCCTGTGCACGATAAAGAACACGCTGGATGGCCTTGACGGGAGGCTACCATCTTTCTTCCAACAGCTGTTCCAGTGGGTCCCCTCCCCCAACCTTCTCTGAGCCTTCGGGGTCCTTGTGGCCTGGCCATTTAGCCCATGGTGTGCAAAAAAGTGCCGCTCAGAGGTAAAACATTCCAATCCAATTCCTTCACAACGGGCTTTCCCTTTTACTCAGGTTTTTTCGTTGTCTGATTTTCAGTTATTGCATCACTGGTAGGGATAATCACACTCCATATTACTCTAACATTTATTTACGCTTTTCAATTTACATAGTGGGGCTCTCAGTCTCGTTTAAGTAGGCGATTGGCAAGGGGGAGAGAGAGAGAATTCCTACCCAGATTCACGAGTAAACATGGCGTATCCATTCACTTATTGCAGCCATAAAACCCATTGAGAGTTTGCATTGATTGCTTGGGATTTTATGGTGCATCAGCAGCTAAGGCTATATTGCGTCAAACAAGGTAAAAGTATATGATAAAGGGAAAAAAAAGCTAAGAACAACAAGGGGAGTAGAGAGCCCATGTAAAAAACAAGGTATCAACAAGTGTAAAAAGACAAAAAAAAAAACGAATATGAAAACAACACATAGTGTGCGTTGATTTTAATATCCCTACCTTATAGAACTCTGCTCCTTCGCTTAGGTTAAGTCAGCAGTTTGAGGAAAGTTTGTGCAAGTATATTCCCGCAGCTCCTTTGAGGAAAGTTTGTGCTCCTATTCCTGTAGCTCCTTCACTAGCCTACATCGCAATTTAAGTGCTATCTCTCCCCTTCTATGCATTGGGGCGGGGGTGGCTCAGTCGGTAGCGTGCCAGGCTCGTAATCTGTAGTTCCCAGGTTCGAGTCCCAGCTGGGTCAGCGTTGAGATTTATCTCCGCAAAATTCCCCGCCCTGCCCACGGTCAGTAGGGGATACCGATGGGCTTGGAAAGGCCGTCGTCCGTCGGATGGGTTGGGTTGGGTTGTTTTACCTCTGAGCGGCACTTTTTTGCACACCAAGGGCTAAATGGCCAGGTCACATGGACCCCGAAGGCTCAGAGAAGGTTGGGGGAGGGGACCCACTGGAACAGCTGTTGGGAGACAGATGGTAGTCTCCCGTCAAGGCCATCCAGCGTGTTCTTTAACGTGCACAGGGTATGGCTCTCCCGCACACGGGGCCACGGCTTAACGTCCCATCCGACGGACGGCGGCCTTTCCAAGTCCATCGGTGTCCCCTACTGACCGTGGGCAGGGCGGGGAATTTTGCGGAGATAAATCTCAACGCTGACCCAGCTGGGACTCGAACCTGGGAACTACAGATTACGAGCCTGGCGCGCTACCGACTGAGCCACCCCCGCCCCCCGTCGGATGGGACCTTAAGCCGTGGCTCCGTGTGCGGGATAGACATACCCTGTGCACGTTAAAGAACACGCTGGATGCCTTTGACGGGAGACTACCATCTGTCTCCCAACAGCTGTTCCAGTGGGTCCCCTCCCCCAACCTTCTCTGAGCCATCGGGGTCCATGTGACCTGGCCATTTAGCCCATGGTGTGCAAAAAAGTGCCGCTCAGAGGTAAAACAACCCAACCTTTTTACCTTCTGCCCCGATTCCATCAAACTTTGGCCTCTCTCTTAGCTTTACCTTCATCCAACTGCTTCACGTGTTCGCATCTGTCATGGTTTCACTCTGATTATCCAGTGGATGGAAGACATAAGAGATACATTACGCAAGATTTTCAAACACATGATTATTACCAAGATATGCGCTTAATGAATCCTTAATAAATGCGTTGTTTATTTGAATAATTGATAAATGCCGTTGAATGTAGTTGATCTTACGTGATTGGCGAGATCAAGAAGCAATGTTTACGAGTCTAGTAGCTGGGTGTTTATGGCATGACCACCAGGCCGGTTTCACCCTTTGCTTGCTCCGTTTCCTTATCTAGGAGCTATTTGTTAGTGGCGCTCCAATCAGACGACAGTAAGTCTAATCATTCCGCCACTGATAGCGGGATATCGAGTTTCTGGAGCACGTGGACGGTGACGTTGCCTTCGCCACCCGTCATACCGATGACGAAGTACATACGCGATGTGTACGATGGATCGCCGCCGCCAAACACAACGCCGCCGCGGCAGCAGCAGAGCTCTGCCAGATAGCACGCAGAGCCGTAACAGCAGACGCACAGTGCGGCATCCACATATATTTCTTTCAGTTTTAAACCTTACCCTGTGGTCGGAGCAGGCACTATTTATGAGACAAGTTGCCGACTTGCAATTCTCAGTTTTTTTCTTCGGCACATAAATTAGCTTTTCATTTATTAGTTTTGAGCCAATGTCGTACTCAGGAAACTGTTTCTAGGAGCAGGGAATGTCAAAAATAAAATAATAAAAATATTTTGAAGTTTTACAGTGAGAGAGAACAGAGCTAGTTGAGGTTTTGTTTAATTTTCCTACTTCGTAGTCCACTTGAAAAGGTGGTGCCTGAAGTTCCTACCAGCATCGGTGACTTCAGCCTTTAGCGGAGGAGGAACAGGTCTTTGTCCCATGCCTGCGATCAGGGGGCTGTTTGATATTGTTGGCCCTACCAATCTCAATAAACCTAATTTCTTTAAAAATCCTAATAATCATTTTCTCTCTGCAGGGACGTGGAACGTGAGGACATTACATAGAGATTATTCTCTTGATGTCCTCATGCAGGAATTCCAGCGCTATAACCTAGATATTCTAGGCTTGCAAGAGACCAGATGGACAGGTAAAGGTGAGACACTAAAAAATAACTTTAAATTTCTCTTTACAGGGAGGGAGGATGGAAAGCATCACCAAGGCGTGGATCTGCTGCTCAGCAGACATGCTAGTGATGCTCTTCTAGGATATGAGTGCATTAATGAAAGGTTTCTTACAGCAAAATTTCAGACAAGCATTAAAGACTTGAATGTTATCTGCTGTTATGCCCCCACTGAGGATGACGATGAGAAGGATAGGTTTTACGGACAACTTCAGGATATTTTGAATTCTGTCAAGAAAGCAGATATTACCCTTGCTGTAGGTGACTTCAATGCCAAAGTTGGTACTGACTCTGACCTTTGGGAAGGAGTGATAGGCCCTTTTGGTATTAGTAGCTGCAATGGCAATGGGCAACGTCTCCTACAGGTAAGTAAACTAAATGGTTTCAGAATAACTAACACATATTACAAACACCGCGACATACATAAGTACACATGGGTTTCACCTGATGGGCTGCATAGGAATATGATTGATTATATATTAATTAACAGCAAATGGGCTAGTTCTGTTAGGAATACCAGGTCATATATGGGAGCTGAAATTGGATCTGACCATTAATTTGTTAAAAGTGTCTTGCAAATTAAACTTAAAAAGTGCTGTGCTAAGGTTAAAAAATTTGCCTTTAATTTTGAAGTTATGAAAGACCCAGTTATAGCTAAAGCTTACCATGATAGGCTACTTAGTCATTATGACAGTCATGGTTTGCTTAATACTGAGGTTGAGGAAGAATGGGACCATTTTAAACAGGCTTTTTTGGAAACTAACAGTACTCTTTTAGGAAAAAAGGAGCAGAGGAGACAGAATTATTTAAGTGATAAGGCACTTGAGCTTATTTCAGAAAGTAGGAACTGCAGGAATGTCCTTACTCAGTACTCTACTAGTCCTAATAGAAAGGATTACAGAGAGCTTAATAAACGTGTAAAGGATCAGTTAGCTACTGATAAGAATCTTTGGCTTGATGGTTTGGCTGACAAAGCTGAGGAAGCAGTTAGGCAGCACAACAGCAGAGAGCTGTACCAGATAGTTAATGTTTTATGTGGTAGAAAACGGACAGGCATACAAGGATTGCAGGATAAACAAGGTAAAATTATAGAAGGGGAGGATTCTGTCATGGCTAGGTGGGCTGAGCATTTCAGTGATGTTCTAAACAATGTGGTTAGTTCTACTCCCATTGTTTGCAATGATGATAGATGCATTGGCGGCTTTAATGTTGGCCCTATAACACAATCTGAAGTTATTTTGGCTATTTCTAAACTTAAACTTCATAAATCCCCAGGGGTAGATGAAATTACTACAGAAATGCTCAGAGCTGGGAATGTTTCGGTTACCACTTGGATGACTGAAATTATGAATAACTTTTATGATAAAGGCATGGTTCCTAAAGATTTTACCAGAGCTATTATTATCCCTATTTTGAAAAAAGGTGATCGCAGTTCTTGTGATAACTATAGGGGTATCAGCCTACTCTCTGTTCCAGGTAAAGTTCTTTCCATGATTGGGCTTAATAGAATTAAGAATCTGGTTGACAGGCAATTGCGTGATGAGAAATGTGGATTCAGAAGTGGTAGGGGATGTGTGGATCAGATATTTTCACTTGGGCAGATTCTTGAGAAATGTTTCGAGTTTCAGAATCCTTTGGTTGCTAGCTTTGTTGATTTCAAAAAGGCTTTCGACTCTGTTGATCGTCAAAATTTGTGGTTGATTGTGAAATCATATGGTATACCAGACAAGTTAGTTAACATAATGAAAGCGCTCTATAATAACACTGAGTCGTGTGTGAGAGTTGTTAAGTCTTGTAGCAATTGGTTTAGCATTACTTCTGGTGTTCGACAAGGGTGCATTTTGTCTCCTTTTCTCTTTAGTTTGGTTGTTGATTATGTTATGCGAAATTCACTTCAAGGGAAAGATTTTGGCCTTAAATGGTCTGGAGATACCAAAATTTCTGATTTAGATTAAGCTGATGATTTAGCCCTTTTGGCAAATGATGTTGATGAGATGAACTCTTTCATTCGAGCCGTTAATGAGACTGGTAGTAGAGTAGGTTTGGTTATAAACAGAGAGAAAATTAAAGTGATGAAAATTAGTCAGGCAGGCTGTGATTCAGTTCATCTGAATGGTTGCAGTCTTGAGCAGGTGTCACAGTTTAATTACCTTGTGAGCTATGTAACAGATACTGGTGATGTGCGGCATGAGATTAACAGACGAATAGGGATTGCTGCCGAGACTTTTAAGAATCTATGGAGAGTGTGGAGAAATAGGCGTATACACCTAAAGACTAAAATTAGGCTGTATAATAGTTTGGTTCTTTCTAGGGTTAGTTATGGTAAGGAAACTTGGACGCTGTGTAAACAAGATAACAGGAAACTAGATGCTTTGGATTCTAGATGCTTACGTAGTATCTTGGGTATTAGGTGGTTTAACTTTGTAACTAATGATGAGGTTAGGCAAAGGAGTCTGCAACCTCCTTTAAGCAGCATATTGTGCAGAGAGAGACTCCGTTGGTTTGGCCATGTTGCCCGTATGGATAATTATAGATTGGGGAATAGGGTTATGAACAGTCTGCCTAAAGGCCTCAGAAGGAGGGGGAGACTTAGGATGCGATGGGCAAACAATGTCAAACAGGACCTTGTTAGAATTGGTGTGCAGTGGCCGGATGCAGCAGATGTAGCTCAGGACAGATATGCTTGGGGAATTAAACTGCGCGGTCTGGCTGGACCTCCGTAGCCCATGGCTGCTTGAGGATGATGATGATGTAGTTGCTAGTTTTAAATTTCGCAACTGTTAATTAACCAAGTTCGGCGTGGACTTTTTTTTTCAGGTGTTGGCTTTCTTCTGAAGTCGCCTTCCTAAGCGATCTTCTCTACGGCGTATTACACTGAAAGGTTTCTTTCACATCTCTGTAGCAATCAGCTGATAGGGGAGTAACTTTTTTTTATAATATGCACTGCATCCTGATATTTCTGGAATTTCTAGATAGAATTCTATACATATCTCTAAGTTTTTTAACCTTAAGAAACTATTTGAGCGGGAGGGGTCTGATTGGTGATACTCTAAACCCCTTCAGACCTGAATTTTTGCTTATAGAAAAAGTAGTGTCCGTTTAAATTTACTTTACATATGACCAAAGGAACATAAAAGTATTGATTTATATGCACTTTGTAATGATAAACATTAAATATGAATAACACCTGTGAAATGTATTAAAAGTTTCTTGTGAACTGTAGCTAAACAGTTCTTGTTGTATGTCAGGCTTATTTATCTTCAATGTTATTGTATAACAGTAGTTTCTATTATATCCGTAGATGACCCTGAATTTCAGTCCATTGGTCTACTCTTCGAACATTGCAAGACCACAAGCACTTCTTCTTGAGTTAAAAAAATGTCTAAATAGTAATGCACATTGTAATTTACATAGGGTCGAAAGGGTTTAAGTAAACTGCCCACAATTTAACCGCCCTCTCTGGCGCTACTGATGAAATGAAATGTTGAGATATTTTCTTCTTTTGATGCTTCTCAGACTATTACATAATGGCACAGCGCCAAATATAATTTTTATACTGTCTTTGATAATTCACATATTCTTGGTTCTGATTCATTTGCTCATTTTATTTTGCTACAAAATAGGGGCCGTATTCTTGATTGGGTTGGTCGGCACTTTTTTGCAAACCATGGGCTAAATGGCCAGGTCACAAGGACCCCGAAGGCTCAGAGAAGGTTGGGTGAGGGGACCCACTGGAACAGCTGTTGGGAGACAGATGGTAGCCTCCCGTCAAGACCATCCAGCGTGTTCTTTAACGTGCACAGGGTATGGCTCTCCCACACACGGGGCCACGACTTAACGTCCCATCCGACGGACGGCGGTCTTTCCAAGTCCATCGGTGTCCCCTACTGACCGTGGGCAGGACGGGGAATTTTGCGGAGATAAATCTCAACGCTGACCCAGCTGGGACTCGAACCTGGGAATTACAGATTACGAGCCTGGCGCACTACCGACTGAGCTACCTCCGCCCCTACCGTATTCTTGGAAAAATCGATCCAGATTTTCGATAATGCAATTTGTCTGAGTCCTTAGTGACTGAACAGTTCAAGTTATTAAGTCGAAATTTTCCATCCTAAAAGGTGATCCAGTAAAAATTAACCTTGTGAACACAATGCTATATGTCGAACAAAAATTTTATTCATCAAAAAGCAATTTTAACAAAGAAAATGAATATCACCCTTAGTCTGAAAACTAAGCGAAAATTTGATATTCGCTAAGTTTTCTAATAAGTAAAGGTTCGCTAAGTTTTTCTGGTTGGTTGAGGTTTCATGGCATAAGGGCCAGGGATGGAAATGGGATGGAATGTGGATGGGCGCTGTTTTTCTTTATCCAGAATATTGAATGACAGAAAATAGATCCATTGTTGTATAGCCAATCTTTCGTAATATTTCTGGTCATAATTACTGGGCTTTTAACCCTTTCAGGACCATAAGGTTTCTAAGAGTAAATATTAGCATGTAACTGATTATTTTAATTTGTTTAGACGTAAAATAAATAAAAACCATAAGAAAAATACATAACAATGTGTAGTTTTTTTGGAATTTTATGGGAAATATTTTTCCCCATGGACTATAAAGGTAACACAAATTATAGTTAGGCTTATTATGCAATGTCTTTTATTTATTGGTTTATTAGAACAAAATGTTAACTAAAATAATACAAAATTATGAAATAAAATTACTATACAAAATGATGTGCTAATTATGATATTCTGCGAAGCAATTTCTTTTGGTAGTGAGGCAAAGATGGACATTGCACATAGTACATATATTATGCGTCCTGACAGTTCTGTTTTTGTTTTCTAAACGTTCCCGTTTACGTAATTGCGTTCGGCATACGTTCTATTTTGACATTCTGTATAAAAATGCAGATAAGGTTATAATTAAATACGATAATCACCAATTTTAAAATGGGAAAAATGTTTCCCTTAGTCGTGAAAGGGTTAAAGCGATATCTTATGCATTGCTTAACGTTGCCATGTCAGCAATGGAGTCTATTCTGGAGCGTTCACCTGGTTCTGAAAATCCATTTCTAACCCTGGTTAGGGCAACTATGCTTTGTTTTACAATCTAAGCAAATAAAACTTTTGATATGATACATGGCGTATGTGCATTTTGTTTCTATTTTCCTTTGATGTCCAACTCACAACAATAATTACCAGTATGCCATTGAACTAAACAACCCAACGTATGTTTCGCAACATTAACAGAAAACCAAGGGCGTAGTGGCCATGGTTCCAATAATTCAGCCAGGTACAGTCGCTCAAAAAAGTATCCGAACACTAGAGTTGATTACAGAATTCAGAAAAAATATCTGGCAACGATTTTTTTTCTGAATTCTGTAATCAACTCTAGTGTTCGGATACTTTTTTGAGCGACTGTATTTGATACTTTTTCGCTTTAGAAGCGTTTCTTTATTACTTATTGTGTTTTTCCCCTGATTTTTTTTCCCAAAAAATATTTTTAAGAAAGGCGTCACCTTGCGTCATAACAGCCAAAAAAAAAAACAGATTTCATTACTTGCAACCTGCATGGCCCTGAAAATTTTTTAATTCAAATCATGACCTTTTTTTTTTGTTTCTGATTTCTAGTCGAAACCCTATCCGACCTTCTAAAATATCTTATATCAATACAACATCTTAATCACAACATTTGTAAAATTTATACCTCGTCATATTATAGTCATGTATATTCAGTGAGCACTATGTGTATATTAATACCTATGTGTATATTATATATACACATAGTGCTCACCATGTAATTACCTCCCTCCATGTAATGTTAGTGGAAGCTGACTTCGAAGGAAACTCTATAACTTCTAAACTAAGTGTTTTGTGACAGAATGGGACTGAGGATAAATTAAAGATCCCAATCAAATCCATCTAAATCTCGATTTTCAACAATATTCCCTTAGTATTTAAAGACATGGAAATTTGAAAATTTAACAACAGCAATGCCTGACGTTAGAATTTAACTCAGAAGTTAATTATTATTTAAATAAGAAATTATTTCACACCATTTAATACAACAGATGTATATTTGAAAAGTTAATCGAAATAATTTTTCGACATTTTTCAATTTTCTAACTTGCATTGCTGCTATTAAATATTCAAAGTCTATAACTTTTTAAGTACAAAGTGGACATTATTGAAAATCGAGATTTAGATAGATCTTTAATTAGATTTTAAATTTACATTCCGTTACATTTTCTCATAAAACTTTTAATTTAAAAATTATAGAGCTTCGATGTTAGCTTCCACTGACATAACAAGAAGTTTGGTCATAATTCAATGAGCATTGAGTGTACATCCCAATTTCGTAATTTTTTATCTCTATTTCAGATAAAACGATGTCGTCACCGTTAGCATTTCTAACAAAAGAAAATATTTTAAATTCTTCCTGGGAGATCTAACATTTATATGAAGAATTCTCAACTTACCACATTTATATTCCAATACAGGATTTTTTCCCATATAATTAATTAATAAGGTTTCAGTTTTGTTAGCCATTTTAAAGGATTTTTTAAACCCGTCCGTGGCCGAGTGGTTAGCGCGCTTGGCTACTAGATCTAAGGGGCCTGGGTTCGAGTCCCGGGGTGTGTTGTTTTTCTGCTGAGATCCTGCCATCCTCTCAGACCTTCTACTATGGCATATAAACTGGCAGGCTCCTGTCAGACCTCTGTGGCAAGCAACTGCTTGAGGGGGTATTTATTTTTATTTTATATATATATATGTACAACCATTTTATAGTGTATTTTAAATCATCATTTCCTTTAATGTTAAACACTTTAGAGTTTTTATCTTTTCTGATGTACAGTTTGCCATTTCGAACTCTATTTTAATTATAATTTTTCTTTTTTCTTTCTTAATTTTGTTCACCTCAAACAGTAACGTTTTTACTTCTGTGATTAAATGTTCTCCTATGTAAATGCAATCGTTGCTGTTTGAAATTCCTAATTATCCTTATTATAACGTCACAAAGGCCACTGTTTATAAAATATCAGCTCAATAGCTTTCAGAATCTAGAAGGTTGGGTTGTTTTACCTCTGAGCGGCACTTTTTTGCACACCATGGGCTAAATGGCCAGGTCACATGGACCCCGAAGGCTCAGAGAAGGTTAGGGAAAGGACCCACTGGAACAGCTGTTGGGAGACAGATGGTAGCCTCCCGTCAAGGCCATCCAGCGTGTTCTTCAACGTGCACAAGGTATGGCTCTCCCGCACACGGGGCCACGGCTTAACGTCCCATCCGACGGACGGCTGCCTTTCCAAGCTCATCGGTGTCCTCTACTGACCGTGGGCAGGGCGGGGATTTTTGCGGAGATAAATCTCAACGCTGACCCAGCTGGGACTCGAACCTGGGAACTACAGATTAAGAGCCTGGCGCGCTACCGACTGAGCCCCCCCCCGCCCCCCCCAGAATCTAGAAGCACACTAGGTTAGAGAGACCCGCAGATTGCTTTGGTTGTTTGGGGTTTTATAGCGCATAAGTATCTCAGGCTGTAATGTGCCAAACAAGACAAATATATGGGTAAAAGACATATAACCCACAACCAAAGTTAAAATCAAACATGAGGAGGATGTAAAACACAAAAACAAGAAATCTAAATGATAGAATAAAAATAAATATTTTTTAAAAATTATATTAGCCCTCATGCAGCTGCTTACCACATAGGTCTAACAGTAGCCTTTCAGTATACCTCATTATAAATCTGCGAAGATAGCGAGACCTCAGCAGAAGAACAACAGAAAAGGGAAAACATAAATATACACTAAAAGAAGATGAAACTAACCCAGATGTTTCGGATCAGACGTAATCATAAATAATAAAAAATAAATACTCCCTCAAGCAGCTGCTTGCCACAGAGGTCTGACAGGAGCCTGTCAGTTTATATGCCACAGTAGGAGATCTGCGAGGATGGCAGGACCTCAGCAGGAAAACGACACATACGTAATCATATAAACAGCAAAACCATAAAAATTTACGCAGTCAAAATACCCGACAAAATGTAAAGATGAAAGACAGGCGCTTAAAAGGAATGATCAGATAAATGATATCCGAGCGAAGAGACCGACAGAAAGAAGGCACTACGAAAAACATTTTTTTCAAATTAATAGCCACATAAAATCTTCTAATTGATGAACCTATGAGAAAGTACAAGTGCAGTTTCTGTTCTGATGTCGTTGATCTAATCAATCACCAACAGCCTTATTTTGCAAGGATACATTAAGACAAAAACAGTCAAATGGAACTTCCAAAATCGAAATGATTAAAAAATTCGGGAGTACACCAATGAACACATTCATTGTGTGGTGCATCGTGTGAATGATGCTGTAGATATAATACAGAGAATACTCAGAAAACATATCTTGCAAAAATTTTGCTTTCGTTGTGGTTCCTAGTACGACAGATACAATTTTCCCTTAGCTTGAAAAAGATAGTCATCAGAAAAAAAAGTTTTTTTAAATCTTTTTTTATTCTAAGAAATTCAAATAAATCATTTCTATTTACAAATGTCACGCAAAGCTAACAGCTTATTTGCAGGAGAGAATAATACATTGACGTAATAGTATTTCACACCTTCGTTCTCTCTTCATCCAATAATCTTAATATAATAAATGCAACAAGATTTAACTTTATTATTTAAATTTAAAATTTCGACATTAAATAATACGCTCTCGTTATTAAAATTTTTACTTTTTTTTCATTTAGAATATTTCAAAATAACACTGGAATATTTTTATTCACATTCAGTTGGGTTGGGTTGTTTTACCTCTGAGCGGCACTTTTTTGCACACCATGGGCTAAATGGCCAGGTCACATGGACCCCGAAGGCTCAGAGAAGGTTGGGGGAGGGGACCCACTGGAACAGCTGTTGGAAGACAGATGGTAGCCTCCCGTCAAGGCCATCCAGCGTGTTCTTTAACGTGCACAGGGTATGGCTCTCCCGCACACGGGGTCACGGCTTAACGTCCCATCCGACGGACGGCGACCTTTCCAAGCCCATCGGTGTCCCCTACTGACCGTGGGCACGGCGGGGAATTTTGCGGAGATAAATCTCAACGCTGACCCAGCTGGGACTCGAACCTGGGAACTACAGATTACGAGCCTGGCGCGCTACCGACTGAGCCACCCCCGCCCCTTTTACTGTGAAAATATGATCATTGTGTTGTCGCCTAAATTGGCGTTTGATTGTACTTCTTCCAAATTCTCTTTTCCTTCAATTCAGGAATAATACAACTCAATTCGTGTTATTTTACTGACTGAACACTTACTAATTGAGTTGTAATACAAGATTTCCGTTTGTCCGCACCAATGAGTTTGAATATCCGTTATATAAGAGAGGCTTTCCATATGCAGATTAGAGGCTCAACCGGTAGCATGCCAGACTCGTAATCTGCAGTTCCCAGGTTCGAGTCCCAGGTGGGTCAGCATTGAGATTTATTTCCGCAAAACTCCCCGCCCTGCCCACGGTCAGTAGGGGATACCGATGGGATTGGAAAGGCCGCCGTCCGTTGGATGGGACATTAAGCCTTGGTTCTCTGTGCACGTAAAAGCTGTGCATGTTTCGTGTGCGTTAAGCCTTGGTTCTCTGTGCATGTTAAAGAACACGCTGGATGGTCTTGACGGGAGGCTACCATCTATCTCCCAACAGCTCTTCCAGTGAGTCCCCTCCCCCAGCATTCTCTGAGTCCTTGGGGTCCTTGTGACTTGGCCATTTCTCCCACTGTGCCCAAAAAAGTGCCGCTCAGAAGTAAAACAGCTCAACAACACTGGCTACGTAACCTGGTCACCAAAAATATGAGCATTCAACGAAAGAACCATGAATGTTTAAAATAATGCAAAAAAAAATTCCCTCATATATAGGATTTCGCTTGCAGAAGAGGACGAGTTAAAAAATGACCAACGAGGAATTTTGTGATTGTCAAATTAATTTAGAGTGTTTGAAAGGATTGCCTACGGTCACCATAATCTCATCTCTGTGTTAGGAATGATACAGGGTAGAGATATCTTGTACACTGTATTCCTGAGTACAGTTTAATTGCAGAAATGACAATATCTCCTAATACGAGTGATATTGTGGGAAATGCTAATGATAAACAATGAACGAGAATCATGTTGAAACACAGCCCTGTCTTCAAACAACGATGGTATCTTCTCTAAAAAAATTATTATGGAATTGATTTTTTATTCGTCCTATGTTGAACATTAACACTCATCGTAAGAAAATTGACTTTGATTATATTAAGAGTTTCTTGAATAAAATATTATACTAAAGTAGGCCCGGTAAAAATCTGCAAAATAATTTAGTGGGGAAGCACGGGGTGTCTTGAGTTCGGTTGTTGTTGTTGTTTTACCTTTGAGCGGGATTTTTTCCACACAATGCTAAACGGCCAGATCACAATGACCCCGAAGGCTCAGAGAAGGTTGGAGAAAAGAGACCCACTAGACAACTGTTAGGTAGCCTCCCGTCAAGGTTTGGTTTGGTTTGGTGTTTGGGGTTTATTGGCGCATTAGCAACTAAGGCTATAATGAGCCAAACATATGTCCAAAAGGTAAAAGGATAAAAATCATGTTACCCCTGAACCAAAGTTAAAAATAAACTACAAAGAACAACAAAATAATAGATTGCAGTAAAATAGAACATGTGGAGCAACAATGAACAAATGTAAAAATATGTTATACGACTAAAACCTCCTGTTAAGATCATCCAGCGTGTTCTTTAACGTGCATTAGAAAGAAAGGCAAGGGGAATGTCATCCCCCCTCCAAAACTCTAGTAATGGTAATAGAGGCAAAAAATTAGTAACCTTATTTCAAGAAATTTTTAAAAACCTGTAAAACAGAAGGGGAAATGTTATAGTGCATTGGGAAATCCAGTCTCTTGTCCAGTTACACATTTTGTGCTCTATTGTGTTTCTTGCCCTCCCGCACACGAGTCCACTGCTGTACTCCTATTCGACGGACGGTGACCTTTTCAAGACCATCGGTGCCTCTTACTGACCGAGAGACGGCGGATAAGAGTCTCGATTAACCCAGGGTTGGGTTGGGTTGTTTTACCTCTGAGCGTCACTTTTTTGCACACCATGGGCTAAATGGCCAGGTCACATGGACCCCGAAGGCTCAGAGAAGGTTGGGGGAGGGGACCCACTGGAACAGCTGTTGGGAGACAGATGGTAGCCTCCCGTCAAGGCCATCCAGCGTGTTCTTTAACGTGCACAGGGTATGGCTCTCCCGCACACGGGGCCACGGCTTAACGTCCCATCCGACGGACGGCGGCCTTTCCAAGCCCATCGGTGTCCCCTACTGACCGTGGGCAGGGCGGGGAATTTTGCGGAGATAAATCTCAACGCTGACCCAGTTGGAACTCGAACCTGGGAACTACAGATTACGAGCCTGGCGCGCTACCGACTGAGCCACCCCCGCCCCTCGATTAACCCAGAAAATTCAAAACGAATTTCCAATTTTATTTATTTATTTTTATTTTTTTCAGGAATTATTCTTATTAAATAATGCAATATACGTTTTTTTTTACTGCTTTGATGGCCTTTAAAATTTTTTTGTAAAAACAACTGCAATATATATTTTTCCCTTTCTGTTTCAGTGGCCCTTTAAAGAACTATTCATGATAATAAGGTGAACACTCAGTGTTCACTGAATTATGACCACCTCCCTCCATGCTATATCCCTGGAAGCTAGCTTTAAAGCTCTATAACTTCCAAATTAAGTATTTTATGACAGAATGGGACTGAGGATAAATTAAAGATCCCAATCAAATCCATCTAAATCTCGATTTTCAACAATATTCCCTTAATATTTAAAGAGTTATGGAAATTTGAATATTTAACAACAGCAATGCCTGAGGTTAGATTTAACTCAGAAGTTAATTATTATTTGAATAAAAAATTATTTCACACCATTTAATACAACAGATGTATATTTGAAAAGTTAATCGAAATAATTTTTAAATTTTCCTATGATTTGCATTGTTGCTGTTAAATATTCAAAGTCCAAAACTCTTGTAAATGCAAAGCGAGCATTATCGAAAATTGAGATTTAGATATATTTTATTGAGATCTGTAATTTATCTACCGTAACATTTTCTCATAAAATGATTAATTTAGAAATTATAGAGCTTCCACTGGCATAACATGGATGAAGTCATAATTCAGTGAGCACTGAGTGTCCTTACTTTTATTATTTTTTTTTTTCGCCTTCATTTCGGTTATTGCATTTTCTGCGCCTTCTCAGATCCAGCCGTGTAATGGAAGTTGAAGACAAGTTTAAGAAAACAAACCTTCCGTTGTAGTCTTAAGACAACGATTTTAGAAAAGTCCCTGTACTGAAGTGATACACTAAGTGCTGAAACTATTACCTTGCTTTACCATCAGAGAGAAAGAAGACACCGATGGGCTTGGAAAGCCCTCTCATCCGTAAGGGGCGGGGGTGGCTCAGTCGGTAGCGCGCCAGGCTCGTAATCTGTAGTTCCCAGGTTCGAGTCCCAGCTGGGTCAGCGTTGAGATTTATCTCCGCAAAATTCCCCGCCCTGCCCACGGTCAGTAGGGGACACCGATGGGCTTGGAAAGGCCGCCGTCCGTCGGATGGGACGTTAAGCCGTGGCCCCGTGTATGGGAGAGCCATACCCTGTGCACGTTAAAGAACACGCTGGATGGCCTTGACGGGAGGCTACTATCTGTCTCCCAACAGCTGTTCCAGTGGGTCCCCTCCTCCAACCTTCTCTGAGCCTTCGGGGTCCATGTGATCTGGCCATTTAGCCCATGGTGTGCAAAAAAGTGCCGCTCAGAGGTAAAACAACCCAACCCAACCCTCCATCCGTCAGAATGTATATTAAGCCATGGTCTTATGTGCAAGACAGTCATATCCTGTGCACTTCAAAGAAACGCCGGTTGGCCTTGACAGGAAGCTTTCATTTGTGTCCTAACAGCTTCTATTAAACCTTCCCTACCAAGCCCTTCGGGTCTTTGTGACCTGGCCAATTAATTCGTGTGTTAGTAGTTGGATACGACTGGTTTCAATACATATTTCTTATCATTAAAACTGATATTGCACCAATTCTATTTCATCTTCTTCATAAGTGGTTTCCCAAAAATATTTCAAGCAAAATTCACATTACATTTTTTATTCCTTACAACGATTCTGAGGAGCCGTCCCGTGGCCGAGTGGTTAGCGCGCCTGATCTACGCGACCTGGGTTCGAGCCCCGGGTAAGGCATGGATGTTCGTGTTTTTCTGCTGAGGTCCTGCCATCCTCTCAGACCTTCTACTATGGCACATAAACTGACAGGCTCCTGTCAGACCTCTGTGGCAAGCAGCTGCTTGAGGAGGTATTTATTATTACAACGATTCTGTGCAGAAAAAAATATTCCTCATGTAACTCCATGTCGCGCCAATTCGCCGAAGGGGATGGTGAACGGGACGTAGACTTGAGTCGAGAGACAACATAAGCATAACACGACTTATTCAATGACCCGAAACCAGATTTCTTGCTGTCTAGTTAAATGTGCTAACCACCCAACCACCAAGAATGGTGAAGCAAAAAGAACGAAACAGTTTTTACAGCATGATAAATTTTACATTTCCACTATTATCATCTTAATTAATTCACTTTTATAATCTCGTTAGCTCTTCCGGTGGCCGAGAAGGTTAGCACCTTTGGTTACTGATCAAAGGAACCTGGGTTCGAGCCCCGGATAAGGCATGGATGTTTCTTCATTTGCACTGTCTTTCTGCTGAGATCTACCCTTCCTCATAGACCTCTATTGCGGGCTATATTGACAAGCTCTTACAGGGATTTGAAGGGAGATCCCCCCCCCCCCCCGGGAGCACCAGTGGGCTCCTGTCAGACCTCTGTGGCAAGCAGCTGCTTGAGGCGTAATTGTTTAAAAAATATAATCCTGTTCTAAAAATATTCACTTCTAAAAAATGCTGTATTGACTTAGCAAATATTCGTAAATATTTTCTACTAGTTTTCCAGCTGATTGGCACTATTTCCCTTCTCAATTTACTAAATGACAAGTTTACAAGGACCCGAAAGATCGAAAATGGGTGGAGGAGAATCCCACTATACGGTTGACAAGGACAGATGAAGACCTTCTCTCAAAGCTTTCTAACGGGTTCTGTAATGGGCAAGTCTGGGAAATCCCCTCGCCCACTCATCCATGAAGAGCGAATTTTCTGGCAGAGCTTCTTACTTTCTAATTAAATCAATTTCAGAGGAAAGAACGTAGCTTTCACCAACGAAGGCAGTGTCGTTAATTTTCTTGCATGCTCTTCTTTAATGCATGAAAAATGGTTTACCTTTCCTTCCCAGGTTGGTAAATGCCTTTGCTCTGGTATCTGGAAAAACTTTCCCCCACCCTGCTAATGGCTGTATAAAAAAAATTAAATAAATAAATACTCCCTCAAGCAGCTGCTTGCCACAGAGGTCTGACAGGAGCCTGTCAGTTTATATGCCATAGTAGAAGGTCTGAGAGGATGGCAGGACCTCAGCAGAAAAATGACTACATCCATGCCTTACCCGGGGATCGAACCCAGGTCCCTTAGATCAGTAGCCAAGCGCGCTAACCACTCGGCCATGGGACGGGCCGAGTGGTTAGCGCCCGGGGCTTAATATCCTGCCAGACTCAACGGCTAACATCGCAAACCAATCAGCCAAATTCGGAGATCAAATCTCAGACAGCGTGGCACGCTACGTAAATGGTATGATATTCTTCTTAGGCCTAATTAATATACTGAACAATTTGGAAGGAATAAACCTGAACTTACCTTGGCCAAGGTGATGTCCCATACCATCAGTGCAATAAGCAGCATGTTGCAGTCCAGGCATGGCAGCATCGTACAGTCCCCATGATGTAGTCATTTCCGGTCGCAGATAGCTATGACCGCCGGATCCAAAGGTAGAGAATCCACTTGTCCTTCCTAGGTCACTCTGATCGCCAGCACTCGTCTGAGCTGAGGCCAGATTCAAAGAATTCTGTGCTAAACTTAACCCTGAAGTTAACGCTGATATACCGTAAGTGGCAGGAGGCTGATGATCCTGAACATTTGGAGGCTGTGTCACTGGCTGGTGACCCCATGCGTGACCCCCTTGGGTCACAACTGACTGATGTCCCATAGATTGACCCGGAACATACTGCAGCATAGTCAGTGCTCCACTGGGAGATGCATAAAGAGCAGGTGTAGATGAGGTAGAACTGTCTACACTATGGCCATAACCAGTGGCCGTTTTGCCGGAATAAATGTCACGACCCGAATAAGCAGGAGGTGTGGGATAGTTGCCAGCCATGCTGTAAGGCGCCATGCTGCCAAACGTGCTCACCATGACTGAGCCACTGGTTGTGCTCACTGACTGACAAGCAGGGTCACAGGCTTCGCCATTAGAGGGCGCTTCAGTCTCCTTGATCGTTGTCACACTGTTGGGCTGGGAGAAGTGGCCGGCGCCGGAGTAGATCGTTTTGGAAGAAGGCGGAGCTCCAAGGTGTGGACTACAACGCAGCGGAACTTTGGAGGAGGACTCACTTGGGGGAGTGGACGATGCTGATTGGTTAGGTTTGGGACTGAGGCTTGGTTTGACATTCGCAGCAGAAGGAGTGGTTGGTGGCTCTGGCCATGGCTTCGTAGGTGTTGGAGAAGGATGATCGTCCTCCCACTGATCATTCCCAGAGGCAGAGCTTGGATGACCGATTTCAGCACAGAGAAAGGCGTGGTTTTCTTGAATCCAAGTCTGTACTGAAAGAGCGAGTGGTGTGGAACTGTGATTGTCTGTCCAACCATGAAGCTGCTCCTGATGGGTATCCGGGGAAGCCGGCTGTTCTGTTTTCCACGACTTCAATTTTGTCAGAATAGCTGCGGTCTCTTTAGTCAGGTGATAGGTAGAATGGGCAACATTGTGATTTTCGACCCAGTTTTTCGATTCAGGAACTAAAGTGAAAGTCTGATGTCCTTCCGTCCAGGAAGGAGTTTCAGCTGTAGGTTCATGGTGCCCTCCAATCCATACTTGTGTTTCGTGTATTGCAGTATCACGCTCTTTACTCCATGGCTGTGTTGCATCTTTCATACTTTGATGGTTCTCTGTCCAGTTCGGCGTTGAATGGGTTGGTGTATGATGCTCGTCTCTCCATGACTGCGTGACTAGAATTGGAGTGTGGTGCCCTTCTGCCCACGAATGAGTAGTAGTAGTCGGTGTGTGATGCCCTTCAATCCATGTCTCGGTTACTGGAGTAGGGGTGTGATGTTCTTCCCCCCATGACTGAGTTGTAACAGCTGTAGGAGTATTATGTCCTTCTGTCCATGACTCAGTTGGGGTAATAGGAGTGTGATGTTCCTCTACCCACGTCCGATTTAGAGAAGGCTGAATGTGCATAGCCCCTTTCCAAGTTAAATTAGTAGGAGTCGGAGTAGGGTGTTCATTTTTCCACGACTGGCTCCCGAGTGTAGTGTTATGTTGTTCTTCTATCCAGGACTGTACTGCAGTACCTTGTGCGTGCTCCGTCCAAGGCTGTTTTACAGAGGTAAGCGTAGTGTGGTTATCTGGCAAAGAATGTTTTACAGTAGGAGAATGGTGACCTTCTGACCAAACATGTGGTGTAGGAGTGTGGTGTCCTTCTGGCCAAGAGATTGGTGAATGGTTGCCTTCTGACCACGAATGTGGTGCGGAAGTTTGTGCATGGTTGCCTTCTGTCCATGTTTGCGTTACAGGGTTTGGCGTATGGTGATCTGCCCATGACTCTGTTACAGGAGTTGGTGTGTGGTTGCCTTCTGCCCATGACTGTACCGCAGGGGTCGGTGTATGGTGGCCTTCTGCCCATGACTGAATTGCAGTTGGTGTATGGTGATCTTCCGTCCATGACTGTGCTGAACCAGTAGCAGCAGGACCATGAGAGCATGACTGAATGACAGGAATTGAAGCGTGTGATTTTGGCCAAGTGTGTGGTGTTTCAAGAGATGATGGTCCATGTTCTTCTGACCAAGATGCGGTTTTAGGCGATTTTTCCATTTTGTTATGTGATGCTGTTGAATTACGTTCGGTCCATGAATGGCCTACTATTTTATTGCGTTTATTTGTAGAAGACCCTGTTTTAGATGCATTATGTTCTGTATTCAGTTGAATTACATGCGCTGTTGTTGCATTGTGCTCTTCCAACCCTGATTGTGACGAAGTTGTGGTTGCATGATGGCCATCTACTATTACATGAGAGGCTGGACTAGAAATATGCCCTATTGGTGAACGGGCTATTGAGCTTTTTACATGATGCTTCTCTACCCAAGCACCGGTTAAAATTGAATGTGCACTCTTGTTTTCCATGTTCGACTGAAGAGAACCAGTTTCTCTGTGGTGTCCCGATATTAATGCATTCGTGAGAGATGTGGGAGAATGAGTCCCCTCTTTCGGTGCCTCAGAAGTCTGTGACGATCCATGGTGCTCTGTAGCATTTACCCGCTTTCCTCCTTTACTATAATTATGTGCTGATATCATCAACTGGTTCTTTGCCTCTGCTGATCTCCCAGTTATAGAATGGCGACTTTCACTCAAATATTTTGTTGCTTTAATTAAAGCAGGGCTTTTGGATCCCTGCAAATAAGTTTCATCCTTTGGCGAAACCGATTGTTTAGAATGTGTCTTTGCATGATGAGAACTGTGATGCATTTCGTTGAATCCTTTCTTCTGTTGATTATCACTTGCAGCACAGACAGAAATAAGTTTCATAAAAGTGGCGTGGTCTTTCTTTGACCGTGACTGTGAAGTATCATGTTTCTTCACCAAAGTCTTCTCTTCGTTCGCAGATGTGATGTCACATTGAGATAATAAAACTGATCCATCTCTTACCCATGATTGAGGAGTAGAATTTTCACCACCAATCGAATCGTGATTCCTCTCGTTCCAAATTCTTAAACGATCTACTTCTGGTAGTGGGTGCGATGCAACAGGTGTTTTGCTTTGTTCTTTGAGAAAGGCAGAGGAATCAGATACCCGTGAACTCTCGCTTACCGATTTTGTGATGACACTTGGGGACTTTCCATCATCTACTCCAACTGTTTCAGTTGATGATAACTCTTTGCTGTCATTTTGCCCAGTCACCTTTTCTTCCATTCAGTTCTCCTCAGCTGATACTCTTTAGGGAAAACGAAAACAGAATTACAATTACAAAAGCAAAAAGAGTTCAAAGTATGATTTATGCTTAAATTTATTACTTACAATAACATACCTATATTGTCGACTTTCAGATTCACTGTCATTCGCAGCTTTCATCTCGCATATGAGAAAATTTTAAAAGTTTTTCGAAAAACTTCAAATGCTTGAAGGGTAAAATAGAGATTCACACAATTCTGCTATAATGCGCTATACCTGCACTTTATGTAAATTGATATGTTCTTTATAGTGTCGGAGAAAAAATTGGGAGTAGTTGCCAAAGGCGCAAAATAAAAATTTGATAATTTTAATTTAAATCTAAAATCTTAGATGCGTGAACACCATACGATATATTATTATGAGCCGTGAATAAATTCCATTTTAATCATTATTTCAAAGATTCCTTTTTTTTAATGATTCAAAATTTATAGCTTCTTGACTTGAACAGACGGTTACCAGCTAAAAGTCTGTTTATTTCAAGTTTTTATTTTTTTTTTTTAAGAATATAATTTTTATTCATAAGAGTAAAGAATACAAATACATTTACAATTTGACCCGCAAAGCTGAATAGCTTATCTGCAGGAAAATGAATAAATTATATTAAACATAGGTCATTCAGCCACAAAAATGATGTACATCAAATAAATCCACAAAACACAACACATAAAAATCAGCTAACTAGAAAATACCAAATAATTTTTTAATTCCATTTTAAGTCTTCTAAAAGAATCTATATTTAGTAATTCTTTTGGAATAGCATTAAATATAAGTGGTACTTGATATTCGGAGGTATGTTTCCCGTAATAATTTCGAAAATTTGGCAATTTGTAATAACCTTGGTTTTGAAGTCTTGTATTTTTGTTATGTTGAATTTATAGTTTGTAAGTTTCGTCAAAAATTTTTAGTTATTACATTATATTTATATAAATTGCTGTAGGATAAAAGATTTAAAAATTTTAATCTATCGGTGGAAGTTTTATAAATTTTTTGCAAATGAAACGGAATAATATTTTTAGCTATTATAGACTGCAGTTTTTCTATTTTATTTATGTTAGTTATGTTAGTTGTTCCATGCACAATTATTCCATATTTTAAAATTGATTCGCATATTGCTTTATAAAATATTACACAGGTTTCCATATTTAATACGTATTTCAATTTTTGAATTTTTATCGCCGATATTCTCAAGCTTTCACATATGTGGGATATATGGGCATTCCACCGAAAATACTCATCAAAAATGATTCCTAAGTAATTTATTTTACTTACTTGCTCAACGAGTGGGCAACTACACAATGATTCATAATTTGAAGCATCCTTTTTTCTGCAATTTATTTTATGAGTTTTGATAAAGAGGTTTTGATGAATATGAAATCCTGGTGAATGAATAATCATCAGTTTTGTTTTTTTCTCATTTAAATAGATTTTATTATGATTTAACCATCTAATAATATTATTGTAATCTGTTTGAACCTCTGAAATGCTATCATTTAAATATTTCTGACTGTTTATTAAAACAATGTCGTCAGCATATAGATAAATAGCACTATTTAATTTTGTATTGAACAAATCATTTATGTATACTAGGAACAATAAAGGACCTAAAATTGAGCCTTGGGAAATTCCACATCGTGTAATTACTTTTCTGCTGTAGCAGTTTTTTTATTTTAGTAATTGTGTATCTGTCTGATAAATAATTTCTAAACCAATCTAACAATATACTGCGAATACCGTAATTTTCCAATTTATTTAGTAAAATGCTATGATCTATTGTATCGAAGGCTTTCTTTTTAAAAAAATTTGCTACAGTTAACAACGTTTCAGCTAAGTGAATACTAACTTCTCAAATTCCAAGAGTGATTTGTTGTCTTATGAATCAGGGTCGGATGCAATTAAACCACAATCTTCCATGAAGCGTTTTGTTTTTGTGTTGTTTTACCTCTGAACGGCACTAATTTGTACACCATGAGTTAAATGGCCAGGTCACAAGGACCCCGAAGGCTCAGAGAAGGTTGGGGGTTGGTTGGTTGGTTGGTTGGTTGTTTAGGGTTTTATGGCGCATTAGCATCTAAGGCTATAATGCGCCAAACAAATGTCCAAAAAGAAAAAAAATAAAAGTCATGTTACCCTGAAATAATTTTTAAAAAATAAACTACATATTTAACAAGAAAAATGTAAAACAATAAAATACTACGTCGGGAATAACAGTAAACAAATGTAGAAAAATGTTGTAAAACGACATAAAAGTAACCCAGGTGAAAGCAACCTGGGATAAATATATTTATAAAAAGCTGAAGAGTACACACTATATGCGAGTAAAATATCCAGTATATCTTAAAAATCTAAATACAGAGGTAAAACAACAATCATCAGATAACAAGGGTCCGAGTGTAAGGGGCTCGGACATAAAATTATGAAAGTTAAAAATCATATGTCTTTCAAAGGTAAAAGCGGGACATTCAATTAAAATATGCTTCTCAGTTAAAATGGTGTCACAAAACTCGCAATTAGGTACGTCGTCCGCCCGAAGAAGAAACGAATGAGTAAAAAACGAATGACCTAAGTGGAGCCGAGCAAGTACAACTTCCTCCTTGCGATTCCTGCAGTAACAAGACTGCCATGGTTCGATGATAGGTTTGATCTCAAATAGCTTGTTCATAAGCTGTTCTGACCAAGACCTCTGCCACTGTGCCCGGAGCTCGGTGGTAAAACGCTGCCGGAAATCCAGATAGGAAACCGGCAACAGAGAGTCGGACAGGGACGTGGCTGACCTGGCAGCAGAATCTGCCAAATCATTACTCCTGATTCCAACGAGGCACCCAACAGAAATGGATGGTGGTGGTGGCGGCTTTCAGACGATGTAGCTGCTGGCAGATCTTAGTAAGAACTGGGTGAGGCCGATGCCTCACCGAGATCAAAGCCTGTAGTGAGCTAAGCTAGTCGGTGTAAAGCACACACTGACGATGATGCTTAGTCGCCACATGATATAAGGCGAGGCTGATAGCGTGCAACTCTGCAGTGAAGATGGAACACTGCAGTGGAATCTGGTCTGCAATGATTACATCACAGCAGACCATGGCCAATCCCACTGATGTGCTGGACTTCGAGCCATCTGTGAAGACAGGCAAGAAGTCCGGGTGCTCAGCACGATGCCTGGCAAAGAGTTGCCGGTACACACAATCGGGTGTAAAGACCTTCCCCGTCCTGCACAGGGAAAAATCACAGGAAGGGGAAACACCAAGCCATGGTGGAGGTGGCTTAGCTGTCGGCTATGCAATGCTATCGAGACTGGTGTTGATGTCTCTGAGGTAGCCTCGGACTCGTAAACCAAATGGACGAATGGCAGTCGGCCGATTAGTGTAAAGTATTTCCCACTTCGGACTGAAAACGCAGTTCCAAGTGGGATGACCAGGCAGGGATCGCAATTTAGATGCATATTCTAGGGACAACTGCTGACGGTGAAGAAATAAACAAGGTTCATCGGTCTCAATGTAAAGACTCTGGACCGGTGAGGTGCGGAAGGCTCCCGTGCAAACACGGAGAGCCTGATGATGTAGGGGGTCCAGCACCTTCACCACCGAATCCTGAGCAGTCATACACCCGGGATCCATAGCCAGGTTTCGATCAGACAAGTGCACGGTACAGGCGGAGCAAAGATGGTTGGTTGGTTGGTTGTTTAGGGTTTTATGGCGCATCAGCATCTAGGGCTATAATGCGCCAAACCAAAGTCCAAAAAGTAAAAAGATAAAAATCATGAAACCCTGAACCAATATGTTAAAAGATAAATTACAAATATAACAAGAAAAATGTAAAACAATAAAATGCCACGTTCGGATTAACAGTAAACAAATGTAGAAATATGTTATAAAAGAGATAAAAGTAACCCAGGAAAAAGCAATCTGGGGTAAATATATATATAAAACTGAAGAGTAAAAACTATAGGCGAGTAAAATATCCAGTAAATCTTAAAAATCTAAATACAGAGGTAAAAGAACAGTCATCACATAACAAATGTCCGAGTGTAAGGGGCTCGGACATAAAATCGTGAAAATTAAAAAACAAACGCCGTTCAAAATGAAAACATGGACATGAGATTAAAATGTGTTTGATTGTTAAAATGGTGTCACAAAACTCGCACTTGGGTTCGTCGTCCGCCCATAAAAGAAACGAATGAGTAATAAACGAGTGACCCAAGCGGAGCCGAGCAACTACAACTTCCTCCTTGCGATTCCTGCGGTAACAAGACTGCCATGGTTTGACGATAGGTTTGATCTCAAAGAGCTTGTTTGTAAACTGTTCTGACCAAGATCTCTGCCACTGTGCCCGGAGCTCGGTGGTAAAACGCTGCCGGAAATCCAGATAGGGAACCGGCAACGGAGAGTGGGACAGGGGCGTGGCTGACTTGGCAGCAGCATCTGCCAAGTCATTGCCCCTAATCCCGACGTGACCAGGCACCCAACAGAAATGGATGGTGGTGGTGGCTGCCCGACGATGTAGTTGCTGGCGGATCTTAGTAAGAACAGGGTGAGGCCGATGCCTCACCGAGATCAAAGCCTGTAGCGAGCTAAGCGAGTCGGTGTAAAGCACACACCGACGATGATGCTTAGTCGCCACGTGGTCCAAGGCGAGGCTGATAGCGTGCAACTCTGCAGTGAAGATGGAACACTGCAGTGGGATCTGGTCTGCAATGATTACATCACAGCAGACCATGGCTGATCCCACTGAAGTGTCGGACTTCGAGCCATCTGTAAAGACAGGCAAGAAGTCCGGGTGCTCAGCACGATGGCTGGCAAAGAGTTGCCGGTACACACAGTCAGGTGTAAAGGCCTTCCCGGTCCTGCACAGGGAAAAATCGCAGGAAGGGGAAACAGCAAGCCAAGGTGGAAGTGGCTCAGCTGTCGACTGTGCAACGCTATCGAGACAGGTGTTGATGTCTCTGAGGTAGCCTCGGACACGCAAACCGAAAGGACGAATGGCAGTCGGCCGATTAGTGTAAAGCATTTCCCACTTCGGACTGAAAATGCAGTCCCAAGTGGGATGGCCAGGCAGGGATCGCAATTTAGACGCATATTGTAGGGACAACTGCTGACGGCGAAGAGATAAAGAAGGTTCGTCGGTCTCAACGTAAAGACTCTGGACCGGTGAGGTGTGGAAGGCTCCCGTGCAAACACGGAGGGCCTGATGATGGAGGGGGTCCACCACCGAATCCCGGGCCGAGTCGTACACCTGGGATCCGTAGTCCAGTTTCGATCGGACAAGTGCACGGTACAGGCGGAGCAAAGAACATCGGTCCGCCCCCCAAGAGAGGGAGGAGAGGACCTTGACGATGTTCAATGCCCGCGTGCACTTGGACCTGAGATGACGTATATGTGGTAAAAAGGTCAATTTCCGATCGAATATGAGACCGAGATTGGTTGGTTGGTTGTTTGGGTTTTAATGGCGCATTAGCAACTAAGGCTATAATGCGCCATACGAATGTCCAGAAGAAAAAAAGATAAAAGTCGTGTAACCCTTAACCGAATTTTAAAAGAAATCACAAACATATACTAAGAATGTAAAGCAATAAAAAGAAACATAATTGATAACAAGAAACAAATGTATAAATAAGTTATAAATATAAATGTAACCCAGGTGTAAGCAACCTGGGTTAAATATTGTAATAAAACTATATTCGAGTAAAATATCCTGTAAAAAGTAAAAATTCAAATACAGCGTTAAAACAACAATGATCAGCCAACAAATGTCCGAGTGTAAGGGGCTCGGACGTAAAATTGTGAAAATTAAAATACAAACGACGTTCTAGGTTAAAACAGGGACATTCAATTAAAATATGTTTGATTGTTAAAATGGTGTCACAAAACTCGCACTTAGGTACGTCGTCCGCCCGAAGAAGAAACGAATGTGTAATATACGAGTGACCTAAGCGGAGCCGAGCAAGTACAACTTCCTCCTTGCGATTCCTGCGGTAACAAGACTGCCATGGTTTGATGAGAGGTTTGATCTCAAAGAGCTTGTTTGTAAGCTGTTCCGACCAAGATCTCTGCCACCGTGCCCGGAGCTCGATGGTAAAACGCTGCCGGAAATCCAGATATGGAACCGGCAACGGAGAGTCGGACAGGGGCGTGGCTGACTTGGCAGCAGCATCTGCCAAGTCATTGCCCCTGATTCCGACGTGACCGGGCACCCAACAGAAGAGAATCGTGGTGGTGGCTGCCAGACGATGGAGCTGCTGGCGGATCTTGGAGAGAACAGGGTGAGGCCGATGCCTCACTGAGATCAAAGCCTGTAGCGAGCTAAGCGAGTCGGTGTAAAGCACACACCGACGATGATGCTTAGTCGCCACGTGGTCCAAGGCGAGGCTGATAGCGTGCAACTCTGCAGTGAAGATGGAACACTGCAGTGGGATCTGGTCTGCAATGATTACATCACAGCAGACCATGGCTGATCCCACCGATGTGCCGGACTTCGAACCATCTGTAAAGACAGGCAAGAAGTCCGGGTGCTCAGCACGATGGCTGGCAAAGAGTTGCCGGTACACACAGTCGGGTGTAAAGGCCTTCCCCGTCCTGCACAGGGAAAAATCGCAGGTAGGGGAAACAGCGAGCCATGGTGGAATTGGCTCAGCTGTCGACTGTGCAACGCTATCGAGACTGGTGTTGATGTCTCTGAGGTAGCCTCGGACTCGCAAACCAAAAGGACGAATGGCAGTCGGCCGATTATTGTAAAGCATTTCCCACTTCCGACTGAAAACGCAGTCCCAAGTGGGATGGCCAGGCAGGGATCGCAATTTAGAAGCATATTGTAGGGACAACTGCTGACGGCGAAGAGATAAAGACGGTTCGTCGGTCTCAACGTAAAGACTCTGGACCGGTGAGGTGCGGAAGGCTCCCGTGCAAACACGGAGAGCCTGATGATGGAGGGGGTCCAGCACCTTCACCACCGAATCCCGGGCCGAGTCGTACACCTGGGATCCGTAGTCCAGTTTCGATCGGACAAGTGCACGGTACAGGCGGAGCAAAGAACATCGGTCCGCCCCCCAAGAAAGGGAGGAGAGGACCTTGACGATGTTCAATGCCCGCGTGCACTTGGACCTGAGATGACGTATGTGTGGTAAAAAGGTCAATTTCCGATCGAATATGAGACCGAGAAACTTGGTCTCCGCCACAACTGGAATGATGTTACCCCCGAGCCGCAGCTCGGGATCCAGATGAAGATTACGCTTGTGGCAAAAGTGCACACAAGCGGTCTTCTGTGGGGAGAACCGAAACCCGTTTGCCGTCGCCCAAACCGAAAGATTGTTCAGGGCAATTTGCAGTTGTCTTTCAATGACCCTCATGCTGGAAGATGAGCAAAAGATGCTAAAGTCATCAACATAGAGGGCATTGCCTACGGATGGAGGAAGTTGTCTAGTTATGGAATTAATCTTGACAGCGAAAAGCGTAACACTCAGAACGCAGCCTTGTGGCACCCCCTGTTCTTGGGGGTACGGCCGCGACAGAGTGTTACCGACACGGACACGAAAAGAGCGTGTCGATAAGAAGTTGGAGATGAAGATCGGCATGTGACCTCTCAAGCCGAAGCTGTGGAGGTCACGAAGAATGCCGAATCTCCAAGCCGTGTCGTACGCTTTTTCGATGTCGAAGAAAATTGACACCAGGTGCTCTCTACGTAAAAAAGAATTCCTGATAGCCGATTCGAGGCGTATCAGGTGGTCAAGAGTTGACCGTTGCCTGCGAAAGCCACACTGGGTGTTGGAAAGAAGGTTGTGGTGTTCTAAATACCAGATGAGTCTGGCATTTACCATTCTTTCCAACACCTTGCACACGCAGCTCGTCAATGCGATGGGACGATAATTAGAAGGAATCTTGGGATCTTTCCCTGGCTTGGGGAAGGCCAAGACGATGGCCTCCCGCCAGGAGTCCGGAAACTGCTCCTCGAGAAAAATGCGATTGAAGAGATGGAGCAGCCGATCCTTACTCGATGGTGAAAGATGTTGGAGCATGGCATAATGGACATTGTCCGGCCCTACAGCAGAGGCGCGAGAAGAGTGCAGAGCAAGGCGAAGCTCCTCCGCTGTGAATGGCCTGTTGTAAGGCTCCAGGCCATTCGAGTGGAAAGACAGCGGAGAGCGCTCCGCCCTGCCCTTCTGGGCCAGAAACTCGGGGGAGTAAGAGGAAGACGAAGAGATGGAAGAGAAGGACTTCCCCAGAGTGTCGGCAATTGCTTTGGAATCAGCAATTGCCTGTCCATTGTGCTCCAGGATCGATAACGAGTGGGACGTGTAGTTCCCACTCATCTTCCGGACTTTATCCCACACGACCTTAGAAGTAGTCGTGCGGGTAATAGAAGATGTATACTTGATCCAAGATTCCTTCTGGCTCTGGCGTCGGACGAAACGAGCTTTCGCCCTGGCGCGTTTGAAATTTTCGAGGTTGGGGGTTGTCGGATATCTCCGAAACACCCCCCAAGCCTTGTTCTGAGCCTTACGAGCTGCGGTGCAATCTGGATTCCACCACGGTTTCGGAAAGCGAGGAAACCGTGTAGAAGTTTGAGGAATCGTTGATGCAGCTGCATCTACGATACAGTCCGTTATCTCCGCTACTGCCACATTGATTGGCTCCTGGCTGACGGAGTGGTCGTCGAGCTCAGAGAGCAGCTCGAAACCACCCCAGTCAGCCCGATCGAGCCTCCACCGCGAGACGCGTGAAGGGCTGCAAGGCCCCCCACGCGAGATGGTGCACAACACGGGGAGGTGATCGCTTCCGTAAGGGTTGTCCTCGACCTCCCATGTAAAGAGTGGAAGGATCGAGGAGGAGCAGATGGTGAGATCAATGGCAGTGAAAGAGCGGGTTGGGGAGTGAAAGTAAGTACTGACACCGGTGTTCAACAGGGAGAGAGAAGGATCCAGGAGCCACTGCTCCAGGACCCCGCCCCTCCCGTTGGTGTCAGCACTGCCCCATAGTGGACTGTGTCCGTTGAGGTCCCCCATAATGAGGAAGGGGGACGGCAGCTGCGAGACGAGATCATCAAGGTCTTCCTGGAAGACGATGCTCCCAGGTGGAAGATATACAGAGCAGACAGTCAGCGAGAACCCCACGAAGAGACGGATGGCTACCGCCTCTAAGTTGGTGGTGAGGGGTACGACCTGGAATGGAGAATGGTTGCTCACGAGGATGGCGACACCCCCGCGAGCTGGACCATCTCCATCCCGGTCCCGGCGAACTAGTGAAAAGTGCCGGATCGTGGGATCTGTGACTGGCTGCAAGTACGTCTCCTGCAGGCACACACAGATGGGCTGGTGCGCCTGAAGGAGGGCCTTGATGTCGTCAAGATTCCTCTGGAATCCACGACAATTCCATTGTAGGAGTGTGGCCATCTCAGGACTTAGAAGAGTGGGCGGACGACGTGTTTCTATTCAACTTAACCGCCGCGGAGGACGGTTTAGTGAATAGGGGGCGGTCGGTATCCATGTCCTCGGAATCGTCCGAGGGGCATGGATCGGTGACCGCCCTTTGCGGTGCTGTTATTTTCTTTTTTGGCCCCGGTGGGGGCCCCTTCGGTTTGGAAGGTCTTGCTGTCTGAGGACGGGAGGGAGGAGGCCTTCCGGTGGAGGTGGAAGGCTGAGCTGCAGGAATGGAAACCGGGGTTGATGTCGAAGTCGACACCACCCTCGGTCTCGCCTGCGTGAGGAGGTACTTCGCAGCTGGCGAGAAAGACTCAGTAGGTGGTACACTGATGTCAGTCTGCACCGCAACCGAAGTCATTGGAACGATGGGCTTTCCAATGACTGCACTGGCATAGGAAACCTTGCCAGGCGGGGCGGGCGGTGCAGCAAGCTTTCTCGCTTCAGCATACGAGATGTTGTTGATGACTTTGAGGCGTTGTACCTCCTTTTCCTCCTTCCACTTCGGACAGTCGCGGGAGTACGCCGGATGTTCGCCACTGCAGTTCACACAGCATGCCTTTTCAGCTGTGCAGTCAGGATCTAGATGATCCTTACTGCCACAGCGAGCACAGGTGGGCTTGCCCCTGCATGCTGTGCGGGCATGACCGTATATCTGACACTGAAAACAGCGCAGAGGGTTCGGTATATACGGCCGTACCTCACAATGTAAGTAACCTGCCTTGATGGAAGAAGGCAGGCGTGGCGTGTTGAATGTCACGATTAGCACCCGAGTGGGTGTTAATTTCCCATCACGGCGTGTTGAAACCCGGTGGACCGCTGTTACTCCTTGAGGTGTGAGCTCCGAGAGGATCTCCTCCTCAGTGACTTTGAGGAGGCCCCACTCGGTGATCACACCCCGAGAGGAATTCAAAGTTTTATGGGGAGTGACTTCGACAGCCACCCCACCAATTTCTTTGACTTTCAGGAGTAGTTCTGAGTGCTTTGAACAAGCGGTCTCTACTTGTAAGTCGCCAGATCGTAAGCGCTTTACGGATTTCGGTTCTCCCGCAAGACCTTTCAAACCTTTATTAACGAAAAAAGGGGACATGTCCCCAAGTACCTGATCACCCGTGGAGTGGATGATCAGGAACTTTGGGAACGAAGACGAAGACACAGACACAGAAGACGACGGCAGAGATAACGTAGACAATGAGGAAGATGGGGGCTCACGTCGAGCCCTCTTGTTGGCGGCGATCGCATTATTTTCATCACTCTCTCTCATGTTTTTTTAAGGTGGTTCAGTGCCCGCTGTCCCCACCCTCCACGGAGCCCAACAAGGGGACGCCCAGTCGGGCGCCAGGGCTACGCAGGCACTATACCCACACAGACAGTGAGCCAAGCCCTCACAAATAAATAGAAGGAAAATAAAAAGAGAAATGTGCAGAACAAAAACGTTCTACACAAATGAAACAAAGCGTAAAATAAGAAAATTGTGAATGGCCAAACTGGCCTCACAAAGAAAAGATAACGACAAAATGAAAATAAGTTGTGAGGAAACTTGTAAACCTGTACCCGGACCGTGGGCAAGGTTACTCACCGCTCTGCACGGTTGACCCTAGCAGGACCTGCCCACCAGCCGATTGCTCCTGGGGGGGCCACCCCAGGAGCTCCCGTTTACCGGAAGCAGAGGCCAAAGCAGTGTATAGCAGAGGCCCCGGAATCCGCTGCCCAGCCCCGCGACAGACAGGCTCCCCAATGGCAAGACGGCCAATGGGGACCACGCCAGTCATGAGCTGAGGAGAGAAGACGGGGACCCCCGAGCAACTGCCAGGATCCTCCTTTCCCGGGACACGGGTCTCCGCGCACGGCAAACACGCGGGCGAGCGTTTAGGACCCTGCGAAGGTAGCCGAGCCAGCGGAACCTTCACAGGGTGGTCCCCCTCACCACGTACAGGCGCTCACACCGAGGGGGATGAGACCGAGAAACTTGGTCTCCGTCACAACTGGAATGATGTTACCCCCGAGCCGCAGCTCGGGATCCAGATGAAGATTACGCTTGTGGCAAAAGTGCACACAAGCGGTCTTCTGTGGGGAGAACCGAAACCCGTTTGCCGTCGCCCAAACCGAAAGATTGTTCAGGGCAATTTGCAGTTGTCTTTCAATGACCCTCATGCTGGACTAAGAGCAAAAGATGCTAAAGTCATCAACACAGAGGGCATTGCCTACTGATGGAGGAAGTTGTCTAGTTATAAAATTAATCTTGACAGCGAAAAGCGTAACACTCAGAACGCAGCCTTGTGGCACCCCCTGTTCTTGGGGGTACGGCTGCGACAGAGTGTTACCGACACGGACACGAAAAGAGCGTGTCGATAAGAAGTTGGAGATGAAGATCGGCATGTGACCTCTTAAGCCGAAACTGTGGAGGTCACGAAGAATGCCGAATCTCCAAGCCGTGTCGTACGCTTTTTCGATGTCGAAGAAAATTGACACCAGGTGCTCTCTTCCTAAAAATGAATTTCTGATAGCCGATTCGAGGCGTATCAGATGGTCAAGAGTTGACCGTTGCCTGCGAAAGCCACACTGGGTGTTGGAAAGAAGGTTGTGATGTTCTAAATACCAGATGAGTCTGGCATTTACCATTCTTTCCAACACCTTGCACACGCAGCTCGTCAATGCGATGGGACGATAATTGGAAGGAATCTTGGGATCTTTGCCTGGCTTGGGGAAGGCCAAGACGATGGCCTCCCGCCAGGAGTCCGGAAACTGCTCCTCGAGAAAAATGCGATTGAAGAGATGGAGCAGCCGATCCTTACTCGATGGTGAAAGATGTTGGAGCATGGCATAATGGACATTGTCCGGCCCTACAGCAGAGGCACGAGAAGAGTGCAGAGCCAGGCGAAGCTCCTCCGCTGTGAATGGCCTGTTGTAAGGCTCCAGGCCATTCGAGTGGAAAGACAGCGGAGAGCGCTCCGCCCTTCCCTTCTGGGCCAGAAACTCGGGGGAGTAAGAGGAAGACGAAGAGATGGAAGAGAAGGACTCCCCCAGAGTGTCGGCAATTGCTTTGGGATCAGCAATTGCCTGTCCATTGTGCTCCAGGATCGATAACGAGTGGGACGTGTAGTTCCCACTCGTCTTCCGGACTTTATCCCACACGACCTTGGAACTAGTCGTGCGGGTTATGGATGACGTATACTTGATCCAAGATTCCTTCTGGCTCTGGCGTCGGACGAAACGAGCTTTCGCCCTGGCGCGTTTGAAGTTCTCGAGGTTGGGGGTTGTCGGATATCTCCGAAACACTCCCCAAGCCTTGTTCTGAGCCTTACGAGCTGCGGTGCAATCTGGATTCCACCACGGTTTCGGAAAGCGAGGAAACCGTGTAGAAGTTTGAGGAATTGTTGATGCAGCTGCATCTACGATACAGTCCGTTATCTCCGCTACTGCCACATTGATTGGCTCCTGGCTGACGGAGTGGTCGTCGAGCTCAGAGAGCAGCTCGAAACCACCCCAGTCAGCCCGATCCAGCCTCCACCGTGAAACGCGTGAAGGGCTGCAAGGCCCCCCACGGGAGATGGTGCACACCACGGGGAGGTGATCGCTTCCGTAAGGGTTGTCCTCGACCTCCCATGTAAAGAGTGGAAGGATCGAGGAGGAGCAGATGGTGAGGTCAATGGCAGTGAAAGTGCGGGTTGGGGAGTGAAAGTAAGTACTGACACTGGTGTTCAACAGGGAGAGAGAAGGATCCAAGAGCCACTGCTCTAGGACCCCACCCCTCCCGTTGGTGTCAGCACTGCCCCAAAGTGGACTGTGTCCGTTGAGGTCCCCCATAATGAGGAAGGGGGACGGCAGCTGCGAGACGAGATCATCAAGGTCTTCCTGGAAGACGATGCTCCCAGGGGGAAGATATACAGAGCAGACAGTCAGCGAGAACCCCACGAAGAGACGGATGGCTACCGCCTCTAAGTTGGTGGTGAGGTTTACGACCTGGAATGGAGAATGGTTGCTCACGAGGATGGCGACACCCCCGCGAGCTGGACCATCTCCATCCCGGTCCCGGCGAACCAGTGAAAAGTGCCAGATCGTGGGATCTGTGACTGGCTGCAAGTATGTCTCCTGCAGGCACACACAGATGGGCTGGTGTGCCTGAAGGAGGGCCTTGATGTCGTCTAGATTCCTCTGGAATCCACGACAATTCCATTGTAGGAGTGTGGCCATCTCAGGACTTAGAAGAGTGGGCGGACGACAAATTTCTATTCAGTTTAACCGCCGCGGAGGATGGTTTACTGAATAGGGGGCAGTATCCATGTCCTCGGAATCGTCCGAGGGGCATGGATCGGTGACCGCCCTTTGAGGAGGAGTGATGATTTTCTTTTTAGGCCCCGGTGGGGGCCCCTTCGGTTTGGAAGGTCTTGCTGTCTGAGGACGGGAAGGAGGAGGCCTTCCGGTGGAGGTGGAAGGCAGAGCTGCAGGAATGGAAACCGGGGTTGATGTCGAAGTCGACACCACCCTCGGTCTCGCCTGCGTGAGGAGGTACTTCGCAGCTGGCGAGAAAGACTCAGTAGGTGGTACACTGATGTCAGTCTGCACCGCAACCGAAGTCATTGGAACGATGGGCTTTCCAATGACCGCACTGGCATAGGAAACCTTGCCAGGCGGGGCAGGCGGGGCAGCAAGCTTTCTCGCCTCTGCATAAGAGATGTTATTTATGACTTTGAGGCATTGTACCTCCTTTTCCTCTTTCCACTTCGGACAGTCGCGGGAGTACGCCGGATGTTCGCCACTGCAGTTCACACAGCATGCCTTTTCTGCTGTGCAGTCAGGATCTAGATGATCCTTACTGCCACAGCGAGCACAGGTGGGCTTGCCCCTGCATGTTGTGCGGGCATGACCGTATATCTGACACTGAAAACAGTGCAGAGGGTTCGGTATATACGGCCGTACCTCACAATGTAAGTAACCTGCCTTGATGGAAGAAGACAGGCGTGGCGTTTTGAATGTCACAATCAGCACCAGGGTGGGTGTTAATTTCCCATCACGGCGTGTCGAAACCCGATGGACCGCTGTTACTTCTTGAGGTGTGAGCTCCGAGAGGATTTCCTCCTCAGTGACTTTGAGGAGGCCCCACTTGGTGATCACACCACGAGAGGAATTCAAAGTTTTATGGGGAGTGACTTCGACAACCACCCCACCAATTTCTTTGACTTTCAAGATTAGTTCGGAGTGTTTCGAACAAGCGGTCTCAACCTGAAAGTCGCCAGATCGTAAGCGCTTGACGGATTTCGGCTCTCCCGCAAGAACTTTCAAACCTTTGTTAACAAAAAAGGGGACATGTCCTCAAGTACCCGATCACCCGTAGAGTGGATGATCAGGAAGTTTGAGAACAAAGATACAGACACAGAAGACGACGGCAGTGATTACGTAGACGAAGAAGAAGATGGGGGTTCATGTCGAGCCCTCTTGTTGGCGGTGATCGCATTTTCCTCATTAACTCGCATGATTGTTTTTGTGTGGTTCAGTGCCCGCTGTCCCCACCCTTCACGGAGCACAACAAGGGGACGCCCAGTCGGGCGCCAGGGCTACGCAGGCACTATACCCACACAGACAGTGAGCCAAGCCCTCACAAATAAATACAAGGAAAATGAAAAGAGAAATGTGCAGAACAAAAACGTTCTACACAAAAGAAACAAAGCTTAAAATAACAAAATTGTGAATGGCCAACCTGGCCTCACAAAGAAAATATAACGACAAAAGGAAAATAAGTTGTGAGGAAACTTGTAAACCTGTACCCGGACCGTGGGCAAGGTTACTCACCGCTCTGCATGGTTGACCCTAGCAGGAGCTGCCCACCAGCCGATTGCTCCTGGGGGGGCCACCCCAGGATCTCCCGTTTACCGGAAGCAGAGGCCAAAGCAGTGTATAGCAGAGGGCCCGGAATCCGCTGCCCAGCGGATTCCGAGCCCTCTGCCCGTATAGAAGTTTGAGGAATTGTTGATGCAGCTGCATCTACGATACAGTCCGTTATTTACACTACTGCCACCTTGATTAGCTCCTGGCTGACAGAGTGTTCATCGAGCTGAGAGAGCAGCTAGAAACCACCCCAGTCAGCCGGATCGAACCTCCTCCGCGAGACGCGTGAAGGGCTGCAAGCCCCCCACGGGAAATGGTGCACACCACTGGGAGGTGATCGCTTCCGTAAGGGTTGTCCTCGACCTCCCATGTAAAGAGTGGAAGGATCGAGGAGGAGCAGATGGTAAGGTCAATGGCAGTGAAAGTGCGGGTTGGGGAGTGAAAGTACTGACACCGGTTTGTTTGTTTGTTTGTTTGTTTGGGGTTTATTGGCGCAACAGCAACTAAGGCTATATTGCGCCAAACAAACGATAAAAAGGGATAAAAGTCGCATAACCCACAACCAAAATTAAAATGAACACAAACAAAACGGCACAAAACGACAAGTAAAAAGAGTAAAAGGTAACAAGTGTAGAAGTTAACAATAAAAATGGGTGTATAGGACCTGTGTAAAACCACAAACAAGAGTAAAAACCAGGAAACAGGGTAAAAATCAAAGACGTGTAAAATAACCTGTAAAACGTAAAAAGTCGAAAACAGGAGTTAAAAACGATTCATCAGATAAAAGATGGCTGAGTGTAAGAGGCTCAGCCATAAAATTGTGGAAGCTAAAATACATTTTGCGTTCAAGGTTAAAAGCGAGACAATGAAGTAAAATATGTTTAACGGTTAAAATGGTGTCACAAAACTCGCACTTAGGTACTGCGTCCGCCTTAAGTAGAAAAGAGTGAGTTAAAAACGAGTGACCTAAGCGGAGCCGAGCAAGGACAACTTCCTCCTTACGATTCCTGCAGTAACAAGACTGCCACGGTTTGACGATAGGTTTGATCTCAAAGAGCTTGTTGGTAAGCTGTTCCGACCAAGATCTCTGCCACTGTGCCCGGAGCTCGATGGTGAAACGCTGCCGGAAATCCACATATGGAACCGGCAACGGAGAGTCGGACAGGGGCGTGGCTGACCTGGCAGCAGAATCTGCCAAATCATTGCCCCTGATTCCGACATGACCGGGCACCCAACAGAAGAGAATCGTGGTGGTGGCTGCCAGACGATGGAGCTGCTGGCGGATCTTGGAGAGAACAGGGTGAGGCCGATGCCTCACCGAGATCAAAGCCTGTAGCGAGCTAAGCGAGTCGGTGTAAAGCACACACCGACGATGGTGCTTAGCTGCTATATGGTCCAAGGCAATGCTGATAGCATGCAACTCAGCAGTGAAGATGGAACACTGCTGTGGGATCTGGTCTGCAATGATTACATCACAGCAGACCATGGCTGATCCCACCGAAGTGCCGGACTTCGAGCCATCTGTGAAGACAGGCAAGAAGTCCGGGTGCTCAGCACGATGGCTGGCAAAGAGTTGCCGGTACACACAGTCAGGTGTAAAGGCCTTCCCCGTCCTGCACAGGGAAAAATCGCAGGAAGGGGAAACAGCGAGCCAGGGTGGAAGTGGCTCAGCTGTCGACTGTGCGATGCTATCGAGACTGGTGTTGATGTCTCTGAGGTAGCCTCGGACACGCAAACCGAAAGGACGAATGGCAGTCGGCCGATTCTGGTATAACATTTCCCACCTGGGACTGAAAACGCAGTCCCAAGTGGGATGGCCTGGCAGGGATCGCAATTTTGATGCATACTGCAGGGACAACTGCTGACGGCGAATAGATAAAGATGGTTCATTGGTCTCAACGTAGAGACTCTGGACCGGCGAAGTGCGGAAGGCCCCCGTGCAAACACGGAGGGCCTGATGATGGAGTGGGTCCAGCACCTTCACCACCGAATCCCGGGCGGAGTCATACACCTGGGATCCGTAGTCCAGTTTCGACCGGACAAGTGCACGGTAAAGGCGGAGCAAAGAACATCGGTCCGCCCCCCAAGATAGGGAGGAGAGGACCTTGATGATGTTCAATGCCCGCGTGCACTTGGACCTGAGATGTCGGATATGTGATAAAAAGGTCAATTTCCGGTCGAAGATGAGACCGAGAAACTTGGTCTCCGCCACAACTGGAATGATGGTACCCCCGAGCCGCAGCTCGGGGTCCAGATGAAGATTACGCTTGCGGCAAAAGTGCACACAAGCGGTCTTCTGTGGGGAGAACCGGAACCCATTGGCCGTCGCCCAAACTGAGAGATTGTTCAGGGCAGTTTGCAGTTGTCGTTCAATGACCCTCATGCTGGACAATGAGCAAAAGATGCTAAAGTCGTCAACATAGAGGGCATTGCCTACAGTCGGAGGAAGTTGCCGTGTAATGGAATTTATCTTGACAGCGAAAAGCGTAACACTCAGGACGCAGCCTTGAGGCACCCCCTGTTCTTGGGGGAAAGGCCGCGACAGAGTGTTGCCGACACGGACTCGAAAAACACGAGAAGATAAAAAGTTCGCAATGAAGATCGGCATGTGACCTCGCAAGCCGAAGCTGTGAAGGTCACGAAGAATGCCGAATCTCCATGCCGTGTCGTATGCTTTTTCGATGTCGAAGAAAACTGACACCAGGTGCTCTCGTCGTAAAAAAGAATTCCTGATCGCCGATTCGAGGCGGATCAGGTGGTCTAAAGTAGACCGGTGCCTGCGAAAGCCACACTGGGTGTTGGAAAGAAGGCCGTGATGTTCCAAATACCAGGCCAGCTTGGTATTTACCATCCTTTCCAACACCTTGCAGACGCAGCTCGTCAATGCAATCGGACGATAATTGGAAGGAATCTTGGGATCTTTGCCTGGCTTAGGGAAGGCCAAGACGATGGCCTCCCGCCAGGAGTCCGGAAACTGCTCCTCGATGAAAATACGGTTGAAGATTCGGAGCAGTCGATCCTTACTCGATGGTGAGAGATGTTGGAGCATGGCATAATGGACATTGTCTGGCCCCACAGCAGATGCACGAGAAGTGTGCAGAGCACGGCGAAGCTCCTCCGCTGTGAATGGCCTGTTGTAAGACTCCAGGCCATTCGAATGGAAGGACAGCGGAGAGCGTTCGGCCCTGCTCTTCTGGGCCAGAAACTCGGGGGAGTAGGAGGACAGAGAAGAGATGGTGGAGAATGACTCCCCCAGAATGTCGGCAATTGCTCGAGGATCAGCAATTGCCTGTCCATTGTGCTCCAGGATCGATAATGAGTGGGACGTGTACTTCCCACCCATCTTCTTCCTTATCCCACACGACCTTAGAACTGGTCGTGCGGGTGATAGAAGATGTATATTTCATCCAAGATTCCTTCTGGCTCTGGCGCCGGACGAAACGGGCTTTCGCCCTGGCGCGTTTGAATGCTTCGAGGTTGGGGGACGTCGGATATCTCCGAAACACCCCCCAAGCCTTGTTCTGAGCCTTACGAGCTGCGGTGCAGTCGGGATTCCACCACGGTTTTGGGGCCACGGGGACCCCAGGATCTCCCGTTTACCTGAAGCAGAGCCCAAAGCAGTGTATAGCAGAGGGCCCGGAATCCGCTGCCCAGCCCCACGACAGACAGGCTCCCCAATGGCAAGACGGCCAATGGGGACCACGCCACTCATGAGCTGAGGAGAGAAGACTGGCACCCCCAAGCAACTACCAGGATCCTCCTTTCCCGGGACACAGTTCTCCGCGCACGGCAAACATTCAGGCGAGCGTTTAGGACACTGCGAAAGTAACCGAGCCTCCGCAGGGTGGTCCCCCTCACCGAGTACAGGCGCTCACACCGAGGGGGAAGAGCAAAAGATGCTAAAGTGATCAACATAGAGGGCATTGCCTACTGATGGAGGAAGTTGTCTAGTAATTGAATTAATCTTGACAGCAAAAAGCGTAACACTCCGCACGCAGCCTTGTGGCTCCCTCTGTTCTTGGGGGTACGGCCGCGACAGAGTGTTACAGACACGGACACGAAAAGAACGTGTCGATAAGAAGTTGTAGATGAAGATCGGCATGTGACCTCTCAAGCCAAAGCTGTGTAAGTCACAAAGAATACCGCCTTTTCGATGTCGAAAAAAATTGACACCAGGTGCTCTCTTCGTAAAAAAGAATTTCTGATAGCCGATTCGAGGCGTATGAGATGGTCAAGAGTTGACCGTTGCCTGCAAAAGCCACACTGGGTGTTGGAAAGAAGGTTGTGCAGTTCTAAATACCAGATGAATCTGTCATTTACCATTCTTTCCAACACCTTGCACACGCAGCTCGTAAATGCAATGGGACGATAATTGGAAGGAATCCTGGGATCTTTGCCTGGCTTGGGGAAGGCCAAGACGATGGTCTCCCACCAGGAGTCCGGAAACTGCTCCTCGAGAAAAATGCGATTGAAAAGATGGAGCAGCCGATCCTTACTCGATGGTGAAAGATGTTGGAGCATAGCATAATGGACATTGTCCAGCCCTACAGCTTGTTTGTTTGTTTGTTTGGGGTTTAATGGCGCATCGGCGACAAGGCCATAATGCGCCAAACAAAGGACAATATAAAAGATAAAAGACATAGAACCCCGTAACAAAAAGTTAAAATATAGTTGCAACATTGTAAAGTGGTAAAAGCACAGAAAACAAGTATATGTGAACAGAGTAAAACAAGTGTAGAAATATTAAATAAAATAATCCCAGGTGTAAGAGACCTGGGGTAAATAATACATATATTAAGGTAAAATCAAATTCTGTTAAAATATCCACAATATTTCATATAGCTAAAAACTGGAGATAAAATGCAATGATCAGATAAAAGATGTCCGAGTGTAAGAGGCTCGGACATAAAATTATGAAAGCTAAAATAACATAGACGTTCGAAATTAAAACACGGACATTCGACTAAAATATGTTTAATAGTTAAAATGGTGTCACAAAACTCGCACTTAGGTACGTCGTCCGCCCGTAAAAGAAACGAATGAGTAATAAACGAGTGACCTAAGCGGAGCCGAGCAAGTACAACTTCCTCCTTGCGATTCCTGCGGTAACAAGACTGCCATGGTTTGATGATAGGTTTGATCTCAAAGAGCTTGTTCGTAAGCTGTTCTGACCAAGATCTCTGCCACTGTGCCCGGAGCTCGGTGGTAAAACGCTGCCGGAAATCCAGATAGGGAACCGGCAACGGAGAGTCGGACAGGGGCGTGGCTGACTTGGCAGCAGCATCTGCCAAGTCATTGCCCCTGATCCCGACATGACCGGGCACCCAACAGAAGAGAATCGTGGTGGTGGCTGCCAGACGATGGAGCTGCTGGCGGATCTTGGAGAGAACAGGGTGAGGCCGATGCCTCACCGAGATCAAAGCCTGTAGCGAGCTAAGCGAGTCGGTGTAAAGCACACACCGACGATGATGCTTAGTCGCTACGTGGTCCAAGGCGAGGCTGATAGCGTGCAACTCTGCAGTGAAGATGGAACACTGCAGTGGGATCTGGTCTGCAATGATTACATCACAGCAGACCATGGCTGATCCCACCGAAGTGCCGGACTTCGAGCCATCTGTAAAGACAGGCAAGAAGTCCGGGTGCTCAGCACGATGGCTGGCAAAGAGTTGCCGGTACACACAGTCGGGTGTAAAGGCCTTCCCCGTCCTGCACAGGGAAAAATCGCAGGAAGGGGAAACAGCGAGCCAAGGTGGAAGTGGCTCAGCTGTCGACTGTGCAACGCTATCGAGACTGGTGTTGATGTCTCTGAGGTAGCCTCGGACACGCAAACCAAAAGGACGAATAGCAGTCGGCCGATTAGTGTAAAGCATTTCCCACTTCGGACTGAAAACGCAGTCCCAAGTGGGATGGCCAGGCAGGGATCGCAATTTAGACGCATATTGTAGGGACAACTGCTGACGGCGAAGAGATAAAGAAGGTTCGTCGGTCTCAACGTAAAGACTCTGGACCGGTGAGGTGCGGAAGGCTCCCGTGCAAACACGGAGAGCCTGGTGATGGAGCGGGTCCAGCACCTTCACCACCGAATCCCGGGCCGAGTCGTACACCTGGGATCCGTAGTCCAGTTTCGATCGGACAAGTGCACGGTATAGGCGGAGCAAAGAACATCGGTCCGCCCCCCAAGAAAGGGAGGAGAGGACCTTGACGATGTTCAATGCCCGCGTGCACTTGGACCTGAGATGATGTATGTGTGGTAAAAAGGTCAATTTCCGATCGAATATGAGACCGAGAAACTTGGTCTCCGCCACAACTGGAATGATGTTACCCCCGAGCCGCAGCTCGGGATCCAGATGAAGATTACGCTTGTGGCAAAAGTGCACACAAGCGGCCTTCTGTGGGGAGAACCGAAACCCGTTTGCCGTCGCCCAAACCGATAGATTGTTCAGGGCAATTTGCAGTTGTCTTTCAATGACCCTCATGCTGGACGAAGAGCAAAAGATGCTAAAGTCATCAACATAGAGGGCATTGCCTACTGATGGAGGAAGTTGTCTAGTAATAGAATTAATCTTGACAGCGAAAAGCGTAACACTCAGAACGCAGCCTTGTGGCACCCCCTGTTCTTGGGGGTACGGCTGCGACAGAGTGTTACCGACACGGACACGAAAAGAGCGTGTCGATAAGAAGTTGGAGATGAAGATCGGCATGTGACCTCTTAAGCCGAAACTGTGGAGGTCACGAAGAATGCCGAATCTCCAAGCCGTGTCGTACGCTTTTTCGATGTCGAAGAAAATGGACACCAGGTGCTCTCTACGTAAAAAGGAATTCCTGATCGCCGATTCGAGGCGGATCAGGTGGTCTAAAGTAGACCGGTGCCTGCGAAAGCCACACTGGGTGTTGGAAAGAAGGTTGTGATGTTCTAAATACCAGATGAGTCTGGCATTTACCATTCTTTCCAACACCTTACACACGCAGCTCATCAATGCGATAGGACGATAATTCGAAGGAATCTTGGGATCTTTGCCTGGCTTGGGGAAGGCCAAGACGATGGCCTCCCGCCAGGAGTCCGGAAACTGCTCCTCGAGAAAAATGCGATTGAAGAGATGGAGCAGCCGATCCTTACTCGATGGTGAAAGATGTTGGAGCATGGCATAATGGACATTGTCCGGCCCTACAGCAGAGGCACGAGAAGAGTGCAGTGCAAGGCGAAGCTCCTCCGCTGTGAATGGCCTGTTGTAAGACTCCAGGCCATTCGAGTGGAAAGACAGCGGAGAGCGCTCCGCCCTGCCCTTCTGGGCCAGAAACTCGGGGGAGTAAGAGGAAGACGAAGAGATGGAAGAGAAGGACTCCCCCAGAGTGTCGGCAATTGCTTTGGGATCAGCAATTGCCTGTCCATTGTGCTCCAGGATCGATAACGAGTGGGACGTGTAGTTCCCACTCATCTTCCGAACTTTATCCCACACGACCTTAGAACTAGTCGTGCGGGTGATGGATGACGTATACTTGATCCAAGATTCCTTTTGGCTCTGGCGTCGGAAGAAACGTGCTTTCGCCCTGGCGCGTTTGAAAAGTTCAAGGTTGGGGGACGTCGGATATCTCCGAAACACCCCCCAAGCCTTGTTCTGAGCCTTACGAGCTGCGGTGCATTCTGGATTCCACCACGGTTTCGGAAAGCGAGGAAACCGTGTAGAAGTTTGAGGAATCGTTGATGCAGCTGCATCTACGATACAGTCCGTTATCTCCGCTACTGCCACATTGATTGGCTCCTGGCTGACAGAGTGGTCGTCGAGCTCAGAGAGCAGCTCGAAACCACCCCAGTCAGCCCGATCGAGCCTCCACCGTGAGATGTGTGAAGGGCTGCAAGGCCCCCCACGGGAGATGGTGCACACCACGGGGAGGTGATCGCTTCCGTACGGGTTGTCCTCGACCTCCCATGTAAAGAGTGGAAGGACCGAGGAGGAGCAGATGGTGAGGTCAATGGCAGTGAAAGTGCGGGTTGGGGAGTGAAAGTAAGTACTGACACCGGTGTTCAACAGGGAGAGAGAAGGATCCAGGAGCCACTGCTCCAGGACCCCACCCCTCCCGTTGGTGTCAGCACTGCCCCAAAGTGGACTGTGTCCGTTGAGGTCCCCCATAATGAGGAAGGGGGACGGCAGCTGCGAGACGAGATCATCAAGGTCTTCCTGGAAGACGATGCTTCCAGGTGGAAGATATACAGAGCAGACAGTCAGTGAGAACCCCACGAAGAGACGGATGGCTACCGCCTCTAAGGTGGTAGTGAGGGGTACGACCTGGAATGGAGAATGGTTGCTCACGAGGATGGCGACACCCCCGCGAGCTGGACCATCTCCATCCCGGTCCCGGCGAACTAGTGAAAAGTGCCGGATCGTGGGATCTGTGACTGGCTGCAAGTACGTCTCCTGCAGGCACACACAGATGGGCTGGTGTGCCTGAAGGAGGGCCTTGATGTCGTCAAGATTCCTCTGGAATCCACGACAATTCCATTGTAGGAGTGTGGCCATCTCAGGACTTAGAAGAGTGGGCGGACGACGTGTTCCTATTCAACTTAACCGCCGCAGAGGACGGTTTAGTGAATAGGGGGCGGTCGGTATCCATGTCCTCGGAATCGTCCGAGGGACATGGATCGGTGACCGCCCTTTGAGGTGCGGTTATTTTCTTCTTAGGACCCGGCGGGGGCCCCTTAGGTTTGGAAGGTCTTGCTGTCTGAGGACGGGAAGGAGGAGGCCTTCCGGTGGAGGTGGAAGACTGAACAGCAGGAATGGAAACCGGGGTTGATGTCGAAGTCGACACCACCCTCGGTCTCGCCTGCGTGAGGAGGTACTTCGCAGCTGGCGAGAAAGACTCAGTAGGTGGTACACTGATGTCAGTCTGCACCGCAACCGAAGTCATTGGAACGATGGGCTTTCCAATGACTGCACTGGCATAGGAAACCTTGCCAGGTGGGGCGGGCGGTGCAGCCAGCTTTCTCGCTTCAGCATACGAGATGTTGTTCACGACTTTGAGGCGTTGTACCTCCTTTTCCTCCTTCCACTTCGGACAGTCGCGGGAGTACGCCGGATGTTCGCCACTACAGTTCACACAGCATGCCTTTTCTGCTGTGCAGTCAGGATCGAGATGATCCTTACTGCCACAGCGAGCACAGGTGGGCTTGCCCCTGCATGCTGTGCGGGCATGACCGTATATCTGACACTGAAAACAGCGCAGAGGGTTCGGTATATACGGCCGTACCTCACAATGTAAATAACCTGCCTTGATGGAAGAAGGCAGGCGTGGCGTGTTGAATGTAACAATCAGCACCCTGGTGGGTGCCAATTTCCCATCACGGCGTGTCGAAACCCGGTGGACCGCTGTTACTCCTTGAGGTGTGAGCTCTGAGAGGATTTCCTCCTCAGTGACTTTGAGGAGGCCCCACTCGGTGATCACACCCCGAGAGGAATTCAAAGTTTTATGGGGAGTGACTTCGACAGCCACCCCACCAATTTCTTTGACTTTCAGGAGCAGTTCAGAGTGTTTAGAACAAGCGGTCTCAACCTGCAAGTCGCCAGATCGTAAGCGCTTGACGGATTTCGGTTCTCCCGCAAGACCTTTCAAACCTTTATTCACAAAAAAAGGGGACATGTCCCCAAGCACCTGATCACCCGTGGAGTGGATGATCAGGAACTTTGGGAACGAAGACACAGACACAGAAGAAGACGGCAGTGATAACGTAGACGAAGAAGACGGGGGTTCATGTCGAGCCCTCTTGTTTGCAATGATCGAATTTTCCTCACTCTCTCTCATGTTTATTTTAGTGTGGTTCGGTGCCCGCTGTCCCCACCCTCCACGGAGCCCAACAAGGGGACGCCCAGTCGGGCGCCAGGGCTACGCAGGCACTATACCCACACAGACAGTGAGCCAAGCCCTCACAAATAAATACAAGGAAAATGAAAAGAGAAATGTGCAGAACAAAAACGTTCTACACAAAAGAAACAAAGCTTAAAATAACAAAATTGTGAATGGCCAACCTGGCCTCACAAAGAAAAGATAACGACAAAAGGAAAATAAGTTGTGAGGAAACTTGTAAACCTGTACCCGGACCGTGGGCAAGGTTACTCACCGCTCTGCACGGTTGACCCTAGCAGGACCTGCCCACCAGCCGATTGCTCCTGGGGGGGCCACCCCAGGAGCTCCCGTTTACCGGAAGCAGAGGCCAAAGCAGTGTATAGCAGAGGCCCCGGAATCCGCTGCCCAGCCCCGCGACCAGCCCTACAGCAGAGGCACGAGAAGAGTGCAGAGCAAGGCGAAACTCCTCCACTGTGAATGGCCTGTTATAAGGCTCCAGGCCATTTGAGTGGAAAGAGAGCGGAGAGCGTTCGGCCCTACTCTTCTGCGCCAGAAACTCCGGGGAGTAGGAGGACAGAGAAGAGATGGTAAAGAATGACTCCCCCGGAGTGTCGGCAATTGGCTGTCCATTGTGCTCCACGATCGATAACATGTGGGACATGTAGTGCCCACCCATCTTCCGGACTTTATCCCACACGACCTTAGAAGTGGTTGTGCAGGTGATAGAAGACGTATACTTGATCCAAGATTCCTTCTGGCTCTGGCGTCGGACGAAACGAGCTTTTGCCCTTACACGTTTGAACTTTTCGAGGTTGGGGGTCATCGGATATCTCCGAAACACCCCCCAAGCTTTGTTCTGAGCCTTATGAGCTGCGGTGCAATCTGGATTCCACCATGGTTTCAGAAACGAGGAAACCGTGTCGAAGTTTGAGAAATTGTTGATGCAGCTGCATCTACGATACAGTACGTTATTTCCGCTACTGCCACATTGATGGGCTCCTGGCTGACAGAGTGGTCATCGAGCTCTGATACCAGCTTGAAACCACCCCAGTCAGCCTGACCAAGCCTCCACAGCGAGATGCATGAAGGGCTACGAGGCCTCCCACGGGAGATGGTACACACCACGCGGAGGTGATCGCTTCCATAGGGGTTGTCCTCGACCTCCCATGTAAAGATTGGAAGGATCGAGGAGGAGCAGATGGTAAGGTCAATGGCAGTGAAAGAGCGGGTTGGGAAGTGCAAGTAAGTACTAACACCGGTGTTCAACAGGTAGATCACAGTCTTTTAAAACAGTTACTGCGGGATAGTCCTTATTCTAATGAAGGTCGAATTCGCAAAATATGGGACCTTGTAATTATTTTTGAGGATTGCATCAGCCATTCTGTGAGGGGTTGCCACCGAAAGTTTAGTTTTGTAATTTTTTTGAGGATTGCATCAACCGTTCTGAGACGGGGATGAGCGTTGCCACCAAAAAAAAGTTTAATGGACTTAGAAAATTTCAGATGAGTGTAGATAACATGGGAGTGTGTGATCGGGGGAGTTTAATAAAGGGGGTGGAACTTTTGATAAGGGTGAGTCAAAAATTGGGAATAATTTGGGTTAAAATCTTGCTAAAGTATACACTAGATGATGCCACCAAAAATCTTTTTCAGGTGTTAGGAAATAACAGCTAGTCAAGTGCGATAACATCCAGCTATTGACACCAAGGTAGAGGGTTCGAATCACTGCGTCGGAAGGAATTTTTTTTTAAATACAGGAGATGTACTAAAAATAGTACGGACGTTGGATGGCACCACAATTAGATTAAATGTGCATAGAGAAAGCTGATTTACCAAGCAATGGGGGGCGGGGGTGGCTCAGTTGGTAGCACGCTAGGCTCGTAATCTGTAGTTCCCAGGTTCGAGTCCCAGCTGGGTCAGCAATGAGATTTATCTCCGCAAAAATTCGCCGCCCTGCCCACGGTCAGTAGGGACACCGATGGGCTTGGAAAGGCCGCCGTCCGTCGGATGGGACGTTAAACCATGGCCCTGTGTGCGGGAGAGCCATACCCTGTGTACGTTAAAGAACACACTGGATTGCCTTGACGGGAGGCTACCATCTGTCTCCCAACAGCTGTTCCAGTGGGTCCCCTCCCCCAACCTTTTCTGAGCCTTCGGGGTCCATGTGACCTGGCCATTTAGCCCATGGTGTGCAAAAAAGTGCCGCTCAGAGGTAAAACAACCCAACCAAAGCGATGGATCAACCAGGGGGTCTTTAAAGAGGGGACTTAAAATACAGGTGGGTGAACCAGGGGGGCAACTTTGATAAGGGGGTTTTTTAATGAGGGGGGAGTCAAAAATTGGGAAATTTTCGATTAAAGCAGAGGGCTTCTTCCTAAGTACTCATCATATACAGTAGATGGCGCCACGGGTTTATAATAAAGGGGGAGGAATTTTAATAAGGGGGTTTTAATTAGGGGGAGTCAAAAATTGGAAAAAGTACGACTAAAATTGGGGTTTTTCTAAAAAAATAGTACTCAGCATATACACTAGATGGCACCATGGTACTTAATAAAGGGGGGTTTTAATAAGGAGTTTTTGAAAGGGAGATTAATTAATTTTTAATTATTGATCATGAATTGTTAATAAGGGGGCGGGGTCACGTGACCTAAAGTGGGCGTGGCAGGTGACGTCGCGGGGGAAAAGCTCAGTGCTTGGGGAAACGCCCGGGTGGGACTAGACTACTTCTGTTATTTCATATATTATGTGAATATAAATATATTAAACACCGAAATACATACAATATTGTTTTCAAGTTAACTTCGAAGTTAATCCTCTATGCTGACCACTAATTTGGATTTTACAACTGAAGGAATCAAAAAATATAACATAAAAATTTGAGGTATTTTGATTTTGCTAATATGTAATGATAAAAGTTTATTGTAAAAAATATCGACAACAGTAAACTTCTTCGCCAATCAATTCCTAATACCTTTTATCATTAATATAATATCAGATGTTGTCTATATAAACAAATTTATACATAATAAACTTAATACTGGAGTTGTTTCCAAGCTCAATTCCTGGGATTGGAATATTTGAAACCTTTAAACATCATAAGAGAGTGTTGTTTCAAATGATTTTCAGCATTTTATTTTACATCATAACCTTATAGTAACATTACGAATAGCACTTTATGGCTAGTATTAGCAGTGGAATGCTATTAGATGGTATCATTAACTTTGAAGGTGAACGTTATATGCTAAACAAAGGGCTAGAAATATTGAGGTTTGGTTTGGTTTGGTTGTTTGGGGTTTATTGGCGCAACAGCAACTGAGGCTATATTGCGCCAAACAAACGATAAAAAGGGATAAAAGTCTCATAACCCACAACCAAAGTTAAAACGAACACAAAAAAAACGGCACAAAACGACAAGTAAAAAGATTAAAAAGTAACAACAAGTGTAGAAGTTAACAATAAAAATGGGTGTATAGGACCTAATGAAAACCACAAACAAGAGTAAAAACTAGGAAACAGGGTAAAAATTAAATACGTGTAAAATAACCAGTAAAACGTAAAAAGTCGAAAACAGGAGTTAAAAACGATTCATCAGATAAAAGAAGGCCGAGTGTAAGAGGCTCAGCCATAAAATTGTGGAAGGTAAAATACATTTTGCGTTCAAGATTAAAAGCGGGACAATGAATTAAAATATGTTTAACAGTTAAAATGGTGTCACAAAACTCGCACTTAGGTACTGCGTCCGGCTTAAGTAGAAAAGAGTGTGTTAAAAACGAGTGACTTAAGCGGAGCCGAGCAAGGGCAACTTCCTCCTTACGATTCCTGCGAAAACAAGACTGCCACGGTTTGACAATGGGCTTGATCTCGAAGAGCTTGTTAGCAACCTGTTCAGACCAAGATCTCTGCCATTGTGCCCGGAGCTCGATGGTGAAACACTGCCGGAAATCCACATATGGAACCGGCAACGGAGAGTCGGACAGGGGCGTGGCTGACTTGGCAGCAGCATCTGCCAAGTAATTGCCCCTGATCCCGACATGACCGGGCACCCAACAGAAGAGAATCGTGGTGGTGGCTGCCAGACGATGGAGCTGCTGGCGGATCTATGAGAGAACAGGGTGAGGCCGATGCCTCACTCAGATCAAAGCCTGTAGCGAGCTAAGCGAGTCGGTGTAAAGCACACACCGACGATGATGCTTAGCTACTATATGGTCCAAGGCAATGCTGATAGCATGCAACTCAGCAGTGAAGATGGAACACTGATGTAGGATCTGGTCTGCAATGATTACATCACAGCAGACCATGGCTGATCCCACTGAAGTGTCGGACTTCGAGCCATCTGTGAAGACAGGCAAGAAGTCCGGGTGCGCAGTACGATGGCTGGCAAAGAGTTGCCGGTACACACAGTCGGGTGTAAAGGCCTTCCCCGTCCTGCACAGGGAAAAATCGCAGGAAGGGGAAACAGCGAGCCAAGGTGGAAGTGGCTCAGCTGTCGACTGTGCGATGCTATCGAGACTGGTGTTGATGTCTCGCAGGTAACCTCGGACACGCAAACCGAAAGGACGAATGGCAGTCGGCCGATTCTGGTATAACATTTCCCACCTGGGACTGAAAACGCAGTCCCAAGTGGGATGGCGTGGCAGGGATCGCAATTTTGATGCATACTGCAGGGACAACTGCTGACGGCGAATAGATAAAGATGGTTCATCGGTCTCAACGTAGAGACTCTGGACCGGTGAAGTGCGGAAGGCCCCCGTGCACACACGGAGGGCCTGATGATGGAGTGGGTCCAGCACCTTCACCACCGAATCCCAGGCGGAGTCATACACCTGGGATCCGTAGTTCAGTTTCGACCGGACAAGTGCACGGTAAAGGTGGAGCAAAGAACATCGGTCCGCCCCCCAAGAGAGGGAGGAGAGGACCTTGATGATGTTCAATGCCCGCGTGCACTTGGACCTGAGATGTCGAATATGTGGTAAAAAGGTCAATTTCCGGTCGAAGATGAGACCGAGAAACTTGGTCTCCGCCACAACTGGAATGATGGTAACCCCGAGCCACAGCTCGGGGTCCAGATGAAGATTACGCTTGCAGCAAAAGTGCACACAAGCGGTCTTCTGTGGGGAGAACCGGAACCCATTGGCCGTCGCCCAAACCGAGAGATTGTGCAGGGCAGTTTGCAGTTGTCGTTCAATGACCCTCATGCTGGGAAATATTGAGAAAAACTAGCTTACTGGTAGAATAACTGGGTGCACTCCTTAGGAGAATTAATTTCTTCAACCATGGATTTTTATTGGAAACTTAAAAAATACACTGATCATAGAATTGTTTTGAACACAATTATATCTTTTACTTTCCAAGGAAAAAAGTCTTAAGTTCTGAATAAATTTGCACAGTGTATGATGAACAGTATTCCTGGCGTTTGGATTTTTGTTTTAGTGTTTATCATTCATCAGAGGTTTTTTTATACATATTCTCAATATTTCTTTTGCATACATAGATGTATGTACTCCACTTTGTACCTGATGTCGGAAGAGAAACCAGCATGTTTGACATGAAAATTGGGAGAAAGTTTTCTGCACCTCTAAAGTATTCAAGATTAGCACCAAACTCCATCCCATGTCTCTTTCCAGGCTGTCCTTTATATTTATCTTCACACCACAGTAATAGTGTAATCGAAAGAGAAACCAGCACGTTTGACATAAAAACTGGGAGAAAGCGTTCTGCACCTCTAAAGTATCCAAGATTAGCACCAAACTCCACAGTAGTAGAGACAGCTCTGTTGATAAGAGACTACAAAGTGTTTCATTTTCTCCTTGAAAAGCACTATCTGAGAGAATCAAAGAAAAAGAAATTTATGATAAAAAAATTAACTTTTCTTCTTTAGGTACTACAGGAGAAACTAAACTTTATGAGTTATCCTGGGTTGGGTTGGGTTGTTTTACCTCTGAGCAGCACTTTTTTGCACACCATGCGCTAAATGGCCAGGTCACATGGACCCCGAAGGTTCAGAGAAGGTTGGGGAAGGGGACCCACTGGAACAGCTGTTGGGAGACAGATGGTAGCCTCCCGTCAAGGCCATCCAGCGTGTTCTTTAACGTGCACAGGGTATGGCTCTCCCGCACACGGAGCCACGGCTTAACATCCCATTACAACCCTTGGAAGGACAGCGGCGTTTCCAAGCCCATCGGTGTCCCTTACTGACCGTGGGCAAGGCGGGGAATTTTTGCGCAGATAAATCTCAACGCTGTCCCAGCTGGGACTCGAACCTGGGAACTACCGATTACGAGCCTGACGCGCTACCGACTGAGCCACCTCCGTCCCTCATTTTAATGGTGGATGAAATCCATATGAAACCTTTCTTTGATTATAAAGATGGTAGCATTCTTGGAATATCATATAATGCTGTCAATGCTGCAAAACATAGAATCCAAATATAAAGATGCTGTGCACATTATGCCAGTATCCAAGTTAACTGCAAAATATTTATTTATTTTTCTAAAGAAAATTATTATTGGAAAACATTGGATTTAGGATATTTGCTGTTGTCAGTGACAATAACGCCATAAATAGAAAGGCAATGTCTTTTTTTTTCATCTTCTCCTCAAATGTCTATAGTTTATAAACACCCTGCTGGATGCATCAAGGCCATTATTTTTTTTTAATTCCGTGCATTTACTGAAATGCATAAGGAATAATTGGTTTAACGAGAAAAATTCCGGTCAATGTTTCTTTTATCCAGAATTTATTACATCTGGAGATCAAGAAAAAATGTTCACATCATCATTCCTCACTTTTAAAAAAATGTATCAGTAAGAAAGTGGAGAAAATTGCACAGTGCTATTAAAATATGGTTATCGCCTAAAATGAAACCCTTGAATCACAGCTATTTAGTTGGTTGGCTGGTTGTTATGGGTTTTTTGGCGCAACACAGCAATTTAGAAAGGCACTGAAGATTTTCACTAGGCACATTTAGCACTGAAGATTTTCAATAGGTTTGTTCAAAACGGTCTTGCTGAATTGGTGAAAAAAACACAATTTATTAGATTTCAACTCTACTGCTAATTTCATAGATATCATATGCACATGGTTTGAAATTGTTAATGTTAAAACTCCATTTAAAGGAAATAGATTAAACAGGCAAATATCAAGAACCACTGATAGCAGATGAAAACGATGAGAGACGAGTGTTTCTGGAAAATTTCTTAACTTGGCTTGATGTTTGGAAAGAAAAAAAAAATTGTTCAACTGGTATTCTCTCAAAAGATACCCATGCAGCATTAACACATACAGCATATGCTATCCTTGAAATTTCTCGGTATTGTTTTGAAGAACTAAAGTTATTTTCCTCCAGGGAAAATAGAAACATATAAATGGAAGAGATTTGGTAAATATCGTCGACTGTCAGCATCTCAGTATCATGTATCCATTGTTCAAATTTTTGAATCGGAAACTAAATTGAGAATTCAAGATTATCTGCCATTGATAATTGAATCATCAAAGTTTGGTCTAACAGAGGTAAATAACTTTGAAGAATCTGACGACTTGGAAGAAATAAATAATAATGAGACTTATAAAATGGTTTTTAAATCACTCAAAGAACTGCAGATGATTTAAATCGAATTCATATTTTGTCCTTAATAACTTAACTTGCAGGTTACTGCATTTATAAGTGATTGAGGAAAGTCAAATCTGAATCATGCAAGGACAAGTTTAACAGCCGATAAAATGTTGGATTTAGGTGACACATATTCTTGCATAAAGAGCATCATGGAAAGGGACAGTTTGTTGTATCCACATCAAGATATTGTTCAAGCTGTATCCTATAACTACATTGTTATCAAAAGCTCTTATCCAAAGAGTCTGCCGATGGGCTTGGAAAGGCCGCCGTCCGTCGGATGGGACGTTAAGCCGTGGCCCCGTGTGCGGGAGAGCCATACCCTGTGCACGTTAAAGAACATGCTGGATGGCCTTGACGGGAGGCTACCATCTGTCTCCCAACAGCTGTTCCAGTGGGTCCCCTCCCCCAACCTTCTCTGAGCCTTCGGGGTCCATGTGACCTGGCCATTTAGCCCATGGTGTGCAAAAAAGTGTCGCTCAGAGGTAAAACAACCCAACCCAAAGAGTCTGAGGATTCATTTTTAAAAGTGCAAAGCCAAAGAAGTTTAGTGCAGATATTACATTCCAGATACTGATGGAGAAGGAATGTTTGCTACATGACCAGTGTGTTAATGCTGCACTGTTAAAATACTTTTAAGTCATGTCCTTAAAACATTCACAAATACATTTTTTTTAAAAACATTGTGCCCAAAAAAGTGATAACATTGTAACAAGTGCTGGAAACAAAAAAAAAGAAACTTGAAACTTTAGTTAAACTAACTGTTCAAGGTTAGCCTTTATATTATACTTTTACTAAGCATTTCATTGCTATTAAGCTGTGTAAATATCGTGATGACAATTGGTCCAAAAGAAAAAGATGTTTTGAATCAGGTGGGATCTGAACTCATGACCTCCTGGTGGTTATGTATTTGGATCTCACCTGGCTCAAGGTAATTTTTCCGCTATGCTCATACAGCTTAATAGAAATGAAATGTTAGTAAATCAGTGTGGTACTGTGGATAAATTTGAGTATGTTACTTTCGCTTTGAGAAAAATGATATTTAGATTTTTATACAGTTTGATATTGTGTTGAACTCAAAATATTGATTGTCCAATTTCACACCTTAAAAATTACTCTTATGAGATTTAATACAATTCAGAAATTTATGTTTGGTAGTCTCAATCAAGTTACAAATTTGATATCAGTGATTGATATTTTTAAGTAAATATTTTTTATTGAGTCCTGAATCCAATGTCTTAATTTCATCTAATGCAGATAATTTCTTTATTTAATCAACTTTATATATCTTCATTCATCTTTAATATCTGGAAAACAAATTTCCACAGGCTTTGAGCCAGTAATTGAAGATGGATCTTCTATGAACCATGCTTTTTTATTTTTCATATTACACGAGTGTTTGGATTGTCCATCCACTCGTGCACTTGGCTAGCCTGTATCTTAAAGTACCCAATGTTAAAAAGAAAGTTAAGAAATATCAAGTTTGTAGGGAGATAAAGAAAACTGGTTGTCATCTTCATCAGTTAGCGTGTAGTCTTTGGAGAGTAATGATACACTGTGATGGAAGTCTCCATAACAACATAGACCTACCTTTAAATAACACTGTTTACAAGGTTTTTATAACATGAACAATTGTAGCTGCCTTTAAGCATTTTTCTGGTGCTGATTTCAGATCTGGCTTTAAAAATGGCTAGCATGTTACGTTTTTATGTTATTGATCAAGTAAGTTTTTGTGTTATTAGGCAAGTGATCATGATTTCTTTTTTTCATAAATAATTGAACAACTTTGTTTCTTTTAAACGTTAAATAATTAAATTATTCATTTTAAATGTTTTTTGGTTAGTACGTGATGAGTTTTGAATGATAAATTCTTCATTTTGTTTATTTCAGTTAATAGTTCAATGCTTTGTACTTCACATTTATTTCACAATATAGTGTAAATCACGATTTGGTAGTGTTTTTTTTTTAAGCAAATAGCCTCAGAGTAATGATTTTATTATTTGTTGGGTCTGTTAGGTTTATTATCTTTTTATTTTACTGATTTAACGTCTTTTGTGGCTAAATCTATGATCAAAAGGAACCTCTACTGCACTTTTAGTAGGGTTTTTCTTAATTTTGTTTTTAGTATAAGGTAATAGCTATTTCCTGTGTGTAACTTTTGAGTGTCTTTCGCCAATTCCACAACATTTTCATTTCGCACTATACACGTATGAGACTGGACTCCTGCTTCCCAAATTCTTTTGGAATGTGCCAATGAAGGTTTTTGCTCATTGATCATAAAAGTAAATTGTACATCTCTCTGTTTCACATAAGTTTCTAAGTATATCTTATAAAACGAAACCTGAAATGTTTCAAAACACTCAAATTGTGAAAAATAACGAAATTATTTTTTCCGTTATTTGTTACCTTTTATCGTTATAAATATTTTGAAATTCCATTAAAGTTTTTCATAAAGTTATTCCATTATTTCGTTACAATATCGTTTTCCAACACCGCCTAAGTTTCATTCTGCTGCATTTTGAAGCTCAATTATAATGTGGATTTTCATATTCTCTCTTTCACTGCGGAATATTTTAATCTGAACCAAGAACATTCGTGTTACAAAGATTATTACAGAGTTTATTATAATTCATTGCAAAAATATCTAATCTAACTGATATTTACTGTCCCAATTCCCTCCGAAAATATGCGGTGGTCAAATTTTTTGAAGATTTAAGACACGAATTTTTACATTTACTTTTTTTTAACACCGTTATTATCTGTTTCGTGTAATTATAAACTTTGCTAGAAGTTAATGACGTATATTGCCTGGTCTTTTCTGATTCAGCCATCTGAGACATAACAGACCCTATCTGTAACAGATCGCCTATCGCCACAGCAAACATCTATCCGATAGGAACGAGACAACCGAAAGCTGAGAAATCCAACAGAACAAAAAAGAACGCAGGTAATCCCACTAAAAGTCCAACATGGCGACGGCGCCATTCTTTTTTCCGATAACGGATGTTCTAAGTAAGACCTATTGGGTTTGTGATAAGATCGAAAGAGCGATACGATAGCGAAATCTGATTAAAATTTTCCTACCTGAAAACAGCAGCCGTCGCTGCAGTTATGGCTAGGGAGCTTAATCTGCCTGCTGATTATTCCTATCAGTGAGTGTAGTGGCATCGACTTCCTTCCACAGTATTGGACAAGGTAGTGGCTGAGCTAGTAGCCATATTGAGGAGCTTCCAGCAAGGACGATAGGCTTAATAGGAAAACACTTGGTTTTCAGCAATGTCGTACAACGTGATTCTGATTATAATGTTAAGATAGTCTTCAAAATCCAAAAGTGAAAGACTTCATATGAAGAGGACACACTATGGCTGACTCTTCATTGTTATTGGGGGTAAAACTGAGACAAAGAGGGAGGGTCAGAGAGGTGGAAAGTGCACCTTAGAAGAACTTTATTGGCCACGAATGGAGTAAATACGTATCAGCGCAGGACTTTGGCTTGTTTGTGCACACCTTGCTGGGAAGATAATGTCTGGTCAAAGTCGGAAGAACAGACGTGAGGACGACATACAAAGACACAGAGAAGAAACAAAAAATGTTGCACTCTTTAATGATAGAATTAGCGCAGGGAGTAAATAACGCATAATGCATCAATTGCAGAAACCGAAGTGTTAATTGCGCTTTGATGATTGTGTATACTAATGTTTAGTGCACAAGTTCCGTATATCTATAAATATACTGCTGCATTTGGGAATGTATATTTAACAGAAATATAAATTTAGGTAATTATAGCCGTGTGGTGTAGTGTTTCGCCTGAAAATCACCCGATTTACAAGTAACATACGGTATCGATTTAATCGTTGTTTTTTGGTTCGTGATGATATAAACTACGAATATAATAATAAGAAACAGTCATTCCTTTTGCTTAGTGCTTTGCTAGAAATATATACGAACAGTTGATTACGGTTGATTACAAATTTATAACATTAAAAGGGTTGTAAGTAAGATTTGAGAAATGGGGCAAATTTACCCAATACCACAATTCTCGTTTCGATCTGATCTTCCTTAGTTAAAAAGAACTGCAAACACAAAATTGGGTGATTCTAATCTTGAGAGGTATTTGTGTTGAATAATGGGTTAAATGCTGCGTCATAAGAACATGGCTTTACTCTTTCATCTTTATTTGAGGTAAATGTGTTTTAGTTCTTAATATTGAAAAACTCCGAAAAAGAAAAGTTTTTTATTCAGCTTTTTTGCTTGATTTAAAAATTATTGATTTCGCTTTTTTTGTCCGTTTTTCTCTCTGTTTATCTATAGACACTAAATTTTTTAGTTTTAAGAGAGACTCTTTTTGAGTGGTATGCTCCTGTCAGACCTCTGTGGCAAGCATCTACTTGAGGGGATATTTATTATGCATTTATATTCATCATCATCATCCTCAAGCAGCCATTCGCTACGGAGGTCCAACCAGACCGCGCAGTTTAATTCTCCAAGCATATCTGCTGCATCCGGCCACTGTACACCAATTCTAACAAGGTCCTGTTTGACATTGTCTGCCCACCGCATCCTAGGTCTCCACCTCCTTCTGAAGCCTCTAGGCACACTGTTCATAACCCTATTCGCCAATCTATAATTATCCATACGGGCAACATGGCCAAACCAGCGGAGTCTCTCTCTGCACAATATGCTGCTTAAAGGAGGTTGCAGACTCCTTTGCCTAACCTCATCATTAGTTACAAAGTTAAACCACCTAATACCCAAGATACTGCGTAAGCATCTAGAATCAAAAGCATCTAGTTTCCTATTATCTTGTTTACACAGCGTCCAACTTTCACTACCATAACTAACCCTAGAAAGAACCAAACTATTATACAGTCTAATTTTAGTCTTTAGGTGTATACGCCTATTTCTCCACACTCTCCATAGATTCTTAAAAGTCCCGGCAGCAATCCATATTCGTCTGTTAATCTCATGCCGCACATCACCAGTATCAGTTACGTAGCTCCCAAGGTAATTAAACTGTGACACCTGCTCAAGACTGCAACCATTCAGATTAACTGAATCACAACCTGCCTGACCAATTTTCATCACTTTAGTTTTCTCTCTGTTTATAACCAAACCTACTGTACTACCAGTCTCATCAACAGCTCGAATGAAAGAGTTCATCTCATCAACATCATTTGCCAAAAGGGCTATATTATCAGCATTATCTAAATCAGAAATTTTCGTATCTCCAGCCCATTTAAGGCCAAAATCTTTCCCTTGAAGTGAATTTCGCATAACATAATCAACAACCAAACTAAAGAGAAAAGGAGACAAAATGCACCCTTGTCGAACACCAGAAGTAATGCTAAACCAATTGCTACAAGACTTACCAACTCTCACACATGACTCAGTGTTATTATAGAGAGCTTTCATTACGTTAACTAACTTGTCTGGTATACCATATGATCACAATCAACCACAAATTATGACGATCAACAGAGTCGAAAGCCTTTTTGAAATCAACAAAGCTAGCAACCAAAGGTTTCTGAAACTCTAAACATTTCTCAAGAATCTGCCTAAGTGAAAATATATGATCTACACATCCCCTACCACTTCTGAATCCACATTGCTCATCACGCAATTGCCTGTCAACCAGATTCTTAATTCTATTAAGCACAATCATGGAAAGAACTTTACCTGGAACAGAGAGTAGGCTGATACCCCTATAGTTATCACAAGAACTGCGATCACCTTTTTTGAAAATAGGGATAATAATGGCTCTGGTAAAATCTTTAGGAACCATGTCTTTATCATAAAAGTTATTCAAAATTTCAGTCATCCAAATGGTAACTGAAACATTCCCAGCTCTAAGCATTTCCGTAGTAATTTCATCCACCCCTGGGGATTTATGAAGTTTAAGTTTAGAAATAGCCAAAATAACTTCAGATTGTGTTATAGGGCCAACATTAAAGCCAACAATGCATCTATCATCATTGCAAACAATGGGAGTAGAATTAACCACATTGTTTAGAACATCACTGAAATGCTCAGCCCACCTAGCCATGACAGAATCCTCACCTTCTATAACCTTACCTTGTTTATCCTTCAATTCCTGTTTACCTGTTCGTTTTCTACCACACAAAACATTAACTATCTGGTACAGCTCTCTGCTGTTGTGCTGTCTAACTGCTTCCTCAGCTTTGTCAGCCAAGCCATCAAGCCAAAGATTCTTACCAGTAGCTAACTGATCCTTTACACGTTTATTAAGTTCTTTGTAATGCTTTCTATTAGGACTAGTAGGGTACTGATTAAGGACATTCCTGCAGTTCCTTCTTTCTGAAATAAGCTCAAGTGCCTTATCACTTAAATAATTCTGCCTCCTCTTCTCCTTTTTCCCTAAAAGAGTACTGTTAGTTTCCAAAAAAGCCTGTTTAAAATGGCCCCATTCTTCCTCAACTTCAGCATTAAGCAAACCATGACTGTCATAATGACTAAGTAACCTATCATGGTAAGCTTTATTTATTACTGGGTCTTTCAGAGCTTCAGTATTAAAGGTAAATTTTTTAACCCTAGCACAACACTTTTTAAGTTTAAGTTGCAAGACACTTTTCACAAGGTAATGTTCAGATCCAATTTCAGCTCCCCTATATGCCCTGGTATTTCTAACAGAACTAGCCCATTTGCTGTTAATTAATATATAATCAATCATATTCCATCAGGTGATGCAGCCCATCAGGTGAATGCTGATGCAGCCCATCAGGTGAAATGCAGCCCATCAGGTGCAGCCCATCAGGTGAAACCCATGTGTATTTATGTATGTCGCGGTGTTTGTAATATGTGTTAGTTATTCTGAAACCATCGAGTTTACTTACCTGTAGGAGACGTTGCCCATTGGCACTACAGCTACCAATACCAAAAGGGCCTATTACTCCTCCCCAAAGGTCAGAGTCGGTACCAACTTTGGCATTGAAGTCACCAAGAACAAGGGTAATATCTCCTTTCTTGACAGAATTCAAAATATCCTGAAGTTGTCCGTAAAACCTATCCTTCTCATCCTCATCAGAATCCTCAGTGGGGGCATAACAGCAGATAACATTCAAGTCTTTAATGCTTGTCTGAAATTTTGCTGTAAGAAACCTTTCATTAATGCACTCATATCCTAGAAGAGCATCACTAGCATGTCTGCTGAGCAGCAGACCAACGCCTTGGTGATGCTTTCCATCCTCCCTCTCTGTAAAGAGAAATTTAAAGTTATTTTTAAGTATCTCACCTTTACCTGTCCATCTGGTCTCTTGCAAACCTAGAATATCTAGGTTATAGCGCTGGAATTCCTGCATTGGACATCAAGATTTTAATCTCTATGTAATGTCCTCACGTTCGACGTTCCTGCAGAGAGAAAATGATTAGTAGGATTTTTAAAGAAATTAGGTTTATTGAGATTGGTAGGGCCAACAATATCAAACAGCCCCCTGATCGCAGGCATGGGGCAAAGACCTGTTCCTCCTCCGCTAAAAGCTGAAGTCACCGATGCTGGTAGGAACTTCAGGAACCACCTTTTAAAGTGGACTTTTTCAAGAGCCACATGGCCTGCCTGAGACATATTACTCCAGTTTAGGCTTGACGATGCCCAACTAGCTAAGTAAGGTTCAGGTACCTGCGATGGCCTCTGATTAGGATTATCCACCAGCTGATGTAAGGTATTCCATGCCTCTGTTCACTTAGAGCTGGCAACCCAGAAGCAAACAGAAAACACAGCAGCAGACTCTCCCTCAACAGAGGCCCACCAGTGCAGCAAGTCCAGGATCCATAATCAAGCTCAAATCCATAAACAAGTCCAGTCTAGTAGGTATAAATGGTCAGCACCAGGATCCTGTGAAGTTGACCACTCCTCAGCAGGGTTGAAAAAAAAGAAAAAAGTGGCCGTAGATGACCAGATCAGCAGGCCATACTGAACTGGCAGCCCTCCCCTTCCGTTCCCTTCCAAAAGAGAATTCTCTTTTGAAAGGTACTAACGGCCTGCACCACGAGAAGGCGGGGTCGGACATTAGGTGCTAGACCTGGCAGGTTCTATGCATCATCACTAGGGATTGGTACCCAGCTCTCCTTCCAGTTTACGCCTAGCTAAGTACTAATAAAATAGAGACGGGGTAGCTCAGTCGGTAACGCGCCAAGTTCGTAATCTGCAGTTCCCAATTTCGAGTCCCAGGTGGAAGAGCATTGAGATTTATCTCCGGAAAACTCACACCCTGCCCTCAGTAAGTAGGTGAAAGCCCCCTTTAAACGTTTATTAAGCTCCCTGTAATGCTTTCTATTAAGGTTGGGTTGTTTTACCTCTGAGCGGCACTTTTTTGCACACCATGGGCTAAATGGCCAGGTCACATGGACCCCGAAGGCTCAGAGAAGGTTGGGGGAGGGGACTCACTGTAACAGCTGTTGGGAGACAGAGGGTAGCCTCCCCGTCAAGGCCATCCAGCGTGTTCTTTAACGTGCACAGGGTATGGCTCTCCGCACACGGGGCCACGGATTAACGTCCCATCCGGCGGACGGCGGCCTTTCCAAGCCCATCGGTGTCCCCTACTGACCGTGGGCAGGGCGGGGAATTTTGCGGAGATAAATCTCAACGCTGACCCAGCTGGGACTCGAACCTGGGAACTACAGATTACGAGCCTGGCGCGCTACCGACTAAGCCACCCCCGCCCCCCTTTCTATTAGGACTAGTAGGGTATTGATTAAGAACATTCCTGCAGTTCTTTCTTTCTGAAATAAGTTCAAGTGCCTTATCACTCAAATAATTCTGCATCCTCTTCTCCTTTTCCCCTAAAAGAGTTAATGATAATTTCCAAAAAAGCCTGTTTAAAACGGTCCCATTCTTCCTCAATTTCAGTAGTAAACAAACCATAACTGTCATAAATGACTAAGTAACCTATCATGGTAAGCTTTAACTCTAACTGGGTTTTTCAGAGCTTCAAAATTAAAGGTACATTTTTTAGATTTAGCACAACACTTCTTAAGCTTAAGTTGCAAGATACTTTTAACAAGGTAATAGTCAGATCTAATTTTAGTTCCCCTATATGACCTGGTATTCCTAACAGAACTAGCCCATTTGCTGTTAATTAATATATAATCTATCATATTCTTATACAGCCCATCTGTTTCGTTGTCGGTTTCTATGGTGCATTAGCATCTATGGCTATAACGCGCCAAACAAATGTAGATAAAAAAATGATAAAAGTCGCGTTACCCTTAATCACATTTAAAAATAAACTACAAATGTAAAACGGTAAAATCGGACCTATTCGACAATGAATAAAAGTATAAATATGTTATAAATATAGTTGGTTGGGTTGTTTTCCCTCTGAGCGGCACTTTTTTGCACACCATGGGCTAAATGGCCAGGTCACATGGACCCCGAAGGCTCAAAGAAGGTTGGGGGAGGGGACCCACTGGAACAGCTGTTGGGAGACAGATGGTAGCCTCCCGTCAAGGCCATCCAGCGTGTTCTTTAACGTGCACAGGGTATGGCTCTCCCACACATGGGGCCACGGCTTAACGTCCCATCCGACGGACGGCGGCCTTTCCAAGCCCATCGGTGTCCCCTACTGACTGTGGGTTGTTGGTTGGTTGGTTGTTTTGGGTTTTATGGCGCATGGGGAACTAGGCCATAATGCGCCAAACAAAAGACAATATAAAAGATAAAAGACGTGTAACCCGCAACCAAATTTAAAACAAATGAGCTAATTGTAAAAAAGTAAAACAACAAAGAACAAGTGTAAAAATACAAAGTAAAACAATAGAATTCCAGGTGTAAGTGACCTGGAATATATATACAATGTATAAGGTGGTAAAATCAAAATCCAGTAAAATATCCACGTCAAAAATATAAGTTAAATCAATCCCAGGTGTAAAAGACCTGGGCTATACAAAATATTAGGTAAAATCAAAATCTATTAAAATAACCACAATATTTTAAAAAGGAAAAAACTGAGGGTAAAAAGCTATCATCGGTTAAAAGATGTCCGAGTGTAAGAGGCTCGGACGCAAAATCATGAAAGGTAAAATACAATTTTCGTTCATTATTAAAAGCTTCGCATTGGACTAAAATGTGTTTAATAGTTAAAATGGTGTCACAAAACTCACACTTAGGTTCGTCATCCGCCCAAAGAAGAAACGAATGAGTAATATACGAGTGACCTAAGCGGAGCCGAGTAAGTACAACTTCCTCCTTGCGATTCCTGCGGTAACAAGACTGCCATGGTTTAATGATAGGTTTGATCTCAAAGAGCTACATTGTAAGTTGTTCCGACCAAGATCTCTGCCACTGTGCCCGTAGCTCGGTGGTAAAACGTTGCCGGAAATCCAGATAGGGAAACGGTAACGGAGAGTCGGACAGGGGCGTGGCTGACCTGGCAGCAGAATCTGCCAAATTATTACCCCTGATTCCGACGTGACCGGGCACCCAACAGAAATGGATGGTGGTGGTGGCTGCCATACGATGTAGCTGCTGGCGGATCTTAGTAAGAACAGGGTGAGGCCGATGCCTCACCGAGATCAAAGCCTGTAGCGAGCTAAGCGAGTCGGTGTAAAGCACACACCGACGATGATGCTTAGTCGCCACGTGGTCCAAGGCGAGGCTGATAGCGTGCAACTCTGCGGTGAAGATGGAACACTGCAGTGGGATCTGGTCTGCAATGATTGCATCACAGCAGACCATGGCTGATCCCACCAAAGTGCCGCACTTCGAGCCATCTGTAAAGACAGGCAAGAAGTCCGGGTGCTCAGCACGATGGCTGGCAAAGAGTTGCCGGTACACACAGTCGGGTGTAAAGGCCTTCCCCGTCCTGCACAGGGAAAAATCGCAGGAAGGGGAAACAGCGAGCCAAGGTGGAATTGGCTAAGCTGTCGACTGTGCAACACTATCGAGACTGGTGTTGATGTCTCTGAGGTAACCTCGGACTCGCAAACCAAATGGACGAATGGCAGTCGGCCGATTAGTGTAAAGCATTTCCCACTTCGGACTGAAAATGCAGTCCCAAGTGGGATGGCCAGGCAGGGATCGCAATTTAGACGCATATTGTAGGGACAACTGCTGACGGCGAAGAGATAAAGAAGGTTCGTCGGTCTCAACGTAAAGACTCTGGACCGGTAAGGTGCAGAAGGCTCCCGTGCAAACACGGAGGGCCTGATGATGGAGGGGGTCCAGCACCTTCACCACCGAATCCCGGGCCGAGTCGTACACCTGGGTTCCGTAGCCCAGTTTCGATCCGACAAGTGCACGGTACAGGCGGAGCAAAGAACATCGGTCTGCCCCCCAAGAAAGGGAGGAGAGGACCTTGACGATGTTCAATGCCCGCGTGCACTTGGACCTGAGATGACGTATGTGTGGTAAAAAGGTCAATTTTCCGATCGAATATGAGACCGAGAAACTTGGTCTCCGCCACAACTGGAATGATGTTACCCCCGAGCCGCAGCTCGGGATCCAGATGAAGATTACGCTTGTGGCAAAAGTGCACACAAGCGGTCTTCTATGGGGAGAACCGAAACCCGTTTGCCGTCGCCCAAACCGAAAGATTGTTCAGGGCAATTTGCAGTTGTCTTTCAATGACTCTCATGCTGGACGAAGAGCAAAAGATGCTAAAGTCATCAACATAGAGGGCATTGCCTACTGATGGAGGAAGTTGTCTAGTTATAGAATTAATCTTGACAGCGAAAAGCGTAACACTCAGAATGCAGCCTTCTGGCACCCCCTGTTCTTGGGGGTACGGCTGCAACAGAGTGTTACCGACACGGACACGAAAAGAGCGTGTCGATAAGAAGTTGGAGATGAAGATCGGCATGTGACCTCTTAAGCCGAAACTGTGGAGGTCACGAAGAATGCCGAATCTTCAAGCCGCGTTGTACGCTTTTTCAATGTCGAAGAAAATGGACACCAGGTGCTCTCTACGTAAAAAGGAATTCCTGATCGCCGATTCGAGGCGGATCAGGTGGTCTAAAGTAGACCGGTGCCTGCGAAAGCCACACTGGGTGTTGGAAAGAAGGCCGTGATGTTCTAAATACCAGATGAGTCTGGCTTTTACCATTCTTTCCAACACCTTGCACACGCAGCTCGTCAATGCGATTGGACGATAATTGGAAGGAATCTTGGGATCTTTGCCTAGCTTGGGGAAGGCCAAGACGATGGCCTCCCGCCAGGAGTCCGGAAACTGCTCCTCGAGAAAAATGCGATTGAAGAGATAGAGCAGCCGATCCTTACTCGATGGTGAAAGATGTTGGAGCGTGGCATAATGGACATTGTCCGGCCCTACAGCAGAGGCACGAGAAGAGTGCAGAGCAAGGCGAAGCTCCTCCGCTGTGAATGGCCTGTTGTAAGGCTCCAGGCCATTCGAGTGGAAAGACAGCGGAGAGCGCTCCGCCCTGAACTTCTGGGCCAGAAACTCGGGGGGAGTAAGAGGAAGACGAAGAGATGGAAGAGAAGGACTCCCCCAGAGTGTTGGCAATTGCTTTGGGATCAGCAATTGCCTGTCCATTGTGCTCCAGGATCGATAACGAGTGGGACGTGTAGTTCCCACTCATCTTCCGGACTTTATCCCACACGACCTTAGAAGTAGTCGTGCGGGTAATAGAAGATGTATACTTGATCCAAGATTCCTTCTGGCTCTGGCGTCAGATGAAACGAGCTTTCGCCCTGGCGCGTTTGAAATTTTCGAGGTTGGGGGTTGTCGGATATCTCCGAAACACCCCCCAAGCCTTGTTCTGAGCCTTACGAGCTGCGGTGCAATCTGGATTCCACCACGGTTTCGGAAAGCGAGGAAACCGTGTAGAAGTTTGAGGTTGGTTGGTTGGTTGTTTGGGGTTTAATGGCGCATCGGCGACAAGGCCATAATGCGCCAAACAAAAGACAATATAAAAGATAAAAGACATAGAACCCCGTAACCAAAAGTTAAAATACAGTTGCAACATTGTAAAGTGGTAAAACAACAGAAAAACAAGTATATGTGAACAGAGTAAAACAAGTGTAGAAATGTTAAATAAAATAATCCCAGGTGTAAGAGACCTGGGGTAAATAATGCATAAATTAAGGTAAAATCAAATTCGGTTAAAATATCCACAATATTTCAAAAAGGTAAAAACTGAAGATAAAATGCAATGATCAGATAAAAGATGTCCGAGTGTAAGAGGCTCGGACATAAAATTATGAAAGCTAAAATAACAATGACGTTCGAAATTAAAACACTGACATTCGACTAAAATATGTTTAATAGTTAAAATGGTGTCACAAAACTCGCACTTAGGTACGTCGTCCGCCCGGAGAAGAAATGAATGTGTAAGAAACGAATGACCTAAGCGGAGCCGAGCAAGTACAACTTCCTCCTTGCGATTCCTGCGATAACAAGACTGCCATGGTTCGATGATAGGTTTGATCTCAAAGAGCTTGTTCGTAAGCTGTTCCGACCAAGATCTCTGCCACTGTGCCCGGAGCTCGATGGTAAAACGCTGCCGGAAATCCAGATATGGAACCGGCAACGGAGAGTCGGACAGGGGCATGGCTGACCTGGCAGCAGAATCTGCCAGATCATTACCCCTGATTCCGACGTGACCGGGCACCCAACAGAAATGGATGGTGGTGGTGGCTGCCAGACGATGCAGCTGCTGGCGGATCTTAGTAAGAACAGGGTGAGGCCGATGCCTCACCGAGATCAAAGCCTGTAGCGAGCTAAGCGAGTCGGTGTAAAGCACACACCGACGATGATGCTTAGTCGCCACGTGGTCCAAGGCGAGGCTGATAGCGTGCAACTCTGCAGTGAAGATGGAACACTGCAGCGGGATCTGGTCTGCAATGATTACATCACAGCAGACCATGGCTGATCCCACCGAAGTGCCGGACTTCGAGCCATCTGTAAAGACAGGCAAGAAGTCCGGGTGCTCAGCACGATGGCTGGCAAAGAGTTGCCGGTACACACAGTCGGGTGTAAAGGCCTTCCCCGTCCTGCACAGGGAAAAATCGCAGGTAGGGGAAACAGCGAGCCATGGTGGAAGTGGCTCAGCTGTCGACTGTGCAACGCTATCGAGACTGGTGTTGATGTCTCTGAGGTAGCCTCGGACTCGCAAACCAAAAGGACGAATCGCAGTCGGCCGATTATTGTAAAGCATTTCCCACTTCGGACTGAAAACGCAGTCCCAAGTGGGATGGCCAGGCAGGGATCGCAATTTAGAAGCATATTGTAGGGACAACTGCTGACGGCGAAGAGATAAAGAAGGTTCGTCGGTCTCAACGTAAAGACTCTGGACCGGTGAGGTGCGGAAGGCTCCCGTGCAAACACGGAGAGCCTGATGATGGAGGGGGTCCAGCACCTTCACCACCGAATCCCGGGCCGAGTCGTACACCTGGGATCCGTAGTCCAGTTTCGATCGGACAAGTGCACGGTACAGGCGGAGCAAAGAACATCGGTCCGCCCCCCAAGAGAGGGAGGAGAGGACCTTGACGATGTTCAATGCCCGCGTGCACTTGGACCTGAGATGACGTATGTGTGGTAAAAAGGTCAATTTCCGATCGAATATGAGACCGAGAAACTTGGTCTCCGCCACAACTGGAATGATGTTACCCCGAGCCGCAGCTCGGGATTCAGGTGAAGATTACGCTTGTGGCAAAAGTGCACACAAGCGGTCTTCTGTGGAGAGAACCGAAACCCGTTTGCCGTCGCCCAAACCGAAAGATTGTTCAGGGCAATTTGCAGTTGTCGTTCAATGACCCTCATGCTGGACGAAGAGCAAAAGATGCTAAAGTCATCAACATAGAGGGCATTGCCTACTGATGGAGGAAGTTGTCTAGTAATAGAATTAATCTTGACAGCGAAAAGCGTAACACTCAGAACGCAGCCTTGTCCACCTGTCCATTGTGCTCCAGGATCGATAACGAGTGGGACGTGTAGTTCCCACTCATCTTCCGGACTTTATCCCACACGACCTTAGAACTAGTCGTGCGGGTGATGGATGACGTATACTTGATCCAAGATTCCTTCTGGCTCTGGCGTCGGACGAAACGTGCTTTTGCCCTGGCGCGTTTGAAATTTTCCAGGTTGGGGGACGTCGGATATCTCCAAAACACCCCCCAAGCCTTGTTCTGAGCCTTACGAGCTGCGGTGCATTCTGGATTCCACCACGGTTTCGGAAAGCGAGGAAACCGTGTAGAAGTTTGAGGAATCGTTGATGCAGCTGCATCTAAGATACGGTCCGTTATCTCCGCTACTGCCACATTGATTGGCTCCTGGCTGACGGAGTGGTCGTCGAGCTCAGAGAGCAGCTCGAAACCACCCCAGTCAGCCCGATCGAGCCTCCACCGCGAGACGCGTGAAGGGCTGCAAGGCCCCCCACGAGAGATGGTGCACACCACGGGGAGGTGATCGCTTCCATAAGGGTTGTCCTCGACCTCACATGCAAAGAGTGGAAGGATCGAGGAGGAGCAGATGGTGAGGTCAATGGCAGTGAAAGAGCGGGTTGGGGAGTGAAAGTAAGTACTGACACCGGTGTTCAACAGGGAGAGGGAAGGATCCAGGAGCCACTGCTCCAGGACCCCGCCCCTCCCGTTGGTGTCAGCACTGCCCCAAAGTGGACTGTGTCCGTTGAGGTCCCCCATGATGAGGAAGGGGGACGGCAGCTGCGAGACGAGATCATCAAGGTCTTCCTGGAAGACGATGCTCCCAGGTGGAAGATATACAGAGCAGACAGTCAGCGAGAACCCCACGAAGAGACGGATGGCTACCGCCTCGAAGTTCGTGGTGAGGGGTACGACCTGGAATGGAGAATGGTTGCTCACGAGGATGGCGACACCCCCGCGAGCCGGACCATCTCCATCCCGGTCCCGGCGAACTACTGAAAAGTGCCGGATCGTGGGATCTGTGACTGGCTGCAAGTATGTCTCCTGCAGGCACACACAGATGGGCTGGTGCACCTGAAGGAGGGCCTTGATGTCGTCAAGATTCCTCTGGAATCCACGACAATTCCATTGTAGGAGTGTGGCCATCTCAGGACTTAGAAGAGTGGGCGGACGACGAATTCCTGTTCAACTTAACCGCCGCGGAGGACGGTTTAGTGAATAGGGGGCGGTCGGTATCCATGTCCTCGGATGTCCTCCATGTCCTGCTGAGCTGCAGGAATGGAAACCGGGGTTGATGTCGAAGTCGACACCACCCTCGGTCTCGCCTGCGTAAGGAGGTACTTCGCAGCTGGCGAGAAAGACTCAGTAGGTGGTACACTGATGTCTGTCTGCACCGCAATCGAAGTCATTGGAACGATGGGCTTTCCAATGACTGCACTGGCATAGGAAACCTTGCCAGGTGGGGCGGGCGGTGCAGCAAGCTTTCTCGCCTCAGCATACGGATGTTATTCACGACTTTGAGGCGTTGTACCTCCTTTTCCTCTTTCCACTTCGGACAGTCGCGGGAGTATGCCGGATGTTCGCCACTGCAGTTCACACAGCATGCCTTTTCTGCTGTGCAGTCAGGATCGAGATGATCCTTACTTCCACAGCGAGCACAGGTGGGCTTGCCCCTGCATGCTGTGCGGGCATGACCGTATATCTGATACTGAAAACAGTGCAGAGGGTTCGGTATATACGCCCATACCTCACAATGTAAGTAACCTGCCTTGATGGAAGAAGGCAGGCGTGGCGTGTTGAATGTCACGATTAGCACCCGGGTGGGTGTTAATTTCCCATCGCGGCGTGTTGAAACCCGGTGGACCGCTGTTACTCCTTGAGGTGTGAGCTCCGAGAGGATCTCCTCCTCAGTGACTTTGAGGAGGCCCCACTCGGTAATCACACCCCGAGAGGAATTCAAAGTTTTATGGGGAGAGACTTCGACAGCCACCCCACCAATTTCCTTGACCTTCAGGAGTAGTTCCGAGTGTTTGGAACAAGCGGTCTCAACTTGTAAGTCGCCAGATCGTAAGCGCTTTACGGATTTCGGTTCTCCCGCAAGACCTTTCAAACCTTTATTAACGAAAAAAGGGGACATTTCCCCAAGCACCTGATCACCCGTGGAGTGGATGATCAGGAACTTTGGGAACGAAGACACAGACACAGAAGACAACGGCAGAGATAACTTTGACAACGAGGAAGATGGGGGCTCATGTCGAGCCCTCTTGTTGGCGGCGATCGCATTATTTTCATCACTCTCTCTCATGGTTTTTTTTAGTGTGGTTCAGTGCCCGCTGTCCCCACCCTCCACGGAGCCCAACAAGGGGACGCCCAGTCGGGCGCCAGGGCTACGCAGGCACTATACCCACACAGACAGTGAGCCAAGCCCTCACAAATAAATACAAGGAAAATGAAAAGAGAAATGTGCAGAACAAAAACGTTCTACACAAAAGAAACAAAGCTTAAAATAACAAAATTGTGAATGGCCAACCTGGCCTCACAAAGAAAAGATAACGACAAAAGGAAAATAAGTTGTGAGGAAACTTGTAAACCTGTACCCGGACCGTGGGCAAGGTTACTCACCACTCTGCACGGTTGACCCTAGCAGGACCTGCCCACCAGCCGATTGCTCCTGGGGGGGCCACCCCAGGAGCTCCCGTTTACCGGAAGCAGAGGCCAAATCAGTGTATAACAGAGGCCCCGGAATCCGCTGCCCAGCCCCGCGACAGACAGGCTCCCCAATGGCAAGACGGCCAATGGGGACCACGCCAGTCATGAGCTGAGGAGAGAAGACGGAGACCCCCGAGCAACTACCAGGATCCTCCTTTCCCGGGACACGGGTCTCCGCGCACGGCAAACACGCGGGCGAGCGTTTAGGACCCTGTGAAGGTAACCGAGCCAGCGGGAACCTTCACAGGGTGGTCCACCTCACCACGTACAGGCTCTCACACCGAGGGGGAGAGGGAGGAGAGGACCTTGACGATGTTCAATGCCCGCGTGCACTTGGACCTGAGATGACGTATGTGAGGTAAAAAGGTCAATTTCCGATCGAATATGAGACCGAGAAACTTGGTCTCCGCCACAACTGGAATGATGTTACCCCCGAGCCGCAGCTCGGGATCCAGATGAAGATTACGCTTGTGGCAAAAGTGCACACAAGCGGTCTTCTGTGGGGAGAACCGAAACCCGTTTGCCGTCGCCCAAACCGAAAGATTGTTCAGGACAATTTGCAGTTGTCTTTCAATGACCCTCATGCTGGACGAAGAGCAAAAGATGCTAAAGTCATCAACATAGAGGGCATTGCCTACTGATGGAGGAAGTTGTCTAGTTATAGAATTAATCTTGACAGCGAAAAGCGTAACACTCAGAACGCAGCCTTGTGGCACCCCCTGTTCTTGGGGGTACGGCTGCGACAGAGTGTTACCGACACGGACACGAAAAGAGCGTGTTGATAAGAAGTTGGAGATGAAGATCGGCATGTGACCTCTTAAGCCGAAACTGTGGAGGTCACGAAGAATGCCGAATCTCCAAGCCGTGTCGTACGCTTTTTCGATGTCGAAGAAAATGGACACCAGGTGCTCTCTTCTTAAAAAGGAATTCCTGATCGCCGATTCGAGGCGGATCAGATGGTCAAGAGTTGACCGTTGCCTGCGAAAGCCACACTGGGTGTTGGAAAGAAGGTTGTGATGTTCTAAATACCAGATGAGTCTGGCATTTACCATTCTTTCCAACACCTTGCACACGCAGCTCGTCAATGCGATGGGTTGGTTGGTTGGTTGTTTGGGGTTTTTTGGCGCAATAGCAACTATGGCTATATTGCGCCAAACAAATGATAAAAAGGGATAAAAGTCTCATAACCCACAACCAAAGTTAAAATGAACACAAACAAAACGGCACAAAACACAAGTAAAAAGCCTAAAAAGTAACAACAAGTGTAGAAGTTAACAATAAAAATGGGTGTATAGGACCTATAGAAAACCACAAAACAAGAGTAAAAACTAGGAAACAGGGTAAAAATCAAATACGTGTAAAATAACCAGTAAAACGTAAAAAGTCGAAAACAGGAGTTAAAAACGATTCATCAGATAAAAGATGGCTGAGTGTAAGAGGCTCAGCCATAAAATTGTGGAAGGTAAAAAACAAACGTCGTTCAAGATTAAAAGCAAGACAATGAATTAAAATATGTTTAACAGTTAAAATGGTGTCACAAAACTCGCACTTAGGTACTGCGTCCGCCTTAAGTAAAAAAGAGTGTGTTAAAAACGAGTGACCTAAGCGGAGCCGAGCAAGGACAACTTCCTCCTTACGATTCCTGCGAAAACAAGACTGCCACGGTTTGACAATAGGCTTGATCTCGTAGAGCTTGTTAGCAACCTGGTCAGACCAAGATCTCTGCCACTGTGCCCGGAGCTCGATGGTGAAACGCTGCCGGAAATCCACATATGGAACCGGCAACGGAGAGTCAGACAGGGGCGTGGCTGACTTGGCAGCAGCATCTGCCAAGTCATTGCCCCTGATCCCGATATGACCGGGCACCCAACAGAAGAGAATCGTGGTGGTGGCTGCCAGACGATGGAGCTGCTGGCGGATCTTGGAGAGAACAGGGTGAGGCCGATGCCTCACTGAGATCAAAGCCTGTAGCGAGCTAAGCGAGTCGGTGTAAAGCACACACCGACGATGATGCTTAGCTGCTATATGGTCCAAGGCAATGCTGATAGCATGCAACTCAGCAGTGAAGATGGAACACTGCTGTGGGATCTGGTCTGCAATGATTACATCACAGCAGACCATGGCTGATCCCACAGAAGTGCCGGACTTCGAGCCATCTGTGAAGACAGGCAAGAAGTCCGGGTGCGCAGCACGATGGCTGGCAAAGAGTTGCCGGTACACACAGTCGGGTGTAAAGGCCTTCCCCGTCCTGCACAGGGAAAAATCGCAGGAAGGGGAAACAGCGAGCCAAGGTGGAAGTGGCTCAGCTGTCGACTGTGCGATGCTATCGAGACTGGTGTTGATGTCTCGCAGGTAACCTCGGACACGCAAACCGAAAGGACGAATGGCAGTCGGCCGATTCTGGTATAACATTTCCCACCTGGGACTGAAAACGCAGTCCCAAGTGGGATGGCCTGGCAGGGATCGCAATTTTGATGCATACTGCAGGGACAACTGCTGACGGCGAATAGATAAAGATGGTTCATCGGTCTCAACGTAGAGACTCTGGACCGGTGAAGTGCGGAAGGCCCCCGTGCACACACGGAGGGCCTGATGATGGAGTGGGTCCAGCACTTTCACCACCGAATCCCGGGCGGAGTCATACACCTGGGATCCGTAGTCCAGTTTCGACCGGACAAGTGCACGGTAAAGGCGGAGCAAAGAACATCGGTCCGCCCCCCAAGAGAGGGAGGAGAGGACCTTGATGATGTTCAATGCCCGCGTGCACTTGGACCTGAGATGTCGAATATGAGATAAAAAGGTCAATTTCCGGTCGAAGATGAGACCGAGAAACTTGGTCTCCGCCACAACTGGAATGATGTTACCCCCGAGCCGCAGCTCGGGGTCCAGATGAAGATTACGCTTGCGGCAAAAGTGCACGCAAGCGGTCTTCTGTGGGGAGAACCGGAACCCATTGGCCGTCGCCCAAACCGAGAGATTGTTCAGGGCAGTTTGCAGTTGTCGTTCAATGACCCTCATGCTGGACGATGAGCAAAAGATGCTAAAGTCATCAACATAGAGGGCATTGCCTACAGTCGGAGGAAGTTGCCGTGTAATGGAATTTATCTTGACAGCGAAAAGCGTAACACTCAGGACGCAGCCTTGAGGCACCCCCTGTTCTTGGGGGAAAGGCCGCGACAGAGTGTTGCCGACACGAACTCGAAAAACACGAGAAGATAAAAAGTTCGCGATGAAGATCGGCATGTGACCTCGCAAGCCGAAGCTGTGAAGGTCACGAAGAATGCCGAATCTCCATGCCGTGTCGTACGCTTTTTCGATGTCGAAGAAAACTGACACCAGGTGCTCTCGTCGTAAAAAGGAATTCCTGATCGCCGATTCGAGGCGGATCAGGTGGTCTAAAGTAGACCGGTGCCTGCGAAAGCCACACTGGGTGTTGGAAAGAAGGCCGTGATGTTCCAAATACCAGGCCAGCCTGGTATTTACCATCCTTTCCAACACCTTGCAGACGCAGCTCGTCAACGCAATTGGACGATAATTGGAAGGAATCTTGGGATCTTTGCCTGGCTTAGGGAAGGCCAAGACGATGGCCTCCCGCCAGGAGTCCGGAAACTGCTCCTCAATGAAAATGCGGTTGAAGAGTCGGAGCAGTCGATCCTTACTCGATGGTGAGAGATGTTGGAGCATGGCATAATGGACATGGTCTGGCCCCACAGCAGATGCACGAGAAGTGTGCAGAGCACGGCGAAGCTCCTCCGCTGTGAATGGCCTGTTGTAAGACTCCAGGCCATTCGAATGGAAGGACAGCGGAGAGCGTTCGGCCCTGCTCTTCTGGGCCAGAAACTCGGGGGAGTAGGAGGACAGAGAAGAGATGGTGGAGAATGACTCCCCCAGAATGTCGGCAATTGCTTGAGGCTCAGCAATTGCCTGTCCATTGTGCTCCAGGATCGATAATGAGTGGGACGTGTATTTCCCACCCATCTTCCGGACCTTATCCCACACGACCTTAGAACTGGTCGTGCGGGTGATAGAAGATGTATATTTCATCCAAGATTCCTTCTGGCTCTGGCGCCGGACGAAACGGGCTTTCGCCCTGGCGCGTTTGAATGCTTCGAGGTTGGGGGACGTCGGATATCTCCGAAACACCCCCCAAGCCTTGTTCTGAGCCTTACGAGCTGCGGTGCAGTCGGGATTCCACCACGGTTTTGGGAACCGTGGAAACCGAGTCGAGGTCTGAGGAATAGTAGAGGCAGCTGCATGGACGATGCAGTCCGTCAACTCCGCCACTGCGACATTGATGGGCTCCTGGCTGACAGAGTGATCATCAAGCTCAGACAAGAGCTCGAAGCCACTCCAGTCAGCCCGATCAAGCCTCCACCGGGAGACACGCGAAGGGCTGCAGGGCCCCCCACGAGAGATGGTGCACACCACGGGGAGGTGATCGCTTCCATATGGATTGTCCTCGACCTCCCATGTAAAGAGTGGAAGGATCGAGGAGGAGCAGATGGTGAGGTCAATGGCAGTGAAAGAGCGGGTTGGGGAATGAAAGTAAGTACTGACACCGGTGTTCAACAGGGAGAGAGAAGGATCTAGGAGCCACTGCTCCAGGACCCGACCCCTCCCGTTGGTGTCAGCACTGCCCCAAAGTGGACTGTGTCCGTTGAAGTCCCCCATGATGAGGAAGGGGGACGGCAGCTGCGAGACGAGGTCATCAAGGTCGTCCCGGAAAACGATGCTTCCGGGTGGGATATAGACAGAACAGACAGTCAACGAAAATCCCACAAAGAGGCGGATGGCAACCGCCTCTAAGTCGGTGGTGAGGGGAATGACTTGAAATGGAGAATGGTTGCTCACGAGGATAGCAACACCCCCGTGAGCTGGACCATCTCCATCCCGGTCCCGGCGAACGAGAGAAAAGTGCCGGATAGTGGGATTGTTGGCTGTCTGCAAGAATGTCTCCTGAAGGCACACGCAAAGGGGTTGGTGTGCCCTCAGGAGGACCTTGATGTCGTCAATATTCCTCTGGAATCCACGACAGTTCCATTGAAAGAGTGTGGCCATCTCAGGTCTTCGAAGAATTGGCGGACGTCTTACGATTTATTTTAACCGTCGCCAGCGACGGTTTAGGAAAATTAGGGCGGTCGGTGTCCATGTCCTCGGAGTCGTCCGAGCAACATGGATCCGAGACCGCCGACCGAGGAGGTAAAATTTTCTTTTTGGGCCCCGGCGGGGGCCCCTTGGGTTTCGTAGGTCTTGCTGTCTGTGGGCGGGGTGGAGGGGGCCTTCCGGAGGTGCATGTGGAAGGCACAGACACAGGAATAGAAACCGGTGTCGATGTCGAGATGGACACCGACGTCGGCTTCGCCTGCGTCAAGAGGTACTTGGCAGCAGGCGAGAAAGATTCAGCAGGTGGAACGCTGATGTCTGTCTGCACCGCCACAGAAGCCATCTTAACGATGGGCTTTCCGGCAACCGCACCGGCATAGGAGACCTTGCCAGGTGGGGCAGGCGGTGCAGCGAGCTTTCTCGCCTCTGGATAGCTGATGTTATGAAGGGTCTTGAGGCGCTGTACCTCTTTCTCCTCCAGCCACTTCGGACAATCGCGGGAGTACGCCGGATGTTCACCACGGCAGTTTACACAGCATGCCTTTTCTGCTGTGCAGTCAGGTTCGAGATGATCCTGACTGCCACAACGAGCACAGGTGGGCTTGCCCCGGCATGCGGTGCGAGCATGGCCAAACCTCTGGCATTGAAAGCAACGCAGAGGGTTGGGGATAAATGGCCGCACCTCGCAGTGTAAGTATCCTGCCTTGATGGAAGTAGGCAGGCGTGGTGTGTTGAAAGTTAGGATTAGTACCCTGGTGGGCTCTAACTTTCCATTACGGCGTGACGAAACCCGGTGGACTGCGATCACCCCCTGGGCAGAAAGCTCCGAGAGGATTTCCTCCTCAGAAACCTTGAGGAGGCCCCACTCGGAGATCACGCCCCGGGAGGAATTGAGCGTTTTGTGTGGAGTGACTTCAACTGCCACTCCACCAATCGCTGTAACCTTTAATAAAAGCTCCGAGTGCTTGGAGCACGCAGTCTCCACCTGCAAGTCACCAGATCTTAGGCGCTTGACAGATTTCGGCTCTCCCGCAAGACCTTGAATACCCTTGTTGATAAAAAAAGGGGACATGTCCCCAAGAACCTGATCACCCGTAGAGTGGATGATCAGGAACTTCGGAGACGGAGACACACATGAAGACGAAGGCAAAGACAGAGAAGTAGGGGGTTCATGGCGCGCCCTCTTCGCGGCATTGTTCGAAGAATTATGAGTAGGTGTACTCATGGTTGTGTTTAAAAAATTCAGTGCCCGTTGTCCCCACCCACCATGGAGTCCAACAAGGGGACGCCCAGTTGGGCGCCAGGGCTGCCCGGGCACCATACCCACACAGCCAGTGAGCCAAGCCCTCACTACAAAACAAAAAGGAAAAGTAAAAGAGAAATGGTGGGAAACTCGACGGAGTTCCCACAAAAGAAAAGAAGCAACAAAGCAATAAAGTGTGAGGCAAGAGCTGGCCTCACAAAAGAAAGAAAACTACAAAACTAGTAAATGTGTGGGGAAACTCGCAAACCGTTGTCCGGACGGTGGACAAGGTTACTCACTGAACAGCATAGTTGACCCTAGCAGGACCAGCCCACCAGCCGATTGATCCTGAGGGGGCCGCCCCAGGACCTCCCGTTTACCTGAAGCAGAGGCCAAAGCAGTGTATAGCAGCGGCCCCGGAAGTCGCTGCCCAGCCCCGCGACAGACAGGCTCCCCAATGGCAAAACGGCCAAAGGGGACCCCACCAGTCATGAGCTGGGGAGAGAAGACGGGGACCCCTGAGCAACTGCCAGGATCCTCCTTTCCAGGGACACGGGTCTCCGCGCACGGCAAACACGCGGGCGAGCGTTTAGGACCCTGTGAAGGTAACCGAGCCTGCGGAACCTTCACAGGGTGGTCCCCTCACCACGGACAGGCTCTCGCATCGAGGGGCAATGCGATGGGACGATAATTGGAAGGAATCTTGGAATCTTTGCCTGGCTTGGGGAAGGCCAAGACGATGGCCTCCCGCCAGGAGTCCGGAAACTGCTCCTCGAGATAAATGCGATTGAAGAGATGGAGCAGCCGATCCTTACTCGATGGTGAAAGATGTTGGAGCATGGCATAATGGACATTGTCCGGCCCTATAGCAGAGGCACGAGAAGAGTGCAGAGCAAGGCGAAGCTCCTCCGCTGTGAATGGCCTGTTGTAAGGCTCCAGGCCATTCGAGTGGAAAGACAGCGGAGAGCGCTCCGCCCTGCCCTTCTGGGCCAGAAACTCGGGGGAGTAAGAGGAAGACGAAGAGATGGAAGAGAAGGACTCCCCCAGAGTGTCGGCAATTGCTTTGGGATCAGCAATTGCCTGTCCATTGTGCTCCAGGATCGATAACGAGTGGGACGTGTAGTTCCCACTCATCTTCCGGACTTTATCCCACACAACCTTAGAACTAGTCGTGCGGGTGATAGATGACGTATACTTGATCCAAGATTCCTTCTGGCTCTGGCGTCAGACGAAACGTGCTTTCGCCCTGGCGCGTTTGAAATTTTCAAGGTTGGGGGACGTCGGATATCTCCAAAACACCCCCCCAAGCCTTGTTCTGAGCCTTACGAGCTGCGGTGCATTCTGGATTCCACCACGGTTTCGGAAAGCGAGGAAACCGTGTAGAAGTTTGAGGAATCGTTGATGCAGCTGCATCTACGATACAGTCCGTTATCTCCGCTACTGCCACATTGATTGGCTCCTGGCTGACGGAGTGATAATCGAGCTCAGAGAGCAGCTCGAAACCACCCCAGTCAGCCCGATCCAGCCTCCACCGTGAAACGCGTGAAGGGCTGCAAGGCCCCCCACGCGAGATGGTGCACACCACGGGGAGGTGATCGCTTCCATAAGGGTTGTCCTCGACCTCCCATGTAAAGAGTGGAAGGATCGAGGAGGAGCAGATGGTGAGGTCAATGGCAGTGAAAGTGCGGGTTGGGGAGTGAAAGTAAGTACTGACACCGGTGTTCAACAGGGAGAGAGAAGGATCCAGGAGCCACTGCTCTAGGACCCCACCCCTCCCGTTGGTGTCAGCACTGCCCCAAAGTGGACTGTGTCCGTTGAGGTCCCCCATAATGAGGAAGGGGGACGGCAGCTGCGAGACGAGATCATCAAGGTCTTCCTGGAAGACGATGCTCCCAGGTGGAAGATATACAGCGCAGACAGTCAGCGAGAACCCCACGAAGAGACGGATGGCTACCGCCTCTAAGTTGATGGTGAGTGGTACGACCTGGAATGGAGAATGGTTGCTCACGAGGATGGCGACACCCCCGCGAGCTGGACCATCTGCATCCCGGTCCCGGCGAACTAGTGAAAAGTGCCGGATCGTGGGATCTGTGACTGGCTGCAAGTATGTCTCCTGCAGGCACACACAGATGGGCTGGTGTGCCTGAAGAAGGGCCTTGATGTCGTCAAGATTCCTCTGGAATCCACGACAATTCCATTGTAGGAGTGTGGCCATCTCAGGACTTAGAAGAGTGGGCGGACGACGTGTTTCTATTCAACTTCACCGCTGCAGAGGACGGTTTAGTGAATAGGGGGCGGTCGGTATCCATGTCCTCGGAATTGTCCGAGGGACATGGATCGGTGACCGCCCTTTGAGGTGCGGTGATTTTCTTTTTAGGACCCGGCGGGGGCCCCTTAGGTTTCGAAGGTCTTGCTGTCTGAGGACGGGAAGGAGGACGCCTTCCGGTGGAGGTGGAAGGCTGAACTGCAGGAATGGAAACCGGGGTTGATGTCGAAGTCGACACCACCCTCGGTCTCGCCTGCGTGAGGAGGAACTTCGCAGCTGGCGAGAAAGACTCAGTAGGTGGTACACTGATGTCAGTCTGCACCGCAACCGAAGTCATTGGAACGATATGCTTTCCAATCACTGCACTGGCATAGGAAACCTTGCCAGGTGGGGCGGGCGGTGCAGCCAGCTTTCTCGCTTCAGCATACGAGATGTTGTTCACGACTTTGAGGCGTTGTACCTCCTTTTCCTCCTTCCATTTCGGACAGTCACGGGAGTACGCCGGATGTTCGCCACTACAGTTCACACAGCATGCATTTTCTGCTGTGCAGTCAGGATCGAGATGATCCTTACTGCCACAGCGAGCACAGGTGGGCTTGCCCCTGCATGCTGTGCGGGCATGACCGTATATCTGACACTGAAAACAGCGCAGAGGGTTTGGGATATACGGCCGAACCTCACAATGTAAGTAACCTGCCTTGATGGAAGAAGGCAGGCGTGGCGTGTTAAATGTCACAATCAACACCCTGGTGGGTGTCAATTTCCCATCACGGTGTGTCGAAACCCGGTGGACCGCTGTTACTCCTTGAGATGCGAGCTCCGAGAGGATTTCCTCCTCAGTGACTTTGAGGAGGCCCCACTCGGTGATCACACCCCGAGAGGAATTCAAAGTTTTATGGGGAGTGACTTCGACAGCCACCCCACCAATATCTTTTACTTTCAGGAGCAGTTCGGAGTGTTTTGAACAAGCGGTCTCAACCTGCAAGTCGCCAGATCGAAGCGCTTGACAGATTTCGGCTCTCCCGCAAGACCTTTTAAACCTTTGTTGACGAAAAAAGGGGACATGTCCCCAAGCACCTGATCACCCGTGGAGTGGATGATCAAGAACTTTGGGAATGAAGACACAGACACAGAAGACGATGGCAGAGATAACGGAGACAAGGACGAAGACGGGGGTTCATGTCGAGCCCTCTTGTTGGCGGTGATCGCATTTTCATCATTCACTCGCATGTTTGGTTTTGTGTGGTTCAGTGCCCGCTGTCCCCACCCTCCACGGAGCCCAACAAGGGGACGCCCAGTCGGGCGCCAGGGCTACGCAGGCACTATACCCACACAGACAGTGAGCCAAGCCCTCACAAATAAATAGAAGGAAAATAAAAAGAGAAATGTGCAGAACAAAAACGTTCTACACAAATGAAACAAAGCGTAAAATAACAAAATTGTGAATGGCCAAACTGGCCTCACAAAGAAAGGATAACTACAAAAGGAAAAGAAGTTGTGAGGAAACTTGTAAACCTGTACCCGGACCGTGGGCAAGGTTACTCACCGCTCTGCACGGTTGACCCTAGCAGGACCTGCCCACCAGCCGATTGATCCTGAGGGGGCCGCCCCAGGACCTCCCGTTTACCTGAAGCAGAGGCCAAAGCAGTGTATAGCAGCGGCCCCGGAAGTCGCTGCCCAGCCCCGCGACAGACAGGCTCCCCAATGGCAAAACGGCCACAGGGGACCCCACCAGTCATGAGCTGGGGAGAGAAGACGGGGACCCCTGAGCAACTGCCAGGATCCTCCTTTCCAGGGACACGGGTCTCCGCGCACGGCAAACACGCGGGCGAGCGTTTAGGACCCTGTGAAGGTAACCGAGCCAGCGGAACCTTCACAGGGTGGTCCCCTCACCACGGACAGGCTCTCGCATCGAGGGGCAATGTGGACTGTATCCGTTGAGGTCCCCCATAATGAGGAAGGGGGACAGCAGCTGCGAGACGAGATCATCAAGGTCTTCCTGGAAGACGATGCTCCCAGGTGGAAGATATACAGAGCAGACAGTCAGCGAGAACCCCACGAAGAGGCAGATGGCAACCACCTCTAAGTTGTTGGTCAGGGGTATGACCTGGAATGGAGAATGTTTGCTCACAAGGATGGCGACCCCCCCCCCACGAGCTGGACCATCTTCATCCCAGTCCCGGAGAACTAGTGAGAAGTGCCGGATCGTGGGATCTGTGACTGGCTGCAAGTATGTCTCCTGCAGGCACATACAGATGGGCTGGTGTGCCTGAAGGAGGGCCTTGATGTCGTCAAGATTCCTCTGGAATCCACGACAATTCCATTGTAGGAGTGTGGCCATCTTAGGACTTAAAAGAATGGGCGGACGACGAATTCCTATTCAACTTAACCGCCATAGAGGACGGTTTAGTGAATAGGGGGCGGTCGGTATCCATGTCCTCAGAATCGTCCGAGGGGCATAGATCGGTGATCGCCCTATGTGGTGCAGTGATTTTCTTTTTTGGCGCCGGTGGGGGACCCTTAGGTTTGGAAAGTCTTGCTGTCTGAGGACGGGGAGGTGGAGGCCTTCCAGTGGAGGTGGAAGGCTGAGTTGCAGGAATGGAAACCGGGGTTGATATCGAAGTCGACACCACCCTCCATTTTGCCTGTGGAGGAGGTACTTCGCTGCTGGCGAGAAAGACTCAGTTGGTGGTACACTGATGTCAGTCTGCACCGTCACCGAAATCATTGGAACAATGGGCTTTCCAATGACTACACTGGCATAGGAAACCTTACCAGGTGGGGCGGGCGGTGCAGCAAGCTTTCTCGCTTCAGCGTATGAGATGTTGTTCATTACCTTGAGGCGTTGTACCTCCTTTTCCTCCTTCCACTTCGGACAGTGGCGGGAGTACGCCGGATATTCGCCACTGCAGTTCCCCGAGCATGCGTTTTCTGCTGTGCAGTCAGGATCAAGATGATCCTTACTGCCACAGCGAGCACAGGTGGGCTTGCCCCAGCATGCTGTGCGGGCATGACTGTATATCTGACACTGAAAACAGCGCAGAGGGTTCGGTAAGTAGGGTGAAAGTGGGGGTTCTAACTCAGAGGCGGATCAATGTTAATCCTATGGCATCCTCCTCCATGTGTTTCAAAGTGGATGCGGGCCTTTTTATTCGTCATACACAGGTCAATATTTTACATAATTTCAAATTTTTCTGTAAATAAGATATTTCTTTTCTTTTCACCGTTTCTTTTTTTCTTTTAATTTATTTTTATTTCGTGTTTTCATTTTTTTTCCCCAATAGCATTGTTTCTTTTCGTTTCTGCAGGACAGTCTTAAATTCCAGTTTCTGCGGGATAGTCCTTCCTGTATAAATACGACATCCATCAGTCAGATTCCTCATTCTGTTGTCAAACGTTGACAGTGACAGTTCTCTGCTGCTGCGTCTCCGTGATTTTTTTTTTTTCAACTGTTAGAAGCCAATAGCGATAGTTCTTGACGTCCTTGTATAGTATAAATACGACATCCATCAGTCGGATTCCTCATTTTTTTCAGTGTTTTCTCGAGGACTCTTCAAAAAGCTAGTGAAGAGTGAAGTCGTGCTATTTAGCGCTCCGTGATTTGTGAGTTTGTCTGCAGATTCAACTATGGGTGGAAAAAAGAAATCAAATGCTAATAATAAGTTAAAGAAAACGAAAGGCATTCCTGTCAAATCAAGCGAAAAGGCTCAACTGAATAAATTGAGAAAGCACTCCGCCAGAGTGGAGCTTGCTAAGGAACATCGGTCCTTATCATTTAATGACTTAAATGAGATTGCTAACAATTCGGATATTTTTGATACTGGACGTTTTAAGCCTGTCACAGATGAAAATGAAAACGACTCAATTTCGGACATAATTTCGGATCACTCTGAACACTCGAACGAGGAAATTGTGCTTCAGAACTCTTTTAATTTACTTCATGAAGAATGTGATTCACAGCCGATTAGGCCTAACTCTAGAGTTACTGATTTCCGAGACACGACTCCAAAAGAATTCCCACTCATCTTTTTTAATGAAACGACTAAATTATCTGACCTAAATGATAGTGATGTCACTGATTTCTTCTTTCGAACACTAAAGAAAGAACTGTCTGGACGATACACAAGAAAAGGTGATATAATTGTGTTCCCTTCCACAGAAGAAGATCGTGAATCGCTTCAGAATATAACTAGCATTTTAGGTGTCGAGGTTAATTGGAGATTACCTGAACAAGACCACATTATGGGACTTCTCACAAACGTAAGTTTAAAATACGATGACAACTTTCTTTTACAGTGCCTTCAACCTTATAATGTGTTTAAGATCAGACGAATGCAGAAATTTTCTCCCATTCAAGGGAAGACTGGCTATTTGAAGGAGCCAACTCTTAATGTCATTATTTATTGTACAAGAAAAGAACTTCCTACTTTAGTCCATATTGGCTTTTCACGTTTCTTTGTTAAACCGCATTTTGGTACCCCCCCGTTGTGTGGTAACTGCTGGAGGTGGGGACATGTTTTCAGTGTCTGTAGAGGCAAAACTAAATGCAAACGTTGTAGTGAAAATCACTCTTATAAATTATGCAAAGCGGAGGAGTATTGTTGCCCAAATTGTGGTGGTCCGCATCCAGCCACATATGCTGGATGTCCAGTAAAAAAAAATTGCCATTGCAGCTATGAGAATCCAAAACAGGCAGCACTGTAGCTGGTCAGCGGCTTTTAGGATCGCCAAACGCGAGGCGCACTCTCAGGTCCGGGATTCTGAGTTTGTTGGTGTTCTTCCGCGTGAAGAAATAGTACCTGTTAATACGGAACTTTCTGAACGATGCAATACTTCAAATGACAACTTAAACCTCCAAAATGTAGCTGCCGCTTCAGATAAACATTTCCTACATGGTTTAGACTTTATTAATAGTGTTCATAATGAAATGGCTGCCAAGGATCATTCTTTAGCTTTCAACAAGTCTTCTGTAACAGCGGTAAAGTCGGCGAAGCCGACTGCTACTAAAAGCTTCGGCAATCCAATCAAAACACAAGTGAGAAAAAAAGATAAACAAATGCAAACATATGCTGAGGCTACGAAACGGAAATCACAGGATAACTTTTCAACTCCATCTACATCTATGTCTACAAATATAATGTCGCCAGATACCATTGCTAGAGAGTTGGAAAAAGAAAATGTGTCAACAAATCTGATTATAGATTGATCCTGCTCTTGTTAAAGTTTGTTTGTAAAACAGAACAAATGTACACCTTATTAAGAGACATACTACTTCAACTCAAAACATAAGGGTTTTAAGCTCCTACAGTGGAACTGTAGGGGGGTGAAGTCAAAGAAAGAGGAACTTATTTTATTTTCTAAATATCATGATATAGATGTGTTTGCTCTTCAGGAGCTCCAAACTAGAGATATAATTAAATTACCTAATTATTTATTTTTTTCCTCAATTGCACCTCACAGTAGAAATGGGGTGAGTTTTTTTATACACAAAAATATTAAACATAGAATAATTTATATTGAACATAACTTTTATTTGTTAGAATGTATTGCTGTTGAAATTCTTTTAAATAATTTAATTTTTACTATTGTAAATATTTACAATCCTGGTCTTGTGGTTGGTGATTGGTTGGTTGGTTGTTTGGGGTTTTTTGGCGCAATAGCAACTAAGGCTATATTGCGCCAAACAAACGATAAAAAGGGTAAAAGACATGAAAACCCACAACCAAAGTTAAAAGAGACACAAATAACACATAATAAAAACGAGATGTAGGAAAAGAGTAAAAGAGAGCAACAAGTGTAAAATCAATAAGTATAAAATCAACAATAACAATGGGTGTATAGGACCCATGTAAAAAACAACAGGTAAAACACAGGTAAAAAACCAGTAAAGAGAAAATTCATAAACGAGTAAAATAACCGGTAAAGCGTAAAAAGTCGAAAACAGTGTTAAAATAGCAATGATCTGATAAAAGATGTCCGAGTGTAAGGGGCTCGGACGTAAAATCGTGAAAGTTAAAAAACAGACGTCTTTCAAGGTTAAAACAAACACAGTCAATTAAAATATGCTTCACAGTTAAAACGGTGTCACAAAACTCGCACTTAGGTACTGCGTCCGCCTGAAGAAGAAAAGAGTGTGTTAAAAACGAGTGACCTAAGCGGAGCCAAGCAAGGACAACTTCCTCCTTACGATTCCTGCGAAAACAAGACTGCCACGGTTTGACAATGGGCTTGATCTCGAAGAGCTTGTTACCAACCTGTTCAGACCAAGATCTCTGCCACTGTGCCCGGAGCTCGATGGTGAAACGCTGCCGGAAATCCACATATGGAACCGGCAACGGAGAGTCGGACAGGGGCGTGGCTGACCTGGCAGCAGAATCTGCCAAATCATTGCCCCTGATTCCGACATGACCGGGCACCCAACAGAAGAGAATTGTGGTGGTGGCTGCCAGACGATGGAGCTGCTGGCAGATCTTGGAGAGAACAGGGTGAGGCCAATGCCTCACCGAGATCAAAGCCTGTAGCGAGCTAAGCGAGTCGGTGTAAAGCACACACCGACGATGATGCTTAGCTGCTATATGGTCCAAGGCAATGCTGATAGCATGCAACTCAGCAGTGAAGATGGAACACTGCTGTGGGATCTGGTCTGCAATGATTACATCACAGCAGACCATGGCTGATCCCACCGAAGTGCCGGACTTCGAGCCATCTGTGAAGACAGGCAAGAAGTCCGGGTGCTCAGCACGATGGCTGGCAAAGAGTTGCCGGTACACACAGTCAGGTGTAAAGGCCTTCCCCGTCCTGCACAAGGAAAAATCGCAGGAAGGGGAAACAGCGAGCCAAGGTGGAAGTGGCTCAGCTGTCGACTGTGCGATGCTATCGAGACTGGTGTTGATGTCTCGCAGGTAACCTCGGACACGCAAACCGAAAGGACGAATGGCAGTCGGCCGATTCTGGTATAACATTTCCCACCTGGGACTGAAAACGCAGTCCCAAGTGGGATGGCCTGGCAGGGATCGCAATTTTAATGCATACTGCAGGAACAACTGCTGACGGCGAATAGATAAAGAAGGTTCATCGGTCTCAACGTAGAGACTCTGGACCGGCGAAGTGCGGAAGGCCCCCGTGCACACACGGAGGGCCTGATGATGGAGTGGGTCCAGCACTTTCACCACCGAATCCCGGGCGGAGTCATACACCTGGGATCCGTAGTCCAGTTTCGACCGGACAAGTGCACGGTAAAGGCGGAGCAAAGAACATCGGTCCGCCCCCCAAGAGAGGGAGGAGAGGACCTTGATGATGTTCAATGCCCGCGTGCACTTGGACCTGAGATGTCGAATATGAGATAAAAAGGTCAATTTCCGGTCGAAGATGAGACCGAGAAACTTGGTCTCCACCACAACTGGAATGATGTTACCCCCGAGCCGCAGCTCGGGGTCCAGATGAAGATTACGCTTGCGGCAAAAGTGCACACAAGCGGTCTTCTGTGGGGAGAACCGGAACCCATTGGCCGTCGCCCAAACCGAGAGATTGTTCAGGGCAGTTTGCAGTTGTCGTTCAATGACCCTCATGCTGGACGATGAGCAAAAGATGCTAAAGTCGTCAACATAGAGGGCATTGCCTACAGTCGGAGGAAGTTGCCGTGTAATGGAATTTATCTTGACAGCGAAAAGCGTAACACTCAGGACGCAGCCTTGAGGCACCCCCTGTTCTTGGGGGAAAGGCCGCGATAGAGTGTTGCCGACACGGACTCGAAAAACACGAGAAGATAAAAAGTTTGCGATGAAGATCGGCATGTGACCTCGCAAGCCCAAGCTGTGAAGGTCACGAAGAATGCCGAATCTCCATGCCGTGTCGTAAGCTTTTTCGATGTCGAAGAAAACTGACACCAGGTGCTCTCGTTGTAAAAAAGAATTCCTGATCGCCGATTCGAGGCGGATCAGGTGGTCTAAAGTAGACCGGTGCCTGCGAAAGCCACACTGGGTGTTGGAAAGAAGGCCGTGATGTTCCAAATACCAGGCCAGCCTGGTATTTACCATCCTTTCCAACACCTTGCAGACGCAGCTCGTCAACGCAATTGGACGATAATTGGAAGGAATCTTGGGATCTTTGCCTGGCTTAGGGAAGGCCAAGACGATGGCCTCCCGCCAGGAGTCCGGAAACTGCTACTCGATGAAAATACGGTTGAAGAGGCGGAGCAGTCGATCCTTACTCGATGGTGAGAGATGTTGGAGCATGGCATAATGGACATTGTCTGGCCCCACAGCAGATGCACGAGAAGTGTGCAGAGAACGGCGAAGCTCCTCCGCTGTGAATGGCCTGTTGTAAGACTCCAGGCCATTCGAATGGAAGGACAGCGGAGAGCGTTCAGCCCTGCTCTTCTGGGCCAGAAACTCGGGGGAGTACGAGGAAGATGAGGAGATGGAGGAGAATGACTCCCTCAGAGTGTCGGCAATTGCACGAGGATCAGCAATTGCCTGTCCATTGTGCTCCAGGATCGAAAATGAGTGGGACGTGTACTTCCCACCCATCTTCCGGACCTTATCCCACACAACCTTAGAACTGGTCGTGCGGGTGATAGAAGATGTATATTTCATCCAAGATTCCTTCTGGCTCTGGCGCCGGACGAAACGGGCTTTCGCCCTGGCGCGTTTGAATGCTTCGAGGTTGGGGGACGTCGGATATCTCCGAAACACCCCCCAAGCCTTGTTCTGAGCCTTACGAGCTGCGGTGCAGTCGGGATTCCACCACGGTTTTGGGAACCGTGGAAACCGAGACTAGGTCTGAGGAATAGTAGAGGCAGCTGCATGGACGATACAGTCCGTCAACTCCGCCACTGCGACATTGATGGGCTCCTGGCTGACAGAGTGATCATCGAGCTCAGACAAGAGCTCGAAGCCACTCCAATCAGCCCGATCAAGCCTCCACCGGGAGACACGCGAAGGGCTGCAAGGCCCCCCACGAGAGATGGTACACACCACGGGGAGGTGATCGCTTCCATAGGGATTGTCCTCGACCTCCCTTGTAAAGAGTGGAAGGATCGAGGAGGAGCAGATGGTGAGGTCAATGGCAGTGAATGTGCGGGTTGGGGTGTGAAAGTAGGTACTGACACCGGTGTTCAACAGGGAGAGCGATGGATCCAGGAGACACTGCTCCAAGACCCGACCCCTCCCGTTGGTGTCAGCACTGCCCCAGAGCGGACTGTGGCCGTTGAAGTCCCCCATGATGAGGAAGGGGGACGGCAGCTGCGAGACGAGGTCATCAAGGTCATCCCGGAAAACGATGCTTCCGGGTGGGAGATAGACAGAACAGACAGTCAACGAAAATCCCACAAAGAGGCGGATGGCTACCGCCTCTAAGTTCGTATTAAGGGGAATGACCTGGAATGGAGAATGGTTACTCACGAGGATGGCAACACCTCCGTGAGCTGGACCATCTCCATCCCGGTCCCGGCGAACGAGAGAAAAGTGCCGGATAGTGGGATTGTTGGCTGTCTGCAAAAATGTCTCCTGAAGGCACACGCAGAGGGGTTGGTGCGCCCTCAGGAGGACCTTGATGTCGTCAATATTCCTCTGGAATCCACGACAATTCCATTGAAGGAGTGTGGCCATCTCAGGTCTTGGAAGAATTGGCGGACGTCTTTCGATTTATTTTAACCGTCGCCAGCGACGGTTTAGGAAATTTAGGGGGGTCGGTGTCCATGTCCTCGGAGTCGTCCGAGCAACATGGATCTGAGACCGCCGAACGAGGAGGTAAAATTTTTTTTTGGGCCCCGGCGGGGGCCCCTTGGGTTTCGAAGGTCTTGCTGTCTGTGGGCGGGGAGGAGGGGGCCTTCCGGAGGTGGATGTGGAAGGCACAGACACAGGAATAGAAACCGGTGTCGATGTCGAGGTTGACACCGACGTCGGCTTCGCCTGCGTCAAGAGGTACTTGGCAGCAGGCGAGAAAGATTCAGCAGGTGGAACGCTGATGTCGGTCTGCACCGCCATGGAAGCCATCTTAACGATGGGCTTTCCGGCAACCGCACCGGCATAGGAGACCTTGCCAGGTGGGGCAGGCGGTGCAGCGAGCTTTCTCGCCTCTGGATAGCTGATGTTATGAAGGGTCTTGAGGCGCTGTACCTCTTTCTCCTCCAGCCACTTCGGACAGTCACGGGAGTACGCCGTATGTTCACCACGGCAGTTTACACAGCATGCCTTTTCTGCTGTGCAGTCAGGTTCGAGATGATCCTGACTGCCACAACGAGCACAGGTGGGCTTGCCCCGGCATGCGGTGCGGGCATGACCAAACCTCTGGCATTGAAAGCAACGCAGAGGGTTGGGGATAAATGGCCGCACCTCGCAGTGTAAGTAGCCTGCCTTGATGGAAGTAGGCAGGTGTGGTGTGTTGAAAGTTAGAATAAGTACCCTGGTGGGCTCTAACTTTCCATTACGGCGTGAAGAAACCCGGTGGACTGCTATCACTCCCTGGGCCGAAAGCTCCGAGAGGACTTCCTCCTCAGAAACCTTGAGGAGGCCCCACTCGGAGATCACGCCCCGGGAGGAATTGAGCGTCTTGTGTGGAGTGACTTCGACTGCCACTCCACCAATCGTTGTAACTTTTAATAGAAGCTCCGAATGCTTGGAGCACGCAGTCTCCACCTGCAAGTCACCAGATCTTAGGCGCTTGACAGATTTCGGTTCTCCCGCAAGACCTTGAATACCCTTGTGTATAAAAAACGGGGACATGTCCCCAAGAACCTGATCACCCGTAGAGTGGATGATCAGGAACTTCGGAGACGGAGACACACACGAAGACGAAGGCAAAGACAGAGAATTTGGGGGTTCATGGCGAGCCCTCTTTGCGGCATTGATCGGTTTTGTTTGTTTGTTTGGGGTTTAATGGCGCATCGGCGACAAGGCCATAATGCGCCAAACAAAGGACAATATAAAAGATAAAAGACATAGAACCCCGTAACAAAAAGTTAAAATATAGTTGCAACATTGTAAAGTGGTAAAAGCACAGAAAACAAGTATATGTGAACAGAGTAAAACAAGTGTAGAAATATTAAATAAAATAATCCCAGGTGTAAGAGACCTGGGGTAAATAATACATATATTAAGGTAAAATCAAATTCTGTTAAAATATCCACAATATTTCAAATAGCTAAAAACTGGAGATAAAATGCAATGATCAGATAAAAGATGTCCGAGTGTAAGAGGCTCGGACATAAAATTATGAAAGCTAAAATAACATAGACGTTCGAAATTAAAACACGGACATTCGACTAAAATATGGTTAATAGTTAAAATGGTGTCACAAAACTCGCACTTAGGTACGTCGTCCGCCCGTAAAAGAAACGAATGAGTAATAAACGAGTGACCTAAGCGGAGCCGAGCAAGTACAACTTCCTCCTTGCGATTCCTGCGGTAACAAGACTGCCATGCTTTGATGATAGGTTTGATCTCAAAGAGCTTGTTCGTAAGCTGTTCTGACCAAGATCACTGCCACTGTGCCCGGAGCTCGACGGTGAAACGCTGCCGGAAATCCAGATAGGGAACCGGCAACGGAGAGTCGGACAGGGGCGTGGCTGACTTGGCAGCAGCATCTGCCAAGTCATTGCCCCTGATCCCGACATGACCGGGCACCCAACAGAAGAGAATCGTGGTGGTGGCTGCCAGATGATGGAGCTGCTGGCGGATCTTGGAGAGAACAGGGTGAGGCCGATGCCTCACCGAGATCAAAGCCTGTAGCGAGCTAAGCGAGTCGGTGTAAAGCACACACCGACGATGATGCTTAGTCGCTACGTGGTCCAAGGCGAGACTGATAGCGTGCAACTCTGCAGTGAAGATGGAACACTGCAGTGGGATCTGGTCTGCAATGATTACATCACAGCAGACCATGGCTGATCCCACTGAAGTGCCGGACTTCGAGCCATCTGTAAAGACAGGCAAGAAGTCCGGGTGCTCAGCACGATGGCTGGCAAAGAGTTGCCGGTACACACAGTCGGGTGTAAAGGCCTTCCCGGTCCTGCACAGGGAAAAATCGCAGGAAGGGGAAACAGCGAGCCAAGGTGGAAGTGGCTCAGCTGTCGACTGTGCAACGCTATCGAGACTGGTGTTGATGTCTCTGAGGTAGCCTCGGACACGCAAACCAAAAGGACGAATGGCAGTCGGCCGATTATTGTAAAGCATTTCCCACTTCGGACTGAAAACGCAGTCCCAAGTGGGATGGCCAGGCAGGGATCGCAATTTAGACGCATATTTTAGGGACAACTGCTGACGGCGAAGAGATAAAGAAGGTTCATCGGTCTCAACATAAAGACTCTGGACCGGTGAGGTGCGGAAGGCTCCCGTGCAAACACAGAGAGCCTGATGATGGAGGGGATCCAGCACCTTCACCACCGAATCCCGGGCCGAGTCGTACACCTGGGATCCGTAGTCCAGTTTCGATCGGACAAGTGCACGGTACAGGCGGAGCAAAGAACATCGGTCCGCCCCCCAAGAGAGGGAGGAGAGGACCTTGACGATGTTCAATGCCCGCGTGCACTTGGACCTGAGATGACGTATGTGTGGTAAAAAGGTCAATTTCCGATCGAATATGAGACCGAGAAACTTGGTCTCCGCCAGAACTGGAACGACGTTACCCCCAAGCCGCAGCTCGGGATCCAGATGAAGATTACGCTTGTGGCAAAAGTGCACACAAGCGGTCTTCTGTGGGGAGAACCGAAACCCGTTTGCCGTCGCCCAAACCGAAAGATTGTTCAGGACAATTTGCAGTTGTCTTTCAATGACCCTCATGCTGGACGAAGAGCAAAAGATGCTAAAGTCATCAACATAGAGGGCATTGCCTACTGATGGAGGAAGTTGTCTAGTTATAGAATTAATCTTGACAGCGAAAAGCGTAACACTCAGAACGCAGCCTTGTGGCACCCCCTGTTCTTGGGGGTACGGCTGCGACAGAGTGTTACCGACACGGACACGAAAAGAGCGTGTTGATAAGAAGTTGGAGATGAAGATCGGCATGTGACCTCTTAAGCCGAAACTGTGGAGGTCACGAAGAATGCCGAATCTCCAAGCCGTGTCGTACGCTTTTTCGATGTCGAAGAAAATTGACACCAGGTGCTCTCTTCTTAAAAATGAATTTCTGATAGCCGATTCGAGGCGTATCAGATGGTCAAGAGTTGACCGTTGCCTGCGAAAGCCACACTGGGTGTTGGAAAGAAGGTTGTGATGTTCTAAATACCAGATGAGTCTGGCATTTACCATTCTTTCCAACACCTTGCACACGCAGCTCGTCAATGCGATGGGACGATAATTAGAAGGAATCTTGGGATCTTTGCCTGGCTTGGGGAAGGCCAAGACGATGGCCTCCCGCCAGGAGTCCGGAAACTGCTCCTCGAGAAAAATGCGATTGAAGAGATGGAGCAGCCGATCCTTACTCGATGGTGAAAGATGTTGGAGCATGGCATAATGGACATTGTCCGGCCCTACAGCAGAGGCACGAGAAGAGTGCAGAGCAAGGCGAAGCTCCTCCGCTGTGAATGGCCTGTTGTAAGGCTCCAGGCCATTCGAGTGGAAAGACAGCGGAGAGCGCTCCGCCCTGCCCTTCTGGGCCAGAAACTCGGGGGAGTAAGAGGAAGACGAAGAGATGGAAGAGAAGGACTCCCCCAGAGTGTCGGCAATTGCTTTGGGATCAGCAATTGCCTGTCCATTGTGCTCCAGGATCGATAACGAGTGGGACATGTAGTTCCCACTCATCTTCCGGACTTTATCCCACACGACCTTAGAAGTAGTCGTGCGGGTAATAGAAGATGTATACTTGATCCAAGATTCCTTCTGGCTCTGGCGTCGGACGAAACGAGCTTTCGCCCTGGCGCGTTTGAAATTTTCGAGGTTGGGGGTTGTCGGATATCTCCGAAACACCCCCCAAGCCTTGTTCTGAGCCTTACGAGCTGCGGTGCAATCTGGATTCCACCACGGTTTCGGAAAGCGAGGAAACCGTGTAGAAGTTTGAGGTATCGTTGATGCAGCTGCATCTACGATACAGTCCGTTATCTCCGCTACTGCCACATTGATTGGCTCCTGGCTGACAGAGTGGTCATCGAGCTCAGAGAGCAGCTCGAAACCACCCCAGTCAGCCCGATCGAGCCTCCACCGCGAGACGCGTGAAGGGCTGCAAGGCCCCCCACGCGAGATGGTGCACACCACGGGGAGGTGATCGCTTCCATAAGGGTTGTCCTCGACCTCCCATGTAAAGAGTGGAAGGATCGAGGAGGAGCAGATGGTGAGATCAATGGCAGTGAAAGAGCGTGTTGGGGAGTGAAAGTAAGTACTGACACCGGTGTTCAACAGGGAGAGAGAAGGATCCAGGAGCCACTGCTCCAGGACCCCGCCCCTCCCGTTGGTGTCAGCACTGCCCCATAGTGGACTGTGTCCGTTGAGGTCCCCCATAATGAGGAAGGGGGACGGCAGCTGCGAGACGAGATCATCAAGTTCTTCCTGGAAGACGATGCTCCCAGGTGGAAGATATACAGAGCAGACAGTCAGCGAGAACCCCACGAAGAGACAGATGGCTACCGCCTCTAAGTTGGTGGTGAGGGGTACGACCTGGAATGGAGAATGGTTGCTCACGAGGATGGCGACACCCCCGCGAGCTGGACCATCTCCATCCCGGTCCCGGCGAACTAGTGAAAAGTGCCGGATCGTGGGATCTGTGACTGGCTGCAAGTACGTCTCCTGCAGGCACACACAGATGGGCTGGTGTGCCTGAAGGAGGGCCTTGATGTCGTCAAGATTCCTCTGGAATCCACGACAATTCCATTGTAGGAGTGTGGCCATCTCAGGACTTAGAAGAGTGGGCGGACGACGAATTCCTATTCAACTTCACCGCCGCAGAGGACGGTTTAGTGAATAGGGGGCGGTCGGTATCCATGTCCTCGGAATCGTCCGAGGGGCATGGATCGGTGACCGCCCTTTGAGGTGCAGTGATTTTCTTTTTGGGCCCCGGTGAGGGCCCCTTAGGTTTTGAAGGTCTTGCTGTCTGAGGACGGGGAGGAGGAGGCCTTCTGGTGGAGGTGGAAGGCTGAGCTGCAGGAATGGAAACCGGGGTTGATGTCGAAGTCGACACCACCCTCGGTCTCGCCTGCGTGAGGAGGTACTTCGCAGCTGGCGAGAAAGACTCAGTAGGTGGTACACTGATGTCAGTCTGCACCGCAACCGAAGTCATTGGAACGATGGGCTTTCCAATGACTGCACTGGCATAGGAAACCTTGCCAGGTGGGGCGGGCGGTGCAGCCAGCTTTCTCGCTTCAGCATACGAGATGTTGTTCACGACTTTGAGGCGTTGTACCTCCTTTTCCTCCTTCCACTTCGGACAGTCACGGGAGTACGCCGGATGTTCGCCACTACAGTTCACACAGCATGCCTTTTCTGCTGTGCAGTCAGGATCGAGATGATCCTTACTGCCACAGCGAGCACAGGTGGGCTTGCCCCTGCATGCTGTGCGGGCATGACCGTATATCTGACACTGAAAACAGCGCAGAGGGTTTGGGATATACGGCCGAACCTCACAATGTAAGTAACCTGCCTTGATGGAAGAAGGCAGGCGTGGCGTGTTAAATGTCACAATCAACACCCTGGTGGGTGTCAATTTCCCATCACGGCGTGTCGAAACCCGGTGGACCGCTGTTACTCCTTGAGATGCGAGCTCCGAGAGGATTTCCTCCTCAGTGACTTTGAGGAGGCCCCATTCGGTGATCACACCCCGAGAGGAATTCAAAGTTTTATGGGGAGTGACTTCGACAGCCACCCCACCAATTTCTTTGACTTTCAGGAGCAGTTCAGAATGTTTCGAACAAGCGGTCTCAACCTGCAAGTCGCCATATCGTAAGCGCTTGACGGATTTCGGCTCTCCCGCAAGACCTTTCAAACCTTTATTTACAAATAAAGGGGACATGTCCCCAAGTACCTGATCACCCGTGGAGTGGATGATTAGGAACTTTGGGAACGAAGACACAGACACAGAAGACAACGGCAGAGATAACTTTGACAACGAGGAAGATGGGGGCTCATGTCGAGCCCTCTTGTTGGCGGCGATCGCATTATTTTCATCACTCTCTCTCATGTTTTTTATTGTGTGGTTCAGTGCCCGCTGTCCCCACCCTCCACGGAGCCCAACAAGGGGACGCCCAGTCGGGCGCCAGGGCTACGCAGGCACTATACCCACACAGACAGTGAGCCAAGCCCTCACAAATAAATAGAAGGAAAATAAAAAGAGAAATGTGCAGAACAAAACATTCTACACAAATCAAACTAAGCGTAAAATAATAAAAATTGTGAATGGCCAAACTGGCCTCACAAAGAAAGGATAACGACAAAAGGAAAATAATCTGTGAGGAAACTTGTAAACCTGTACCCGGACCGTGGGCAAGGTTACTCACCACTCTGCACGGTTGACCCTAGCAGGACCTGCCCACCAGCCGATTGCTCCTGGGGGGGCCACCCCAGGAGCTCCCGTTTACCGGAAGCAGAGGCCAAAGCAGTGTATAGCAGAGGCCCCGGAATCCGCTGCCCAGCCCCGCGACATACAGGCTCCCCAATGGCAAGACGGCCAATGGGGACCACGCCAGTCATGAGCTGAGGAGAGAAGACGGGGACCCCCGAGCAACTACCAGGATCCTCCTTTCCCGGGACACGGGTCTCCACGCACGGCAAACACGTGGGCGAGCGTTTAGGACCCTGCGAAGGTAGCCGAGCCAGCGGAACCTTCACAGGGTAGTCCCCCTCACCGCGTACAGGCGCTCACACTGAGGGGGCATTGATCGGAGTTTTATGAGTTGGAGAACTCATGTTTGTTTTTAAGAAATTCAGTGCCCGTTGTCCCCACCCACCATGGAGTCCAACAAGGGGACGCCCAGTTGGGCGCCAGGGCTGCCCGGGCACCATACCCACACAGCCAGTGAGCCAAGCCCTCACTACAAACCAAAAAGGAAAAGTAAAAGAGAAATGGTGCGAAAGTCGACGGAGTTCCCACAAAAGAAAAGAAGCAACAAAGCAATAAAGTGTGAGGCAAGAGCTGGCCTCACAAAAGAAAGAAAACTACAAAATTAGTAAATGTGTGGGGAAACTCGCAAACCGTTGTCCGGACGGTGGACAAGGTTACTCACTGAACAGCATAGTTGACCCTAGCAGGACCAGCCCACCAGCCGATTGATCCTGAGGGGGCCGCCCCAGGACCTCCCGTTTACCTGAAGCAGAGGCCAAAGCAGTGTATAGCAGCGGCCCCGGAAGTCGCTGCCCAGCCCCGCGACAGACAGGCTCCCCAATGGCAAAACGGCCAAAGGGGACCCCACCAGTCACGAGCTGGGGAGAGAAGACGGGGACCCCTGAGCAACTGCCAGGATCCTCTTTTCCAAGGACACGGGTCTCCGCGCACGGCAAACACGCGGGCGAGCGTTTAGGACCCTGTGAAGGTAACCGAGCCAGCGGAACCTTCACAGGGTGGTCCCCTCACCACGGACAGGCTCTCGCATCGAGGGGCTTGTGGTTGGTGAACAAACTTATAAAGATATTTTAAAACAATTAAATGAACCTGTAATAATGCTAGGAGATTTTAATTCACACCATAATCTTTGGTTTTCTTACATAACTAATGCGGCTGGTAATCATTTATGTAAATTTCTTCTAAATTCCAATTTAATTTTACTTAACAAAAAACAATGCACACATAAAAACAAAGCCAACCACAGATCAGTTATTGACCTTTCATTTATTTCTACTGTTCTTTTAGAAATATTTCAATGGTCGTTGCTACCTGATTCCAGAGGCAGCGATCACTTCCCTATATTAATTAAATCAAAATTAATGGAAAACAAAAAACAAACTGTTTACTTAAATAATTGGAACTTATTTAATAGTTTACTAAAAGATAATTTACCAAATGATGAGATTGGGGACTTTGAGGAGTTCTGTAAACAATGTAAAGAACTTACAAATCCTGCATTCACTGCTATTACTAATAGGTTACCCAAAATTCAAAAAAACTTTTGGTATATGAACAGACTTTTGGCTTTAAGAAAATAATCGGAAAATAAAGCAAATCGTTCAAGAAACTTTTCGGACATCTTTCAATATAAAAAAATTAATGCAGAAATTCGAAAAAAATTAAAAACAGCTTATAGAGAAAATTGGCATAAATTTACTTCTGAACTTTCAACTTCAAATTCTGGTATTAATTTATGGAAAATTTTTAATAAAACTGCCCTTGGAACTTCTTCTAAATTACCAATTGCACAAGTCGCAATTAAAAATAAAATAAGTCTATTAGAAACAACAGAATTTTTTGCAAAAAATCTTAAAATTACTCAAAACCAAACTAGCTCCAACTTTATTCAAAAAATCAACTTAAACCATAAATTATCTTGTCTCCCTAACCCTGATTCAATTTTTGATCAAAATTTTAATATTGCAGAACTTAATTCTGCAATCCATAATTTAAATCTAAAAGCCACTCCAGGGGCAGACAAAATTTTAAATAAATTTTTTAAATATCTTCCAAACTCCTGGAAAGGAAAACTTCTTGAAGTTTTCAATCTCATCTGGCAAAAACATGAAATCCCTATAGATTGGAAAAATATTATTATTATTTTTATTTTAAAATATGGGAAAAATCCAGAGGATATTAGCTCCTACAGACCAATATCCCTGTTGTCAAATTCTCTTAAATTATTTGAAAAACTTATTTTTAATAGATTGAATTTTTTTTGTGAAACACAAAACATTTTTGCACCAACCTTCTTTGGATTTCGTAAATACAGATCTTCGAAAGAGTGTATATCCCTTCTTTTAGCTGACATTTTTAAATCTTTTAAACAAAAAAAAATTTTATTAGCAGTCTCATTGGATCTTTCCCAGGCCTTTGATTCAGTTTCAATCAAGGGCCTAATTTCCAAACTTATTGATTTAAATGTTAACACAAATACTATTCTATTATTAGAAAACTACCTAAATAATAGATTTTTAAATGTTAAAATTGAAAACAATTTATCAAAAAACTATAAAATTCTTCAAGGACTTTCTCAAGGATCTACATTATCTCCTCTGTTATTCAATATATATTTATCAGATATAAAAAAAATTTTTAATAAAGATATTAGATTCACAACATATGCAGATGACCTCACCTTTTGGTGTTGGGACAAAAATGTATATAATCTACAATCCAAAATTCAAAAACAAATTGAAAAAATAATAAAATTTTGTAACGACTGGCAGTTAGAAATTAATTTTAAAAAATCCTTTTGCATACCTTTCTTTAAATTAAAATTTTTTAACCCAAACTTTGTTCTTAAATTTCAAAATGAAATTATTCCCCAAGTGTCTAGTTGTAAGCTGCTTGGCTTTCAGCTGGATAGTAAACTTTCCTGGAATCATCATTTGGAAAAAGCTTTGGCCTCTGGATATAAATTAGTAAACTGTTTAAAATATTTTGCTTTCAAAAAAGAGGGCACTCCCCAAATTTATTTACTTACTTTATACAAGAATTTAATTCGTGCAAAAATTGAATATGGTTTCGAATTTATTCAAAAAATCAACTATAGAATCTTACAAAAATTAAATAGTATACAATATCAATGTATCAAAATTGCCCTGGGAGTGCCCAAATTCTCTCCTAATTTGGCTGCATTAGCTGAAACTGCCATCCCTCCCTTTGAAATCAGAAAAATTATCCTATTAATAAACTACTATTTTAAATTACATTTTAAACTACCCTCACATCCATTCTACATCAATTTTAAAAGAACCCCATACTATTCAATAATAAAACAAGACATTAACACCTTTAACTTCTTTAAAAAATTTTTTTCATTAGATTTGAAAGGAGATGTTTCAGAATTGATTCCAACTTGGATCTACACTTTACCAGATTGTAATCTAGAAATTCCTGCACTAAAAAAAAATCAGAATTTTCGGAGGAGGTCATTGAAAAAATTTTTTATACATTTAAACAAGACTACTATAAAAACTCCTTAGAAATTTACACGGATGGTTCTGTTTTTACCAAACCATCTTCAGCCACTTCTGCTATTTACATTCCTAGTTTTCAGTTACATTATGCTTTTAAACTAGAAAATCATGCCACTATCATTCAAGCTGAACTTTTTGCAATCATTGAGGCTCTTAAATGGACTTTAAGTAATGTCAGAGATAGGAACATTGTTATTTTTGCAGACTCCAAAGGAGCAATCCAAATTTTATCACAACAACCAAATCAATCCCATTTTAATTATTATATTACAAAATTTTTAGTTTTGAACGAAGAAAATAAAAAATCTAAGAATATTATTTCTATACAATGGGTCCCGTCACACTCTAACATTTTTGAAAATAATTTTGTGGATCATATTGCCAAAGAAGCTCATAATTTGACTGATATCTCTCCAACATTCTCTTTTTTGCACACAGTTAAAACAGAACTAAAAAAATTAGAATTCTCTTTAACTGAAAATTTTTTTCAATTAGAATCCATTTTAAAACCTTCTTTCAGATATCATTTATCCAACTACATTAATAAAACTCCAAAACTATCATTTAATAGACAAGAAGCTAAGATTATCTTTAGATTAAGAATTGATAAAATAATGTTAAATAGCACTAAATTTAAAATACATAAAATAAATTCTCCAAACTGTACTGTATGCAATCTTCCTGAAAATACTGCACATATTCTTTTAAACTGTACAAAATATGAGTTATATAAACAGAAACTTTTTGATAAACTAATTGATATTGATCTGGGGGAGCTAAGATTGGACTTAATGTTGAACCATCCACTGGAAGCTACAAGATTGAAAGCATATTCTTTGATTCTGGAGTTCCTGAAGAGGACACATTATTGGAATCTAATATAAAAAAATGAATGAAAATAATAGAGAATTTAAAAGAAAAAAAAAATTTATTTAAAAAAAAAAAGAGGGGGAGGAAGTAATCCCCTTTAAATATATACAAAAAAAAAAGAAAAAAAACAAGAAAAAATAATAAACATGCATAAAAATAAAAAAAAAATAAAAAAAATAAAATAAAAAAAAAAAAAAAAAAATTATATATATAAATAAGAAATATGCAATATATCTAAAATAAAAATAAAAAATATGCAAAAAAAAAAAATAAATAATTTTTTTATCCTTATTAGTTTGTAAGGTTGAGAGAAAGAGAGGAGTTTTTATATCTTCTAATTGGGAAAGTCTGCAAAAGGAGATCCCATTATATTGTAACGTAAAATAAATAAATAAATAAATAAATCGGATTCCTCATTCTGTTGTCAGACGTTGACAGTAACGGTTCTTTCCTCCTGCGTCTCCGTGATTTTTCCAACTGTTAGAAGCCAATAGCGATAGTTCTCGGCGTCCTTGTATAGTATCAGCTATTTTACAACTCACTGCTACATAATGTATCCATGTGATATATGTGAGAAGGCTTTCACATTCAAGACAAATTTCATTCGTCATATGAGAAAGCACGATGGAAATAGCCTGTTTAAATGCTCTGAATGCGAATCGACCTTCTCAAGGACAGATAATGTCCGGCGTCACGAGTTATCCCACACCTCTAGAAAAACCTACAAATGTGAAGAATGTGCCATTGAGTTTGGAAGAAAAGACAATCTTTTACGACATCAAAGAAAGCCACACAATAATAAGCGAAAACGTTCTGAAGATGAAAGGATTCCCCAGAAGAAACAAAAAGCTGACCCTGAAGTCCCCTGTCAGTTTACAGAAGAAATGAAAAGGACCCTATCAACACATAAACTAGCGGCAACGGAAGACATCATGTTGACCTCACCTTTTTCCTTGAATCCTCGCGGGAGTCACTCCTAACTCATCTGAAAGAAGAATTAACCTCGAAAGGTAGCATTAAATGGTACCTTGCTGTACAAGTGCGCTTCAGGCGAAAAGTTTCCCCTACTACCTTCGAACACTGTACCCCGTTTTTCCGAAGTAACTGTATCACAAGTCTTCCTACATCATCCCTAAACAGAGAATTGGATTCAGCATATAAGACCCGAGCAACTACAAGGATCCTCATTTCCCGGGACACGGGTCTCCGCGCACGGCAAACACGCGGGCGAGCGTTTAGGACCCTGTGAAGGTAACCGAGCCAGCAGAACCTTCACAGGGTGGTCCCCCTCACCGCGTACAGGCCGCCTCAGTAGCCTCCCGTCAAGGCCATCCAGCGTATTCTTTAACGTGCACAGAGTATGGCTCTCCCGCACACGGGGCCACGGCTTAACACCCCATGTAAACAGGTGTGAAATCTAGGGAAAAAGGGAAAAATTCATAAACGAGTAAAATAACCAGTAAAAGGAAAAAAGTAGAAAACAGGAGTTAAGAGCGATTCATCAGATAAAAGATGTCTGAGTGCAAGGGGCTCGGATGTAAAATCGTGAAAGGTAAAAAATAAACGTCTGTCTAGGTAAAAGCTGGTCAATTTATTAAAATTTCTCTAATAGTTAAAATGGTGTTACTAAACTCGCATTTAGGTTCGTCGTCCGCTCGAAGAAGAAAGGAGTGAGCGATAAACAAATGACCTAAACGGAGCTGAGCAAGTAAAACTTCTTCCTTGCGATTCCTGCAAAAATAAGACTGCCATGGTTTGACAATGGGTTTGATCTCGAAAAACTTGTTACCATCCTGTTCAGACCAAGATCTCTGCCACACTACCCGGAGCTCGATGGAAAAACGCTGCGGGAAGTCCAAGAGTATCAATAATGGAACAGGCAGCAGAGAGTCAGAGAGGGGCGTGGCTGACCTGGCAGTACATCTGCCAAGTCATTGCCCTTGAAGTATGGAACAGGCAGCAGAGAGTCAGAGAGGGGCGTGGCTGACCTGGCAGTACCATCTGCCAAGTCATTGGCCCTGATCCCAACGTGACCGGCACCCAACAGAAGAAAACGGTGGTGGTGGCTAATGCCTCACCGAGATCAAAGCGTGAAGCGAGCTAACAAGTCGGTGTAGAGGACACACTGATGGTGTGTCCTTTACACCAGTCATGTTTCAGTGATATGGTTTGATTAAACATTTGATAAAAAAAAAACCTCCATTAATAAAATGCACATTCAGAATTTTATTAATTTTACATGCTATCTTGTAACGCAAAGCTTTTAAATGAACACTATTCAATAAAGTGTAAAAATAACTACTTTATTATGGTTCTAATAGTGGATATAATTACACCAATTTGTAACGTTTCACATATGGTGAGAGTATTCGTCCGAAATTACTATTTGGCACACTATATGGGTTTTTTTTTCACTCTCACGTATATGAGAAATCTGTAAACAAAAGTGAAACAAGTTACAATTCAAACACAAGTCAAACAAATTAATATGGCACAAGTCAATGCTGCATTTCATTATAACTCAATAAATAGTGGTTATATTGCATATTTCAACATTTATCCAAAAATTCATGAGTAGGTTCATATTCAGCACAATTCAATTGATCCATAAATTTAGGAATTTATATGTACAATAAGCTGAGAATCTCAACATATTTAACACTTGTTGTATCAAAATATTCATATTAGGATCGTCTTAAATTTTTCCAATTAAAATTGAATAACTTTTATTCTAAATATTGCTTGACAGTAAGGAAACACTAATCCATTTGTTAAAAAAATATAATGAAAATATGACACATATCTAATAATCGTGAATACAGAATTTCGAACAGTATAAACTTGATCATAATCATCTCATTCTGCAGTAGTTTTTACTAACTCTACTTAATTATCATTAAACGTCTTTGTCCGGTAAGGAATCTTTATCATTTCTGCTTTTCAACCCAGATCTTCCCTAAAATTTCGCCCCTTGGATGGTTCAATAAATTTGTTACATTCTATTTCTCGTACAATTTTGTAAAAGAACTTTTCATATATCACTACTAACGTTGATTTGTAAGATACAATGAGTCGATATTTCCAGTCCACTCTGGCTATCGACAAAGTGTTTCTTCAGCTTCACGCTCTCTGAAAACTACTTGTTTAGTTGACCAAATGACTTGCATTGGACAATACTTACATAATCATATGGGAAATTGTATAACCGGTAGAGTGCAAATTTTTAATTGTCCTGTTTTCTGCAGTCTGGGAAAGAATGCTGACTTCTCAAAACTATACTACCCACTGCCAAAGATTTTCGAAGGGAATACAGTAGCCAATACTTTGTACTTGAAAAAAAAGTGAAGGCGGAATTTTAGGGTCTGAATAATTTACAGATGATTTCTTTTTTCGTGGGATACCCTTCTCCTGGAGTCTCGCCTCCTTCATAGGTTTTCTCTGTGGCATATTTTACTAACATGCTGCTTTCTTACCTTCTATGGCAAACAGCTGCTTGACGGTATTGAATAAGTATTCGCACGATAGATCTAAACGTTTTCTACAACAGTAAGCATAAATTACATCAGCTTTCCAATTGTAGGATGAAACTAAATTACTCACAGAGTTAATCAAAGAGATCTGATATCAATGGCAACACACAAAAAGGCTTTGAAATGAAAATAGCCAATCTTTACTAATTTCGAGGTGTTGAACACGAAAATGACAATAAAATTTGTCGATTGGCTCTTGTTTAGGACAGACAGAGATGGTCATGTATAAACCACTCAGTCCGCAATGTACATAGATAACCATTTTGCAACGCTGTATTTTAAACTCCAGATTGCAACATATTGTGTTGTATTGCATCAACCCGCCATACACACAACCTCCGAAGGTATTGCATCATTGTCTGGTGCAATGTAGTTCAGTCACGACATCACGGTTTTACGATCGCGGACAAAAGGTGATGTAATCGTTAGTTGTAAGTGACGTCTCGTAGGGTGAGCTAGTCTTTTCAGCGACTCCCATTTACCCCTGAATCTCAAGTACAACACAAGTGATCCTTGCAATTTTAATCCAGAAGTAGTGATACCTCGTAACTGTGTTAATAGTGCAGATATATTTTGTTACATTTGCCGGGAAGCGACATTTGCAAGCCAGAAAAGGGACATCACTCCAATAGTGAAACGGGCGTCTGAGTTTTATTTTGGATGCAAGATCGGGGACCAGGACAAGGCCTGGATCCCACACATATGCTGCAGTATGTGTGCAAGAAATCTTCCGAAGTGTCTGAAAGGCGAAAAAGTGGCGATGCTGTTTGCTGTTCTTATGGTTTGGAGAGAGCCAAACAATCACGCAAATGACTGCTACTTCTGCATGGTTCCACCGGTTTCTGGAAGCATAACAAGGAAAAAGAAGTGGACAATAGAAAAAAATAAAATAAATACCCCTCAAGCAGCTGCTTGCCACAGTGGTCTGACAGGAGTCTGTCAGTTTATATGCCATAGTAGAAGGTCTGAGAGGATGGCATGACCTCAGCAGAAAAACGACACATACATCCATGCCTTACCCGGGGCTCGAACCCAGGTCCCTTAGATCAGTAGCCAAGCGCACTAACCACTCGGCCATGAGACGGCTATAGCCTACCCGAATATACAATCTGCTCTCCGACCAGTTGAAGCTCCGCACAGTGATGGCCTTCCCGTTCCCGAACCTCCAAAAGAATTTTCCATCGATTCAGACGATGAGGTGGGAGGAAAATCGACGTCGGGTTCTCCGCAGCTGTAGGTGTCTAATCATGATCCATACGTCTGTCTCTCACCGAAGAAGAAATGAACGATCTTGTTCGCGATCTGGAACTGTCTAAGGGCAAAGCAGAGTTACTTGGATCAATGGAATCTTCTCAAGGGAAATGTCCGAGTGACTTCGTCTCGAACTCGTCATGAACAGTTTGCACCTTACTTCATCAGAAAGGAAGATGACCTTGTATTCTGCTCCGATGCAGACGGCCTGATGAATGCCCTCGGAATCAAACATGATCCTCAAGAATGGCGACTATCCATAGACTCCTCGAAATTGAGTCTCAAGGCGGTGTTGCTGCATAATGGAAATCGACTTCCATCCATTCCTGTTGGACATACTGTCTACATGAAAGAAACCTATGACAACCTAAAACAGCTGTTGAACTGTTTTCAATACAGCAAGTATGGCTGGCATCTCTGTTGTGACTTGAAGGTAGTGGCACTGTTGATGGGTCTGCAGCTGGGATATACGAAGTAGTGCGGTTTCTTATGTGAATGGGACAGCCGAGCAAAGACTTTGCACTAAGTGATAGAGGAAATCTCTGAAGGTCGGAGAGAAGAATGTGGAACACCCAGCACTGGCAGAAACGCAAAAAATCCTGCTACCATCCCTACACGTCAAACTCGGTGTGATGAAAAACTTTGTAAAAACCATGGACCAGATTGCATCAGCTTTCAAGTACTTGGCTGACAAATTCCCTCGACTCAGGAAAGCGAAAATTAAAGAGGGAATTTCTGTTCATAGACAAGATGTTTGACAACCTTCTTCAGGGTGACGAGAAAAAGGCTTGGGATGCGTTTCGTCTGGTGTCAACTAAATTCCTCGGGAATGTCAGGGCAGACAACTACAAGAAACTGATTAAGGACATGTTGTCTATGTATCACAAAGTTGCCTGCAATATGTCCTTAAAGATTCACTTCCTCCATTCCCACATATTTCTTCCTCGACAACTGCAGCGTGGTTAGTGATGAGCACGGTGAACGTTTTCACCAGGACATTGCAACGATGGAGGAACGATACCAAGGAAACTGGTCCACTTCAATGTTGGCTGATTGCTGTTGGACGCTAGCCAGAGATGATCCTGAGCAGCTCTACAAGCGACGGGCAAAGCGACGTCGAAAGTAGAAGCGGAGTTTTACCGATACATGTCATATGTACGTATTACTTTATTATATAAGAAACTATTGTGGATTTCTCAGAAATCGTAACCAAATTTGCATTTTCATTGTCATATTCGTGTTCAGCACCTTGAAATCTTTAAGAAATGGCTACTTTTATCTCAGAGGCATAACTTTTATGAAAATTTGTTTCCCAGTGTATCCAGCAGTTAATTTTTAAATTTTATGACAACCAACCGCAAAACGTCAGTCCTAGGTTCTATACTTTGAGATGAAAATAAATGCATCTGGTTCTCACACATTAATTCGAATGTTATTTATTTAGAGTAGGTGGTTCTCAAAGTAAGGTACGTGGTAAAAATTTTTGGGTTACGCCGTGAGAGCTCAAAAGTCGCTAGATCTATCAACAAAGTCAGTGTTTTATTTTATTCCCATTGTAATACTATAACTATAGTTTTATCTATTTATACAAGGGGTACGCCAGTTACATACACATTTCCAAGAGGTACGTGAAGCATAAAAGTTTGAGAACCACTGATTTAAAGAATCAAACAGCTGCTTTATACGTGCATTGTAAATTTACCTACTGCAAAATGCAGCCTAGCCGAAGTTTTTGCTTTGAAATCAAACCATTGAGTATTCTTTTTCAAAAAATATTTAGTTTCCTATTCAGGAGTTTAAGGTCAATTAAGAGAGTTATCGAAAATTCAAAATATTTAGTACACACAACAGAATAATAATAATAAAAATATTATCATGACAGCATGTAAACAGATAAATACACATTAACAAATATTGAGTCAAAACACAATATCAAATCGTTATAACTGGTCAGATCATAAAAAAATCTACACATGAAACTTATGTCACAATAACGAAATATTTAAAATATTTTATTAAAATGAACAGCATGCTGATAAACGAGATCTTATCTACATAAAGTTCTTTGTACATATATAAGTATTGGGTTGCCGAAATATCGAAATCCCTTCAAAGTCACTGAAAATATCAAATGTCATATCCAGTGACGTATTGGGCAGGGGGGAAGGGTGCCACATTTGAATTTCATTTGATGTACTTGAGTCTTCGATTTTCGAGGGCTGCCTTAGAAAATACACGATACTGAAGCCCTCGGGGGAGGTGATACCCCCCCCCCCACACACACACAACCCCCTTGGGTACGTTACTGGTTGCATCTAAGAGAATGATGAAGCATATGGAGTCATCCATAAGTTACTTAACACTATTTCAGCGGAATTTCAACCCCTTCTTCAGGCAGAGAAGAAGAGGGAGGTCCTTTTTGGCCCGACCTTTGCCTCTCTCCTACACTGCTAAGTAACACTTTTTTTTTTAAAAAAGAACATCTCTTTTTATACGGTAATAAGCATAGCAGATAGATGTTATTTGGTTAAAAATTAAGTACAATTGGTGACATAAATAAAAAGAGTTGTTTTTTATTATCGGATAACGAAAAAACGAAATGTTTGGAAATTGCACAAATAACCATAACATTTAGCCTACGTACCACAATAACACCATCTCCAAACCCTTCGAGCAATAGCGAGACGTAAAGGAATGTAACATTTCTTTTCTTTTAGGACATTGTGTAATTTATGTAATTTACGGACAACCCCTATGGACAGAGAGATTCAACGTTCAAAGCAACATCAAAACACGTCTCCTACATTCTAGAATTAAGCAATATGACTATGGAAATGAAACATAACCTCAAGACTTTTTATCTATAGCAACTTAACTTACTCTCACGTAGTGGTTGCATTTATGAGGTATTTATTTACATGACAGAACGAATAATTCAATTACATAACGTTTCAACTAGCATAGATAAAATTACATAACTCTTCATGATTGGGGCGGGGGTGGCTAGGTCGGTAGCGCGCCAGGCTCGTAATCTGTAGTTCCCAGGTTCGAGTCTCCAGCTGGGTCAGCGTTGAGATTTATCTCCGCAAAATTCCCCGCCCTGCCCACCGTCAGTAGGAGACACCGATGGGCTTGGAAAGGCCGCCGTCCGTCGGATGGGACGTTAAGCCGTGGCCCCGTGTGCGGGAGAGCCATACCTTGTGCACGTCAAAGAACACGTTCAGAATTTTATCTATGCTTAACGGGAGGCTACCATCTGTCTCCCAACAGCTGTTCCAGTGGGTCCCCTTCACCAACCTTCTCTGAGCCTTCGTGGTCCATGTGACCTGGCCATTTTAGCCCATGGTGTGCAAAAAAGTGCCGCTTAGAGGTAAAATAAACCCAACCCTCTTCATGATAGCGTTTTACGTGTTCGAAAATAGCTCTGTCCTGTAGAGTGTAACCGTTCAATATTCAAATCTCAAGCAAGACACATGTTTTTTTATGAAGGGAACGTTTAAATTAATATCCAAAATTACTTGTACCTTAGCTTTACTGTAACCCGCTGCATGAAATAAATTATTATTATTATAAAAAGGTTCTCCCCTACACAAAGGACGGAGAAAACCTAGAAGCCCTATTGGGCTCGTTGTGGTCTCTCATACAACATACAAATGTATACACAAGGACTTGGCCCTCTAGCTTAGTAGTCACGCTAATATATGCTTTTTGTATCAGGTACGGCTATATATGTTTTTTTTTTTACAAATGATAAGAGATATAAATCCTGCTTCTGGCTGTTCTTACCATGGGAACCTTGTGTTTTTTTTTGGGGGGGGGGGAATGAAAAGAACTGTCTACTTAAATATATATATACTAAATTATTTTAAATACATTCCTTTTGAGTACGCATATACACATATTAGAAACTCATGACATTTAATATAACAGCGATGACAATTGTCATGTCTACCTTAAATTATTCATTCAATCCGTATCATTCATAATTGGTTTGCATAGCACAAGAAGACATATTTTAAGTGTCTATCAACTTTTATTTCCTACGGTAAACTCTACAGATACACCAACCGAAGAATCACTATAACAAAGCAATAATTTCAGATTTGACATACCATGCATTTGGCGGCTATAAAGTCACAATACTATCCAACATGTATCAAAAAGCAGAAAATGATCAATATTTTGGCTACCCAGAGTATGTATATACAGTATATAAACAAGGTATCATATATGATTGGTCTCATTGAAATTACGTCTGGTTACAATACAAAATGGAAGACATGGATTTTGGATGTTTTTTTTCAATTTAGCGAAACAGCCCAATTCTACCAGCTAAAACTACTCTAGCTAAAATACAATTCAAACAGGAATTGCATGGGGATGATAAAGACTGATGGCAGCATAAAACTCTGGAGGCAAATAAAGCATGTTCGATGTCAACTAGAATAAGAACCAACACAACCCTGTAATGGTCCACATAAATAATACATTTCTTTCATCAGGTGTCGAAAAATTAAAATGTGATCAGCACCACGGAAATATTCTTCTTTGGCTCTTTTCTTTTTTCCAAATTTAAGCTTGCATTCCTGAATCACGACATGTGTAGAAAATACCTTAACTTGTGACATGACGAATTTCCGCTTGCATTGCTAACAAGATTTTACTTCCAACACCATGGACCATCAGGTCCCTTCATGCTTTTGGTTCAATGTTCATAAAGTTCTTTGTGGATAATGGATTAGCTGCAGTACACACAAATTGACTGCGCACCCAATATTCTCATTGTTTTCCCTTTGCGGCCAACTGAAATTAGCAGTGTACACAACATTAAAGTACTACAAAAAGCTTTTATGCTGTTCTACACAAAATATACTCCAGATTTTAACATATTTGAATATCGGCAAAATCTACAAACGACCTTTGTTCAAACATCTGCTCTATGTAAAATTATAATCCTTTCGCTATTAAATGATGCCATTTGATTATGAGATTAGACTTATGAGTTGGGATGGGTTGGATTGTTTTACCTCTGAGCAGTACTTTTTTGCACACCGTGGGCTAAATGGCCAGGTCACATGGACCCCGAAGCCTCAGAGAAGGTTGGGGGAGGGGACCCACTGGAACAGCTGTTGGGAGACAGATGGTAGCCACCCGTCAAGGCCATTCAGGGTGTTCTTTAACGTGCACAGGGTATGGCTCTCCCGCACACGACTTAACGTCCCATCCAACAGACGGCGGCCTTTCCAAGCCCATCGGTGTCCCCTACTGACCGTGGGCAGGGCGGGGAATTTTGCTGAGATAAATCTCAACGCTGACCCAGCTGGGACTCGAACCTGGGAACTACAGATTACGAGCCTGGCGCGCTACCGACTGAGCTACCCCCGCCCCATACTTATGAGACACCCTGTATACATGAGTAACATTATTTTCAGTGTTTGTCTCAGCACTGAAATAACGAGATATAGTTTCACAAAAATTTTGATCTTCCAATTTATAACACACAAATTTATTGTAACCATTTAAAAATAGAAATGAAGTTATAAATTTACCACACTAGTAATTAATTATTAATTTCACACGAACATATGAGCAATTTGAAAACAAGTTCCAAATCACGACCATTAAAAACAACAAAGAAGTTCATACCACTAAAATCAGGAACTGAGAGTCATTGTTTGAGCTTGATGAACAGGAGGAAAAGAATTATTTGAATGATTGGCGTCTAATGTGGTGAGGATATCGGAAGGCACTTGGAAACCTGATGTTACCGAGAGAACACAAGAGGACGATCCGTAAGTCGCTGAAAGTGGGTTTGGAAATCCAGCGGGACTGTGAACTGGTGGTAGACGATGATGAAGACCTGTACGATTGCAAAAGTCTTGCCCTGATGACATGATTGGCTGAGCAAAGGAGCTGGACATGAAACTATGACTGATTGGCGAGATCGCAGTCGGTTTTGCGATGGGTGGATTCAATGGAGCATTTGGACCTAGATAATATTCAATTATTAATAAAGCATATAAATAACATATAGTGTGAAAAATAATATTATATTTACAGTCATTTACAGTCATTTGGTTTTCTTCAAAACTTAAGTTCTGATCAAGATATTATTAGTTTTCAACTGTTTTTCATACAACTCAAGTTCTACGTGAGAAATTTAAGATTTTCTTCATAAACAAATTTAAAAAGAATTTTTGAAGAGGGTTGGGTTGTTTTACCTCTGAGCGGCAGTTTTTTGCACACCATGGGCTAAATGGCCAGGTCACATGGACCCCGAAGGCTCAGAGAAGGTTGGGGGAGGGGACCCACTGGATCAGCTGTTGGGAGACAGATGGTAGCCTCCCGTCAAGGCCATCCAGCGTGTTCTTTAACGTGCACAGGGTATGGCTCTCCCGCACACGGGGCCACGGCTTAACGTCCCATCCGATGGACGGCGGCCTTTTCAAGCCCAGCGGTGTCCCCTACTGACCGTGGGCAAGGCGGGAAATTTTGCGGAGATAAATCTCAACGCTGACCCAGCTGGGACTCGAACTGGGAACTACAGATTACGAGCCTGGCGCGCTACCGACTGAGCCACCCCCGCCCCAATTATAAGTATGCCATGGGAGCACAACCAAAGGAGAGAACGAAGCTTAACTCTACTTCCAAAGAAATTTTTTTATTATTTTAAACAAATCTAAAAATAATTCACAAAAATATTCAAAATTCCCAGATATAATTAATAGATAAAAGTCCTAAAAAGTGCCATATAGTAACAATAATTGTAAAATGCAATTGCATGCTGTCTCATGAACAACAGAATGCTATAAACTATAAACAGATATACCCAATCGTATCAGAATAACATGACCACCTACCCTAGTATATATATGGTAGGTGGTCATATTATTCTGATACGACTGTGTATATGGATATACTATAAATAATTTAAAAAATGTACACTTCATTTAAAATAGTTACATTATCAAAATTTTTAATATTAACCATTTTCTCATTAAAGGGAGATATCCGAAAAGTAGTATGTGTTTGAAGTAAATATATAAAAATAAATAAAAAAATAACTACCCCCTCAAGCAGCTGCTTGCCACAGAGGTCTGACAGGAGCCTGTCAGTTTATATGCCACAGTAGAAGGTCTGAGAGGATGGCAGGACCTCAGCAGAAAAACGACACAAACAGCCATGCCTTACCCGGGGCTCGAACCCAGGTCCCGTAGATCAGTAGCCAAGCGCGCTAACCACTCGGCCACGGGACGGCTTGTTTGAAGTACATGATTTAAAAATGGGAATTTTGCAAATATTAAGGGCAATTATACGGATATTATAGGTGTTTTGTTTCATTTCAAATATTTATTAATAAAACCGAAATTTTTTAGATGTATATTGATTGACATAACAACTAATTATGATGCATGTAAAAGGAAAAACTACTTCAGAGGTATCACAGGTATCATTTCTACTGCAGATTAGAGGTCATTTATAGATAGAGGCTCGCCATCTCGGTGATTGACTGCCATTGATTGAATGAGTCACGTGGTTTATGGGCGCCATGTTTTGTCGTCCGTGAGTTGAGTTGTTTTACCTCTGAGAGGCACTTTTTTGCACACCATGGGCTAAATGGCTAGGATGGACATCAAGAGAAGGTTGCGGGAGAGGACCCACTGCAACAGCTGTTGGGAGACCGATGGTTGCCTCCCGTCAAGGCTATCCAGCGTGTTCTTTAACGTGCACAGGGTATGGCTCTCCCGCAGACGGGGCCACGAATTAACGTCCCATCCGACGGACGGCGGCCTTTCCAAGCCCATCGGTGTCCCCAACTGACCGTGGGCAGGGCGGGGAATTTTGCGGAGATAGATCTCAACGCTGACCCAGCTGAGACTCGAACTTGGGAACTACAGATTACGAGCCTGGCGCGCTACCGACTGAGCCACCCCCGCCCATTGTCGTCCGTGAGACTGAAGCCTATGAGTTTGTGTGTGTACCTAGTTAAATCTTCTCAGTTGTTACATTTTTATACATTTCTAGCACTTTTTTTGTCCATAGAAGCTTCCATATTTTATCAATGCCTCACTGCGCTGCATTTGGGTGTAAAAATTCCACTCGTACAAATAAATTAATGAAAGATTTTCCAAGAAATTCCGGGCTGCAAAAGTGTAACCAGATAACTGAAAAACCAAAAAATAATTTCTTTTTAGTTCCTTTCCAGAACGAGCTAATATACTTTGTCGTCTACCTATGCCAATGTTTGTTCCTCTGTCTGCCAGTTAACTGTTGTCTGTCGGTATGGCTTTCCAACTGTCTGTCCATTTATAGTCAATCAACGTTTATACATTTAGAGATAAATGAAAATTATTTTTGGATTGGATAGGTGTCGATGAAATATTACGATTCGCAATTTTGAACTCTTCCATTTGCTTTAATAGCGCTCTCTAGAGTAGCGGTTCTCAACGTGGGATACTCGGTAAAAGTTTTTGGGGTAGACTGTGAGATCTCAAAAGTCGGTTGGTTGGTTGTTTGGGGTTTAATGGCGCATCGGCAACAAGGCCATAATGCGCCAAACAAAAGACAATATAAAAGATAAAAGAAATCGAACCCCGTAACCAAAAGTTAAAATACAGTTTCAACATTGTAAAGTGGTAAAACAACAGAAAACAAGTGTATAGGAACAGAGTAAAACAAGTGTAGAAATATTAAATAATATAATCCCAGGTGTAAGAGACCTGGGGTAAATAATGCATAAATTACGGTAAAATCAAATTCGTTTAAAATATCCACAATATTTCAAAAAGTTAAAAACTGGAGATAAAATGCAATGATCAGATAAAAGATGTCCGAGTGTAAGAGGCTCGGACATAAAATTATGAAAGCTAAAATAACATTGACGTTCGAAATTAAAACACGGACATTCGATTAAAATATGTTTAATAGTTAAAATGGTGTCACAAAACTCGCACTTAGGTACGTCGTCCGCCCGTAAAAGAAACGAATGAGTAATAAACGAGTGACCTAAGCGGAGCCGAGCAAGTACAACTTCCTCCTTGCGATTCCTGCGGTAACAAGACTGCCATGGTTTGATGATAGGTTTGATCTCAAAGAGCTTGTTCGTAAGCTGTTCTGATCAAGATCTCTGCCACTGTGCCCGGAGCTCGATGGTAAAACGCTGCCGGAAATCCAGATAGGGAACCGGCAACGGAGAGTCGGACAGGGGCGTGGCTGACCTAGCAGCAGAATCTGCCAAATCATTGCCCCTGATTCCGACGTGACCGGGCACCCAACAGAAATGGATGGTGGTGGTGGCTGCCAGACGATGTAGCTGCTGGCGGATCTTAGTAAGAACTGGGTGAGGACGATGCTTTGGTTGGTTTGGTTGTTTTGGGTTTTATGGCGCATCGGCGACTAGGCCATAATGCGCCAAACAAAAGACAAGATAAAAGATAAAAGACATGTAAACCCGCAACCACATTTAAAAGAGATTAGCAAAATTGTAAAAAGGTAAAACAACAAAGAACAAGTGTAAAAATACAAAAGAAAACAATAGAATACCAGGTGTAAATGACCTGGGATACACAAACAATGTATAAGGTGGTATAATTATAGATATAAAAAGCTGAAGAGTAAAAACTATATGCGATTAAAATATCCAGTAAATCGTAAAAATTGAAAGAGAGAGGTAAAAGTACAATGGTCGGATAAAAGATGTCCGAGTGTAAGGGGCTCGGACGTAAAATCATGAAAGTTAAAAAACATACGACGTTCGATGTTAAAACAATGACATGAAATTAAAATGTGTTTGATCGTTAAAAAGGTGTCACAAAACTCACACTTGGGTTCGTCGTCCGCCCGTAAAAGAAACGAATGTGTAATAAACGAATGACCCAAGCGGAGCCGAGCAAGTATAACTTCCTCCTTGCGATTCCTGCGGTAACAAGACTGCCATGGTTTGATGATAGGTTTGATCTCAAAGAGCTTGTTCGTAAGCTGTTCTGACCAAGATCTCTGCCACTGTGCCCGGAGCTCGGTGGCGAAACGCTGCCGGAAATCCAGGTAAGGAACCGGCAACGGAGAGTCGGACAGGGGCGTGGCTGACTTGGCAGCAGCATCTGCCAAGTCGTTGCCCCTGATACCGACGTGACCGGGCACCCAACAGAAATGGATGGTGGTGGTGGCTGCCAGACGATGTAGCTGCTGGCGGATCTTAGTAAGAACAGGGTGAGGCCGATGCCTCACCGAGATCAAAGCCTGTAGCGAGCTAAGCGAGTCGGTGTAAAGCACACACCGACGATGATGCTTAGTCGCCACGTGGTCCAAGGCGAGGCTGATAGCGTGCAACTCTGCAGTGAAGATGGAACACTGCAGTGGGATCTGGTCTGCAATGATTACATCACAGCAGACCATGGCTGATCCCACCGAAGTGCCGGACTTCGAGCCATCTGTAAAGACAGGCAAGAAGTCCGGGTGCTCAGCACGATGGCTGGCAAAGAGTTGCCGGTACACACAGTCGGGTGTAAAGGCCTTCCCCGTCCTGCACAGGGAAAAATCGCAGGTAGGGGAAACAGCGAGCCATGGTGGAAGTGGCTCAGCTGTCGACTGTGCAACGCTATCGAGACTGGTGTTGATGTCTCTGAGGTAGCCTCGGACTCGCAAACCAAAAGGACGAATGGCAGTCGGCCGATTATTGTAAAGCATTTCCCACTTCGGACTGAAAACGCAGTCCCAAGTGGGATGGCCAGGCAGGGATCGCAATTTAGAAGCATATTGTAGGGACAACTGCTGACGGCGAAGAGATAAAGACGGTTCGTCGGTCTCAACGTAAAGACTCTGGACCGGTGAGGTGCGGAAGGCTCCCGTGCAAACACGGAGAGCCTGATGATGGAGGGGGTCCAGCACCTTCACCACCGAATCCCGGGCCGAGTCGTACACCTGGGATCCGTAGTCCAGTTTCGATCGGACAAGTGCACGGTACAGGCGGAGCAAAGAACATCGGTCCGCCCCCCAAGAAAGGGAGGAGAGGACCTTGACGATGTTCAATGCCCGCGTGCACTTGGACCTGAGATGACGTATGTGTGGAAAAAAGGTCAATTTCCGATCGAATATGAGACCGAGAAACTTGGTCTCCGCCACAACTGGAATGATGTTACCCCCGAGCCGCAGCTCGGGATCCAGATGAAGATTACGCTTGTGGCAAAAGTGCACACAAGCGGTCTTCTGTGGGGAGAACCGAAACCCGTTTGCCGTCGCCCAAACCGAAAGATTGTTCAGGGCAATTTGCAGTTGTCTTTCAATGACCCTCATGCTGGAAGATGAGCAAAAGATGCTAAAGTCATCAACATAGAGGGCATTGCCTACGGATGGAGGAAGTTGTCTAGTTATGGAATTAATCTTGACAGCGAAAAGCGTAACACTCAGAACGCAGCCTTGTGGCACCCCCTGTTCTTGGGGGTACGGCCGCGACAGAGTGTTACCGACACGGACACGAAAAGAGCGTGTCGATAAGAAGTTGGAGATGAAAATCGGCATGTGACCTCTCAAGCCGAAGCTGTGGAGGTCACGAAGAATGCCGAATCTCCAAGCCGTGTCGTACGCTTTTTCGATGTCGAAGAAAATTGACACCAGGTGCTCTCTACGTAAAAAAGAATTCCTGATAGCCGATTCGAGGCGTATCAGGTGGTCAAGAGTTGACCGTTGCCTGCGAAAGCCACACTGGGTGTTGGAAAGAAGGTTGTGGTGTTCTAAATACCAGATGAGTCTGGCATTTACCATTCTTTCCAACACCTTGCACACGCAGCTCGTCAATGCGATGGGACGATAATTAGAAGGAATCTTGGGATCTTTCCCTGGCTTGGGGAAGGCCAAGACGATGGCCTCCCGCCAGGAGTCCGGAAACTGCTCCTCGAGAAAAATGCGATTGAAGAGATGGAGCAGCCGATCCTTACTCGATGGTGAAAGATGTTGGAGCATGGCATAATGGACATTGTCCGGCCCTACAGCAGAGGCACGAGAAGAGTGCAGAGCAAGGCGAAGCTCCTCCGCTGTGAATGGCCTGTTGTAAGGCTCCAGGCCATTCGAGTGGAAAGACAGCGGAGAGCGTTCCGCCCTGCCCTTCTGGGCCAGAAACTCGGGGGAGTAAGAAGAAGAAGAAGAGATGGAGGAGAACGACTCCCCCAGAGTATCGGCAATTGCTTTGGGATCAGCAATTGCCTGTCCATTGTGCTCCAGGATCGATAACGAGTGGGACGTGTAGTTCCCACTCATCTTCCGGACTTTATCCCACACGACCTTGGAACTAGTCGTGCGGGTTATGGATGACGTATACTTGATCCAAGATTCCTTCTGGCTCTGGCGTCGGACGAAACGAGCTTTCGCCCTGGCGCGTTTGAAGTTCTCGAGGTTGGGGGTTGTCGGATATCTCCGAAACACCCCCCAAGCCTTGTTCTGAGCCTTTCGAGCTGCGGTGCAATCTGGATTCCACCACGGTTTCGGAAAGCGAGGAAACCGTGTAGAAGTTTGAGGAATTGTTGATGCAGCTGCATCTACGATACAGTCCGTTATCTCCGCTACTGCCACATTGATTGGCTCCTGGCTGACAGAGTGGTCATCGAGCTCAGAGAGCAGCTCGAAACCACCCCAGTCAGCCCGATCGAGCCTCCACCGCGAGACGCGTGAAGGGCTGCAAGGCCCCCCACGGGAGATGGTGCACATCACGGGGAGGTGATCGCTTCCGTACGGGTTGTCCTCGACCTCCCATGTAAAGAGTGGAAGGATCGAGGAGGAGCAGATGGTGAGATCAATGGCAGTGAAAGAGCGGGTTGGGGAGTGAAAGTAAGTACTGACACCAGTGTTCAACAGGGAGAGAGAAGGATCCAGGAGCCACTGCTCCAGGACCCCACCCCTCCCGTTGGTGTCAGCACTGCCCCAAAGTGGACTGTGTCCGTTGAGGTCCCCCATAATGAGGAAGGGGGACGGCAGCTGCGAGACGAGATCATCAAGGTCTTCCTGGAAGACGATGCTCCCAGGTGGAAGATATACAGAGCAGACAGTCAGCGAGAACCCCACGAAGAGACGGATGGCTACCGCCTCTAAGTTGGTGGTGAGGTTTACGACCTGGAATGGAGAATGGTTGCTCACGAGGATGGCGACACCCCCGTGAGCTGGACCATCTCCATCCCGGTCCCGGCGAACTAGTGAAAAGTGCCGGATCGTGGGATCTGTGACTGGCTGCAAGTATGTCTCCTGCAGGCACACACAGATGGGCTGGTGTGCCTGAAGGAGGGCCTTGATGTCGTCAAGATTCCTCTGGAATCCACGACAATTCCATTGTAGGAGTGTGGCCATCTCAGGACTTAGAAGAGTGGGCGGACGACGAATTCCTATTCAACTTAACCGCCGCGGAGGACGGTTTAGTGAATAGGGGGCGGTCGGTATCCATGTCCTCGGAATCGTCCGAGGGGCATGGATCGGTGACCGCCCTTTGTGGCGCTGTAATTTTCTTTTTTGGCCCCGGTGGGGGCCCCTTCGGTTTGGAGAGGACGATGCCTCACCGAGATCAAAGCCTGTAGCGAGCTAAACGAGTCGGTGTAAAGCACACACCGACGATGATGCTTAGTCGCCACTTGGTCCAAGGCGAGGCTGATATTTTGTTTTTTGTTTTGTTTTGGGTTTTATGGCGCATCGGCGACTAGGCCATAATGCGCCAAACAAAAGACAATATAAAAGATAAAAGACATGTAAACCCGCAACCATAGTTAAAAGAAATTAGCAAAATTGTAAAAAGGTAAAACAACAAAGAACAAGTGTAAAAATACAACAGAAAACAATAGAATACCAGGTGTAAATGACCTGGGATACACAAACAATGTATAAGGTGGTATAATCATAGATGTAAAAAGCTGAAGAGTAAAAACTATATGCGATTAAAATATCCAGTAAATCGTAAAAATTGAAAGAGAGAGGTAAAAGTACAATGGTCCGATAAAAGATGTCCGAGTGTAAGGGGCTCGGACGTAAAATCATGAAAGTTAAAAAACATACGTCTTTCAAAGGTAAAACAACAGCAATTAATTAAAATGTGTTTAATTGTTAAAATGGTGTCACAAAACTCGCACTTGGGTTCGTCGTCCGCCCGTAAAAGAAACGAATGAGTAATAAACGAATGACCCAAGCGGAGCCGAGCAAGTACAACTTCCTCCTTGCGATTCCTGCGGTAACAAGACTGCCATGGTTTGACGATAGGTTTGATCTCAAAGAGCTTGTTTGTAAGCTGTTCTGACCAAGATCTCTGCCACTGTGCCCGGAGCTCGGTGGTAAAACGCTGCCGGAAATCCAGATATGGAACCGGCAACGGAGAGTCGGACAGGGGCGTGGCTGACTTGGCAGCAGCATCTGCCAAGTCGTTGCCCCTAATCCCGACGTGACCGGGCACCCAACAGAAATGGATGGTGGTGGTGGCTGCCAGACGATGTAGTTGCTGGCGGATCTTAGTAAGAACAGGGTGAGGCCGATGCCTCACCGAGATCAAAGCCTGTAGCGAGCTAAGCGAGTCGGTGTAAAGCACACACCGACGATGATGCTTAGTCGCCACGTGGTCCAAGGCGAGGCTGATAGCGTGCAACTCTGCAGTGAAGATGGAACACTGCAGTGGGATCTGGTCTGCAATGATTACATCACAGCAGACCATGGCCGATCCCACCGAAGTGCCGGACTTCGAGCCATCTGTAAAGACAGGCAAGAAGTCCGGGTGCTCAGCACGATGGCTGGCAAAGAGTTGCTGGTACACACAGTCGGGTGTAAAGGCCTTCCCCGTCCTGCACAAGGAAAAATCACAGGAAGGGGAAACAGCGAGCCATGGTGGAAGTGGCTCAGCTGTCGACTGTGCAACGCTATCGAGACTGGTGTTGATGTCTCTGAGGAAGCCTCGGACACGCAAACCAAAAGGACGAATGGCAGTCGGCCGATTAGTGTAAAGAATTTCCCACTTTGGACTGAAAACGCAGTCCCAAGTGGGATGGCCAGGCAGGGATCGCAATTTAGAAGCATATTGTAGGGACAACTGCTGACGGCGAACAGATAAAGACGGTTCGTCGGTCTCAACGTAAAGACTCTGGACCGGTGAGGTGCGGAAGGCTCCCGTGCAAACACGGAGGGCCTGATGATGGAGGGGGTCCAGCACTTTCACCACCGAATCCCGGGCCGAGTCGTACACCTGGGATCCGTAGTCCAGTTTCGATCGGACAAGTGCACGGTACAGGCGGAGCAAAGAACATCGGTCCGCCCCCCAAGAGAGGGAGGAGAGGACCTTGACGATGTTCAATGCCCGCGTGCACTTGGACCTGAGATGACGTATGTGTGGGAAAAAGGTCAATTTCCGATCGAATATGAGACCGAGAAACTTGGTCTCCGCCACAACTGGAATGATGTTACCCCCGAGCCGCAGCTCGGGATCCAGATGAAGATTACGCTTGTGGCAAAAGTGCACACAAGCGGTCTTCTGTGGGGAGAACCGAAACCCGTTTGCCGTCGCCCAAACCGAAAGATTGTTCAGGGCAATTTGCAGTTGTCTTTCAATGACCCTCATGCTGGAAGATGAGCAAAAGATGCTAAAGTCATCAACATAGAGGGCATTGCCTACTGATGGAGGAAGTTGTCTAGTTATAGAATTAATCTTGACAGCGAAAAGCGTAACACTCAGAACGCAGCCTTGTGGCACCCCCTGTTCTTGGGGGTACGGCTGCGACAGAGTGTTACCGACACGGACACGAAAAGAGCGTGTCGATAAGAAGTTGGAGATGAAGATCGGCATGTGACCTCTTAAGCCGAAACTGTGGAGGTCACGAAGAATGCCGAATCTCCAAGCCGTGTCGTACGCTTTTTCGATGTCGAAGAAAATGGACACCAGGTGCTCTCTACGTAAAAAGGAATTCCTGATCGCCGATTCGAGGCGGATCAGGTGGTCTAAAGTAGACCGGTGCCTGCGAAAGCCACACTGGGTGTTGGAAAGATGGCCGTGATGTTCTAAATACCAGATGAGTCTGGCATTTACCATTCTTTCCAACACCTTGCACACGCAGCTCGTCAATGCGATTGGACGATAATTGGAAGGAATCTTGGGATCTTTGCCTGGCTTGGGGAAGGCCAAGACGATGGCCTCCCGCCAGGAGTCCGGAAACTGCTCCTCGAGAAAAATGCGATTGAAGAGATGGAGCAGCCGATCCTTACTCGATGGTGAAAGATGTTGGAGCATGGCATAATGGACATTGTCCGGCCCTACAGCAGAGGCACGAGAAGAGTGCAGAGCAAAGCGAAGCTCCTCCACTGTGAATGGCCTGTTGTAAGGCTCCAGGCCATTCGAGTGGAAAGACAGCGGAGAACGCTCCGCCCTGCCCTTCTGGGCCAGAAACTCGGGGGAGTAAGAGGAAGACGAAGAGATGGAAGAGAATGACTCCCCCAGAGTGTCGGCAATTGCTTTGGGATCAGCAATTGCCTGTCCATTGTGCTCCAGGATCGATAACGAGTGGGACGTGTAGTTCCCACTCATCTTCCGGACTTTATCCCACACGACCTTGGAACTAGTCGTGCGGGTGATAGAGGATGTATACTTGATCCAAGATTCCTTCTGGCTCTGGCGTCGGACGAAACGAGCTTTCGCCCTGGCGCGTTTGAAGTTCTCGAGGTTGGGGGTTGTCGGATATCTCCGAAACACCCCCCAAGCCTTGTTCTGAGCCTTACGAGCTGCGGTGCAATCTGGATTCCACCACGGTTTCGGAAAGCGAGGAAACCGTGTAGAAGTTTGAGGAATCGTTGATGCAGCTGCATCTACGATACAGTCCGTTATCTCCGCTACTGCCACATTGATTGGCTCCTGGCTGACGGAGTGGTCGTCGAGCTCAGAGAGCAGCTCAAAACCACCCCAGTCAGCCCGATCCAGCCTCCACCGTGAGACGCGTGAAGGGCTGCAAGGCCCCCCACGGGAGATGGTGCACACCACGGGGAGGTGATCGCTTCCGTATGGGTTGTCCTCGACCTCCCATGTAAAGAGTGGAAGGATCGAGGAGGAGCAGATGGTGAGATCAATGGCAGTGAAAGTGCGGGTTGGGGAGTGAAAGTAAGTGCTGACACCGGTGTTCAACAGGGAGAGAGAAGGATCCAGGAGCCACTGCTCCAGGACCCCACCCCTCCCGTTGGTGTCAGCACTGCCCCAAAGTGGACTGTGTCCGTTGAGGTCCCCCATAATGAGGAAGGGGGACGGCAGCTGCGAGACGAGATCATCAAGGTCTTCCTGGAAGACGATGCTCCCAGGTGGAAGATATACAGAGCAGACAGTCAGTGAGAACCCCACGAAGAGACGGATGGCTACCGCCTCCAAGTTGGTGGTGAGGGGTACGACCTGGAATGGAGAATGGTTGCTCACGAGGATAGCGACACCCCCGCGAGCTGGACCATCTCCATCCCGGTCCCGGCGAACTAGTGAAAAGTGCCGGATCGTGGGATCTGTGACTGGCTGCAAGTATGTCTCCTGCAGACACACACAGATGGGCTGGTGTGCCTGAAGGAGGGCCTTGATGTCGTCAAGATTCCTCTGGAATCCACGACAATTCCATTGTAGGAGTGTGGCCATCTCAGGACTTAGAAGAGTGGGCGGACGACGTGTTCCTATTCAACTTAACCGTCGCAGAGGACGGTTTAGTGAATAGGGGGCGGTCGGTATCCATGTCCTCGGAATCGTCCGAGGGGCATGGATCGGTGACCGCCCTTTGTGGTGCTGTTATTTTCTTTTTAGGCCCCGGTGGGGGCCCCTTTGGTTTGGAAGGTCTTGCTGTCTGAGGTCGGGAAGGAGGAGGCCTTCCGGTGGAGGTGGAAGGCTGAGCTGCAGGAATGGAAACCGGGGTTGATGTCGAAGTCGACACAACCCGCGGTCTCGCCTGCGTGAGGAGGTACTTCGCAGCTGGCGAGAAAGACTCAGTAGGTGGTACACTGATGTCTGTCTGCACCGCAACCGAAGTCATTGGAACGATGGGCTTTCCAATGACTGCACTGGCATAGGAAACCTTGCCAGGTGGGGCGGGCGGTGCAGCAAGCTTTCTCGCTTCAGGATACGAGATGTTGTTGATGACTTTGAGGCGTTGTACCTCCTTTTCCTCCTTCCACTTCGGACAGTCGCGGGAGTACGCCGGATGTTCGCCACTGCAGTTCACACAGCATGCCTTTTCTGCTGTGCAGTCAGGATCGAGATGATCCTTACTGCCACAGCGAGCACAGGTGGGCTTGCCCCTGCATGCTGTGCGGGCATGACCGTATACCTGACACTGAAAACAGCGCAGAGGGTTCGGTATATACGGCCTTACCTCACAATGTAAATAACCTGCCTTGATGGAAGAAGGCAGGCGTGGCGTGTTGAATGTAACAATCAACACCCGGGTGGGTGTCAATTTCCCATCACGGCGTGTCGAAACCCGGTGGACCGCTGTTACTCCTTGAGGTGTGAGCTCCGAGAGGATCTCCTCCTCAGGGACTTTGAGGAGGCCCCACTCGGTGATCACACCCCGAGAGGAATTCAAAGTTTTATGGGGAGTGACTTCGACAGCCACCCCACCAATTTCCTTGACTTTCAGGAGTAGTTCCGAGTGTTTGGAACAAGCGGTCTCAACCTGCAAGTCGCCAGATCGTAAGCGCTTGACAGATTTCGGCTCTCCCGCAAGACCTTTTAAACCTTTGTTGACGAAAAAAGGGGACATGTCCCCAAGCACCTGATCACCCGTGGAGTGGATGATCAGAAACTTTGGGAACGAAGACACAGACACAGAAGACGACGGCAGAGATAACGCAGACAACGAGGAAGATGGGGGCTCATGTCGAGCCCTCTTGTTGGCGACGATCGCATTATTTACTTCACTCTCTCTCATGGTTTGTTTTGTGTGGTTCAGTGCCCGCTGTCCCCACCCTCCACGGAGCCCAACAAGGGGACGCCCAGTCGGGCGCCAGGGCTACGCAGGCACTATACCCACACAGACAGTGAGCCAAGCCCTCACAAAGAAATATAAGGAAAATGAAAAGAGAAATGTGCAGAACAAAAACGTTCTACACAAATCAAACAAAGCGTAAAATAATAAAAATTATGAATGGCCAAACTGGCCTCACAAAGAAAGAATAACTACAAAAGGAAAAGAAGTTGTGGGGAAACTTGTAAACCTGTACCCGGACCGTGGGCAAGGTTACTCACCGCTCTGCACGGTTGACCCTAGCAGGACCTGCCCACCAGCCGATTGCTCCTGGGGGGGCCACCCCAGGAGCTCCCGTTTACCGGAAGCAGAGGCCAAAGCAGTGTATAGCAGAGGCCCCGGAATCCGCTGCCCAGCCCCGCGACGGACAGGCTCCCCAATGGCAAGACGGCCAATGGGGACCACGCCAGTCATGAGCTGAGGAGAGAAGACGGGGACCTCCGAGCAACTACCAGGATCCTCCTTTCCCGGGACACGGGTCTCCGCGCACGGCAAACACGCGGGCGAGCGTTTAGGACCCTGCGAAGGTAACCGAGCCAGCGGGAACCTTCACAGGGTGGTCCCCCTCACCACGTACAGGCGCTCACACCGAGGGGGCGAGGCTGATAGCGTGCAACTCTGCGGTGAAGATGGAACACTGCAGTGGGATCTGGTCTGCAATGATTACATCACAGCAGACCATGGCTGATCCCACTGAAGTGCCGGACTTCGAGCCATCTGTAAAGACAGGCAAGAAGTCCGGGTGCTCAGCACGATGGCTGGCAAAGAGTTGCCGGTACACACAGTCGGGTGTAAAGGCCTTCCCCGTCCTGCACAGGGAAAAATCGCAGGAAGGGGAAACAGCGAGCCAAGGTGGTAGAGGCTCAGCTGTCGACTGTACAACGCTATCGAGACTGGTGTTGATGTCTCGCAGGTAACCTCGGACACGCAAACCGAAAAGACGAATGGCAGTCGGCCGATTAGTGTAAAGTAGTTCCCACTTTGGACTGAAAACGCAGTCCCAAGTGGGCCAGGCAGGGATCGCAATTTAGTTGCATATTGTAGGGACAACTGCTGACGGCGAAGAGATAAAGAAGGTTCGTCGGTCTCAACGTAAAGACTCTGGACCGGTGAGGTGCGGAAGGCTCCCATGCAAACACGGAGAGCCTGGTGATGGAGGGGGTCCAGCACCTTCACCACCGAATCCCGGGCCGAGTCGTACACCTGGGATCCGTAGTCCAGTTTCGATCGGACAAGTGCACGGTACAGGCGGAGCAAAGAACATCGGTCCGCCCCCCAAGAAAGGGAGGAGAGGACCTTGACGATGTTCAATGCCCGCGTGCACTTGGACCTGAGATGACGTATGTGTGGTAAAAAGGTCAATTTCCGATCGAATATGAGACCGAGAAACTTGATCTCCGCCACAACTGGAATGATGTTACCCCCGAGCCGCAGCTCGGGATCCAGATGAAGATTACGCTTGTGGCAAAAGTGCACACAAGCGGTCTTCTGTGGGGAGAACCGAAACCCGTTTGCCGTCGCCCAAACCGAAAGATTGTTCAGGGCAATTTGCAGTTGTCTTTCAATGACCCTCATGCTGGACGAAGAGCAAAAGATGCTAATGTCATCAACATAGAGGGCATTGCCTACTGATGGAGGAAGTTGTCTAGTTATAGAATTAATCTTGACAGCGAAAAGCGTAACACTCAGAACGCAGCCTTGTGGCACCCCCTGTTCTTGGGGGTACGGCTGCGACAGAGTGTTACCGACACGGACACGAAAAGAGCGTGTCGATAAGAAGTTGGAGATGAAGATCGGCATGTGACCTCTTAAGCCGAAACTGTGGAGGTCACGAAGAATGCCGAATCTCCAAGCCGTGTCGTACGCTTTTTCGATGTCGAAGAAAATTGACACCAGGTGCTCTCTTCTTAAAAATGAATTTCTGATAGCCGATTCGAGGCGTATCAGATGGTCAAGAGTTGACCGTTGCCTGCGAAAGCCACACTGGGTGTTGGAAAGAAGGTTGTGATGTTCTAAATACCAGATGAGTCTGGCATTTACCATTCTTTCCAACACCTTGCACACGCAGCTCGTCAATGCGATGGGACGATAATTGGAAGGAATCTTGGGATCTTTGCCTGGCTTGGGGAAGGCCAAGACGATGGCCTCCCGCCAGGAGTCCGGAAACTGCTCCTCGAGAAAAATGCGATTGAAGAGATGGAGCAGCCGATCCTTACTCGATGGTGAAAGATGTTGGAGCATGGCATAATGGACATTGTCCGGCCCTACAGCAGAGGCACGAGAAGAGTGCAGAGCCAGGCGAAGCTCCTCCGCTGTGAATGGCCTGTTGTAAGGCTCCAGGCCATTCGAGTGGAAAGACAGCGGAGAGCGCTCCGCCCTGCCCTTCTGGGCCAGAAACTCTGGGGAGTAAGAGGAAGATGAAGAGATGTTGGTTGTTTTGGGTTTTATGGCGCATCGGCGACTAGGCCATAATGCGCCAAACAAAAGACAATATAAAAGATAAAAGACATGTAAACCCGCAACCACATTTAAAAGAAATTAGCAAAATTGTAAAAAGGTAAAACAACAAAGAACAAGTGTAAAAATACAACAGAAAACAATAGAATACCAGGTGTAAATGACCTGGGATACACAAACAATGTATAAGGTAGTATAATCATAGATGTAAAAAGCTGAAGAGTAAAAACTATATGCGATTAAAATATCCAGTAAATCGTAAAAATTGAAAGAGAGAGGTAAAAGTACAATGGTCGGATAAAAGATGTCCGAGTGTAAGGGGCTCGGACGTAAAATCATGAAAGTTAAAAAACATACGTCTTTCAAAGGTAAAACAACAGCAATCAATTAAAATGTGTTTAATTGTTAAAATGGTGTCACAAAACTCGCACTTGGGTTCGTCGTCCGCCCGTAAAAGAAACGAATGAGTAATAAACGAATGACCCAAGCGGAGCCGAGCAAGTACAACTTCCTCCTTGCGATTCCTGCGGTAACAAGACTGCCATGGTTTGACGATAGGTTTGATCTCAAAGAGCTTGTTTGTAAGCTGTTCTGACCAAGATCTCTGCCACTGTGCCCGGAGCTCGGTGGTAAAACGTTGCCGGAAATCCAGATAGGGAACCGGCAACGGAGAGTCGGACAGGGGCGTGGCTGACTTGGCAGCAGCATCTGCCAAGTCGTTGCCCCTAATCCCGACGTGACCGGGCACCCAACAGAAATGGATGGTGGTGGTGGCTGCCAGACGATGTAGTTGCTGGCGGATCTTAGTAAGAACAGGGTGAGGCCGATGCCTCACCGAGATCAAAGCCTGTAGCGAGCTAAGCGAGTCGGTGTAAAGCACACACCGACGATGATGCTTAGTCGCCACGTGGTCCAAGGCGAGGCTGATAGCGTGCAACTCTGCGGTGAAGATGGAACACTGCAGTGGGATCTGGTCTGCAATGATTACATCACAGCAGACCATGGCTGATCCCACCGAAGTGCCGGACTTCGAGCCATCTGTAAAGACAGGCAAGAAGTCCGGGTGCTCAGCACGATGGCTGGCAAAGAGTTGCCGGTACACACAGTCGGGTGTAAAGGCCTTCCCCGTCCTGCACAGGGAAAAATCGCAGGAAGGGGAAACAGCGAGCCAAGGTGGAAGTGGCTCAGCTGTCGACTGTGCAACGCTATCGAGACTGGTGTTGATGTCTCTGAGGTAGCCTCGGACTCGCAAACCAAAAGGACGAATGGCAGTCGGCCGATTATTGTAAAGCATTTCCCACTTCGGACTGAAAACGCAGTCCCAAGTGGGATGCCCAGGCAGGGATCGCAATTTAGAAGCATACTGTAGGGACAACTGCTGACGGCGAAGAGATAAAGAAGGTTCGTCGGTCTCAACGTAAAGACTCTGGACCGGTGAGGTGCGGAAGGCTCCCGTGCAAACACGGAGAGCCTGGTGATGGAGGGGATCCAGCACCTTCACCACCGAATCCCGGGCCGAGTCGTACACCTGGGATCCGTAGTCCAGTTTCGATCGGACAAGTGCACGGTACAGGCGGAGCAAAGAACATCGGTCCGCCCCCCAAGAGAGGGAGGAGAGGACCTTGACGATGTTCAATGCCCGCGTGCACTTGGACCTGAGATGACGTATGTGTGGTAAAAAGGTCAATTTCCGATCGAATATGAGACCGAGAAACTTGGTCTCCGCCACAACTGGAATGATGTTACCCCCGAGCCGCAGCTCGGGATCCAGATGAAGATTACGCTTGTGGCAAAAGTGCACACAAGCGGTCTTCTGTGGGGAGAACCGAAACCCGTTTGCCGTCGCCCAAACCGAAAGATTGTTCAGGGCAATTTGCAGTTGTCTTTCAATGACCCTCATGCTGGACGAAGAGCAAAAGATGCTAAAGTCATCAACATAGAGGGCATTGCCTACTGATGGAGGAAGTTGTCTAGTAATAGAATTAATCTTGACAGCGAAAAGCGTAACACTCAGAACGCAGCCTTGTGGCACCCCCTGTTCTTGGGGGTACGGCCGCGACAGAGTGTTACCGACACGGACACGAAAAGAGCGTGTCGATAAGAAGTTGGAGATGAAGATCGGCATGTGACCTCTCAAGCCGAAACTGTGGAGGTCACGAAGAATGCCGAATCTCCAAGCCGTGTCGTACGCTTTTTCGATGTCGAAGAAAATGGACACCAGGTGCTCTCTACGTAAAAAGGAATTCCTGATCGCCGATTCGAGGCGGATCAGGTGGTCTAAAGTAGACCGGTGCCTGCGAAAGCCACACTGGGTGTTGGAAAGAAGGTTGTGATGTTCTAAATACCAGATGAGTCTGGCATTTACCATTCTTTCCAACACCTTGCACACGCAGCTCGTCAATGCGATGGGACGATAATTGGAAGGAATCTTGGGATCTTTGCCTGTCCCGCCAGGAGTCCGGAAACTGCTCCTCGAGAAAAATGCGATTGAAGAGATGGAGCAGCCGATCCTTACTCGATGGTGAAAGATATTGGAGCATGGCATAATGGACATTGTCCGGCCCTACAGCAGAGGCACGAGAAGAGTGCAGAGCAAGGCGAAGCTCCTCCGCTGTGAATGGCCTGTTGTAAGACTCCAGGCCATTCGAGTGGAAAGACAGCGGAGAGCGCTCCGCCCTGCCCTTCTGGGCCAGAAACTCGGGGGAGTAAGAGGAAGACGAAGAGATGGAAGAGAAGGACTCCCCCAGAGTGTCGGCAATTGCTTTGGGATCAGCAATTGCCTGTCCATTGTGCTCCAGGATCGATAACGAGTGGGACGTGTAGTTCCCACTCATCTTCCGGACTTTATCCCACATGACCTTAGAACTAGTCGTGCGGGTGATGGATGACGTATACTTGATCCAAGATTCCTTTTGGCTCTGGCGTCGGACGAAACGTGCTTTCACCCTGGCGCGTTTGAAATTTTCAAGGTTGGGGGACGTCGGATATCTCCGAAACACCCCCCAAGCCTTGTTCTGAGCCTTACGAGCTGCGGTGCATTCTGGATTCCACCACGGTTTCGGAAAGCGAGGAAACCGTGTAGAAGTTTGAGGAATCGTTGATGCATCTGCATCTACGATACAGTCCGTTATCTCTGCTACTGCCACATTGATTGGCTCCTGGCTGACAGAGTGGTCGTCGAGCTCAGAGAGCAGCTGGAAACCACCCCAGTCAGCCCGATCGAGCCTCCACCGTGAGACGCGTGAAGGGCTGCAAGGCCCCCCACGGGAGATGGTGCACACCACGGGGAGGTGATCGCTTCCGTACGGGTTGTCCTCGACCTCCCATGTAAAGAGTGGAAGGATCGAGGAGGAGCAGATGGTGAGGTCAATGGCAGTGAAAGTGCGGGTTGGGGAGTGAAAGTAAGTACTGACACCGGTGTTCAACAGGGAGAGAGAAGGATCCAGGAGCCACTGCTCCAGGATCCCACCCCTCCCGTTGGTGTCAGCACTGCCCCAAAGTGGACTGTGTCCGTTGAGGTCCCCCATAATGAGGAAGGGGGACGGCAGCTGCGAGACGAGATCATCAAGGTCTTCCTGGAAGACGATGCTCCCAGGTGGAAGATATACAGAGCAGACAGTCAGCGAGAACCCCACGAAGAGACGGATGGCTACCGCCTCTAAGTTGATGGTGAGTGGTACGACCTGGAATGGAGAATGGTTGCTCACGAGGATGGCGACACCCCCGCGAGCTGGACCATCTCCATTCCGGTCCCGGCGAACTAGTGAAAAGTGCCGGATCGTGGGATCTGTGACTGGCTGCAAGTATGTCTCCTGCAGGCACACACAGATGGGCTGGTGTGCCTGAAGGAGGGCCTTGATGTCGTCAAGATTCTTCTGGAATCCACGACAATTCCATTGTAGGAGTGTGGCCATCTCAGGACTTAGAAGAGTGGGCGGACGACGAATTCCTATTCAACTTAACTGCCGTGGAGGACGGTTTAGTGAATAGGGGGCGGTCAGTATCCATGTCCTCGGAATCGTCCGAGGGGCATGTATCGGTGACCGCCCTTTGTGGCGCTGTAATTTTCTTTTTTGGCCCCGGTGGGGGCCCCTTCGGTTTTGAAGGTCTTGCTGTCTGAGGACGGGAAGGAGGAGGCCTTCCGGTGGAGGTGGAAGGCTGAACTGCAGGAATGGAAACCGGGGTTGATGTCGAAGTCGACACCACCCTCGGTCTCGCCTGCGTAAGGAGGTATTTCGCAGCTGGCGAGAAAGACTCAGTAGGTGGTACACTGATGTCTGTCTGCACCGCAACCGAAGTCTTTGGAACGATGGGCTTTCCAATGACTGCACTGGCATAGGAAACCTTGCCAGGTGGGGCTGGCGGTGCAGCAAGCTTTCTCACCTCAGCATACGAGATGTTATTCACGACTTTGAGGCTGTTGGTTAGTTGGTTAGTTGGGGTTTATTGGCGCATTAGCAACTAAGGCTATAATGCGCCAAACATATGTCCAAAAGGTAAAAGTATAAAAATCATGTAACCCCGTAACCAAAGTTAAAAATAAACGACAAAGGACAACAAAATAATAGATGTCATTAAAATAAAACATGTAGAGCAACAAGGAACAAATATAAAATTATGTTAAATGAATAAAAATAGAAAAATAACACAGCTGTAAGCAGACTGGGTTAAATATATAGAGTGAGTAAAACTACAAGCGATTAAAATATCCAGTAAATTTTAAAAATTGAAATACAGATTTAAAACAACAATGATCTGATAAAAGATGTCCGAGTGTAAGGGGCTCGGACGTAAAATTGTGAAAGTTAAAAAACATATGACGTTCCATGTGAAAACATTGACATGATATTAAAATGTATCTGATTGTTAAAATGGTGTCACAAAACTCGCACTTAGGTACGTCGTCCGCCCGAAGAAGAAACGAATGAGTAATAAACGAATGACCTAAGCGGAGCCGAGCAAGTACAACTTCCTCCTTGCGATTCCTGCGGTAACAAGACTGCCATGGTTTGATGATAGGTTTGATCTCGAAGAGCTTGTTGGTAATCTGTTCCGACCAAGATCTCTGCCACTGTGCCCGGAGCTCGGTGGAAAAACGCTGCCGGAAATCCAGATAGGGAACCGGCAACGGAGAGTCGGACAGGGGCGTGGCTGACCTGGCAGCAGAATCTGCCAAATCATTACCCCTGATTCCGACGTGACCGGGCACCCAACAGAAGAGAATCGTGGTGGTGGCTGCCAGACGGTGGAGCTGCTGGCGGATCTTGGAGAGAACAGGGTGAGGCCGATGCCTCACTGAGATCAAAGCCTGTAGCGAGCTAAGCGAGTCGGTGTAAAGCACACACCGACGATGATGCTTAGTCGCCACGTGGTCCAAGGCGAGGCTGATAGCGTGCAACTCTGCAGTGAAGATGGAACACTGCAGTGGGATCTGGTCTGCAATGATTACATCACAGCAGACCATGGCCGATCCCACCGATGTGCCGGACTTCGAGCCATCTGTGAAGACAGGCAAGAAGTCCGGGTGCTCAGCACGATGGCTGGCAAAGAGTTGCCGGTACACACAGTCGGGTGTAAAGGCCTTCCCCGTCCTGCACAGGGAAAAATCGCAGGTAGGGGAAACAGCGAGCCATGGTGGAAGTGGCTCAGCTGTCGACTGTGCAACGCTATCGAGACTGGTGTTGATGTCTCTGAGGTAGCCTCGGACTCGCAAACCAAAAGGACGAATGGCAGTCGGCCGATTATTGTAAAGCATTTCCCACTTCGGACTGAAAACGCAGTCCCAAGTGGGATGGCCAGGCAGGGATCACAATTTAGAAGCATATTGTAGGGACAACTGCTGACGGCGAAGAGATAAAGAAGGTTCGTCGGTCTCAACGTAAAGACTCTGGACCGGTGAGGTGCGGAAGGCTCCCGTGCAAACACGGAGAGCCTGATGATGGAGGGGGTCCAGCACCTTCACCACCGAATCCCGGCCCGAGTTGTACACCTGGGATCCGTAGTCCACTTTCGATCGGACAAGTGCACGGTACAGGCGGAGCAAAGAACATCGGTCCGCCCCCCAAGAAAGGGAGGAGAGGACCTTGACGATGTTCAATGCCCGCGTGCACTTGGACCTGAGGTGACGTATGTGTGGTAAAAAGGTCAATTTCCGATCGAATATGAGACCGAGAAACTTGGTCTCCGCCACAACTGGAAGGATGTTACCCCCGAGCCGCAGCTCGGGATCCAGATGAAGATTACGCTTGTGGCAAAAGTGCACACAAGCGGTCTTCTGTGGGGAGAACCGAAACCCGTTTGCCGTCGCCCAAACCGAAAGATTGTTCAGGGCAATTTGCAGTTGTCTTTCAATGACCCTCATGCTGGAAGAAGAGCAAAAGATGCTAAAGTCATCAACATAGAGGGCATTACCTACGGATGGAGGAAGTTGTCTAGTTATGGAATTAATCTTGACAGCGAAAAGCGTAACACTCAGAACGCAGCCTTGTGGCACCCCCTGTTCTTGGGGGTACGGCCGCGACAGAGTGTTACCGACACGGACACGAAAAGAGCGTGTCGATAAGAAGTTGGAGATGAAGATCGGCATGTGACCTCTCAAGCCGAAGCTGTGGAGGTCACGAAGAATGCCGAATCTCCAAGCCGTGTCGTACGCTTTTTCGATGTCGAAGAAAATTGACACCAGGTGCTCTCTACGTAAAAAAGAATTCCTGATAGCCGATTCGAGGCGTATCAGGTGGTCAAGAGTTGACCGCTGCCTGCGAAAGCCACACTGGGTGGTGGAAAGAAGGTTGTGGTGTTCTAAATACCAGATGAGTCTGGCATTTACCATTCTTTCCAACACCTTGCACACGCAGCTCGTCAATGCGATGGGACGATAATTAGAAGGAATCTTGGGATCTTTCCCTGGCTTGGGGAAGGCCAAGACGATGGCCTCCCGCCAGGAGTCCGGAAACTGCTCCTCGAGAAAAATGCGATTGAAGAGTTGGAGCAGCCGATCCTTACTCGATGGTGAAAGATGTTGGAGCATGGCATAATGGACATTGTCCGGCCCTACAGCAGAGGCACGAGAAGAGTGCAGAGCAAGGCGAAGCTCCTCCGCTGTGAATGGCCTGTTGTAAGGCTCCAGGCCATTCGAGTGGAAAGACAGCGGAGAGCGTTCCGCCCTGCCCTTCTGGGCCAGAAACTCGGGGGAGTAAGAAGAAGAAGAAGAGATGGAGGAGAACGACTCCCCCAGAGTATCGGCAATTGCTTTGGGATCAGCAATTGCCTGTCCATTGTGCTCCAGGATCGATAACGAGTGGGACGTGTAGTTCCCACTCATCTTCCGGACTTTATCCCACACGACCTTAGAACTAGTCGTGCGGGTGATGGAAGATGTATACTTGATCCAAGATTCCTTCTGGCTCTGGCGTCGGACGAAACGAGCTTTCGCCCTGGCGCGTTTGAAATTTTCGAGGTTGGGGGTTGTCGGATATCTCCGAAACACCCCCCAAGCCTTGTTCTGAGCCTTACAAGCTGCGGTGCATTCTGGATTCCACCACGGTTTCGGAAATCGAGGAAACCGTGTAGAAGTTTGAGGAATCGTTGATGCAGCTGCATCTACGATACAGTCCGTTATCTCCGCTACTGCTACATTGATTGGCTCCTGGCTGACAGAGTGGTCATCGAGCTCAGAGAGCAGCTCGAAACCACCACAGTCAGCCCGATCGAGCCTCCACCGCGAGACGCGTGAAGGGCTGCAAGGCCCCTCACGCGAGATGGTGCACACCACGGGGAGGTGATCGCTTCCATAAGGGTTGTCCTCGACCTCCCATGTAAAGAGTGGAAGGATCGAGGAGGAGCAGATGGTGAGGTCAATGGCAGTGAAAGTGCGGGTTGGGGAGTGAAAGTAAGTACTGACACCAGTGTTCAACAGGGAGAGAGAAGGATCCAGGAGCCACTGCTCCAAGACCCCACCCCTCCCGTTGGTGTCAGCACTGCCCCAAAGTGGACTGTGTCCGTTGAGGTCCCCCATAATGAAAAAGGGGGACGGCAGCTGCGAGACGAGATCATCAAGGTCTTCCTGGAAGACGATGCTCCCAGGTGGAAGATATACAGAGCAGACAGTCAGCGAGAACCCCACGAAGAGACGGATGGCTACCGCCTCTAAGTTGGTGGTGAGGGGTACGACCTGGAAAGGAGAATGGTTGCTCACGAGGATGGCGACACCCCCGCGAGCTGGACCATCTCCATCCCGGTCCCGGCGAACCAGTGAAAAGTGCCGGATCGTGGGATCTGTGACTGGCTGCAAGTATGTCTCCTGCAGGCACACACAGATGGGCTGGTGTGCCTGAAGGAGGGCCTTGATGTCGTCTAGATTCCTCTGGAATCCACGACAATTCCATTGTAGCAGTGTGGCCATCTCAGGACTTAGAAGAGTGGGCGGACGACGTGTTCCTATTCAACTTAACCGCCGCAGAGGACGGTTTAGTGAATAGGGGGCGGTCAGTATCCATGTCCTCGGAATCGTCCGAGGGGCATGGATCGGTGACCGCCCTTTGAGGAGGAGTGACGATTTTCTTTTTTGGCCCCGGTGGGGGCCCCTTCGGTTTGGAAGGTCTTGCTGTCTGAGGACGGGAAGGAGGAGGCCTTCCGGTGGAGGTGGAAGGCTGAGCTGCAGGAATGGAAACCGGGGTTGATGTCGAAGTCGACACCACCCTCGGTCTCGCCTGCGTGAGGAGGTACTTCGCAGCTGGCGAGAAAGACTCAGTAGGTGGTACACTGATGTCAGTCTGCACCGCAACCGAAGTCATTGGAACGATGGGCTTTCCAATGACTGCACTGGCATAGGATACCTTGCCAGGTGGGGCGGGCAGTGCAGCAAGCTTTCTCGCATCAGCATACGAGATGTTATTCACGACTTTGAGGCGCTGTACCTCCTTTTCCTCCTTCCACTTCAGACAGTCGCGGGAGTACGCCGGATGTTCGCCACTGCAGTTCACACAGCATGCCTTTTCTGCTGTGCAGTCAGGATCGAGATGATCCTTACTGCCACAGCGAGCACAGGTGGGCTTGCCCCTGCATGCCCACCTGTGCTCTGACACTGCTCTGACACCGTATATCTGACACTGAAAACAGCGCAGAGGGTTTGGTATTGGTTTGGTTTGGTTGTTTGGGGTTTTTTGGCGCAAGAGCAACAGGGCTATATTGCGCCAAACAAAAGGATATAAATTGATAAAAGTCATTTGAACCCACAACCAAAGTTAAAAACACACAGAATCATAACAAGAAAGATAAGTAAAAGCACGTGTAAAATCGACAATAAAATGGGTGTATAGGACCCAGTAGAAAACAGAAACAAGCGTAAAATCAAAGTAACAAAGTAAAAAGGTTAATAAACGCATAAAATATCCAGTAAAACGTAAAAAGTCAACAATAACAAGGGGTGTATAGGACCCATGTAAAAAAACAGGTAAAAATCCACTAAAAAGAGAAAATTCATAAACGTGTATAATATCCGGTAAAGCGTAAAAATTCGAAAACAGTAGTTAAAAGTGAATCATCGGATAAAAGATGTCCGAGTGTAAGGGGCTCGGACGTAAAATCGTGAAAGGTAAAAAACAAACGTCGTTCAAGGTTAAAAGCTGGACAAGAAATTAAAATATGTTTAACTGTTAAAATGGTGTCACAAAACTCGCACTTAGGTACTGCGTCCGCCTTAAGTAGAAAAGAGTGAGTTAAAAACGAGTGACCTAAGCGGAGCCGAGCAAGGACAACTTCCTCCTTACGATTCCTGCGAAAACAAGACTGCCACGGTTTGACAATGGGCTTGATCTCGTAGAGCTTGTTAGCAACCTGTTCAGACCAAGATCTCTGCCACTGTGCCCGGAGCTCGATGGTGAAACGCTGCCGGAAATCCACATATGGAACCGGCAACGGAGAGTCGGACAGGGGCGTGGCTGACTTGGCAGCAGCATCTGCCAAGTCATTGCCACTGATCCCGACATGACCGGGCACCCAACAGAAGAGAATCGTGGTGGTGGCTGCCAGACGATGGAGCTGCTGGCGGATCTTGGAGAGAACAGTGTGAGGCCGATGCCTCACTGAGATCAAAGCCTGTAGCGAGCTAAGCGAGTCGGTGTAAAGCACACACCGACGATGATGCTTAGCTGCTATATGGTCCAAGGCAATGCTGATAGCATGCAACTCAGCAGTGAAGATGGAACACTGCAGTGGGATCTGGTCTGCAATGATTACATCACAGCAGACCATGGCTGATCCCACAGAAGTGCCGGACTTCGAGCCATCTGTAAAGACAGGCAAGAAGTCCGGGTGCGCAGCACGATGGCTGGCAAAGAGTTGCCGGTACACACAGTCGGGTGTAAAGGCCTTCCCCGTCCTGCACAGGGAAAAATCGCAGGAAGGGGAAACAGCGAGCCAAGGTGGAAGTGGCTCAGCTGTCGACTGTGCGATGCTATCGAGACTGGTGTTGATGTCTCGCAGGTAACCTTGGACACGCAAACCGAAAGGACGAATGGCAGTCGGCCGATTCTGGTATAACATTTCCCACCTGGGACTGAAAACGCAGTCCCAAGTGGGATGGCCTGGCAGGGATCGCAATTTTGATGCATACTGCAGGGACAACTGCTGACGGCGAATAGATAAAGATGGTTCATCGGTCTCAACGTAGAGACTCTGGACCGGTGAAGTGCGGAAGGCCCCCGTGCACACACGGAGGGCCTGATGATGGAGTGGGTCCAGCACTTTCACCACCGAATCCCGGGCGGAGTCATACACCTGGGATCCGTAGTCCAGTTTCGACCGGACAAGTGCACGGTAAAGGCGGAGCAAAGAACATCGGTCCGCCCCCCAAGAGAGGGAGGAGAGGACCTTGATGATGTTCAATGCCCGCGTGCACTTGGACCTGAGATGTCGAATATGAGATAAAAAGGTCAATTTCCGGTCGAAGATGAGACCGAGAAACTTGGTCTCCGCCACAACTGGAATGATGTTACCCCCGAGCCGCAGCTCGGGGTCCAGATGAAGATTACGCTTGCGGCAAAAGTGCACGCAAGCGGTCTTCTGTGGGGAGAACCGGAACCCATTGGCCGTCGCCCAAACCGAGAGATTGTTCAGGGCAGTTTGCAGTTGTCGTTCAATGACCCTCATGCTGGACGATGAGCAAAAGATGCTAAAGTCGTCAACATAGAGGGCATTGCCTACAGTCGGAGGAAGTTGCCGTGTAATGGAATTTATCTTGACAGCGAAAAGCGTAACACTCAGGACGCAGCCTTGTGGCACCCCCTGTTCTTGGGGGAAAGGCCGCGATAGAGTGTTGCCGACACGGACTCGAAAAATACGAGAAGATAAAAAGTTTGCAATGAAGATCGGCATGTGACCTCGCAAGCCGAAGCTGTGAAGGTCACGAAGAATGCCGAATCTCCATGCCGTGTCGTACGCTTTTTCGATGTCGAAGAAAACTGACACCAGGTGCTCTCGACGTAAAAAAGAATTCCTGATCGCCGATTCGAGGCGGATCAGGTGGTCTAAAGTAGACCGGTGCCTGCGAAAGCCACACTGGGTGTTGGAAAGAAGGCCGTGATGTTCCAAATACCAGGCCAGCCTGGTATTTACCATCCTTTCCAACACCTTGCAGACGCAGCTCGTCAACGCAATTGGACGATAATTCGAAGGAATCTTGGGATCTTTTCCTGGCTTAGGGAAGGCCAAGACGATGGCCTCCCGCCAGGAGTCCGGAAACTGCTCCTCGATGAAAATACGGTTGAAGAGTCGGAGCAGTCGATCCTTACTCGATGGTGAGAGATGTTGGAGCATGGCATAATGGACATTGTCTGGCCCCACAGCAGATGCACGAGAAGTGTGCAGAGCAAGGCGAAGCTCCTCCGCTGTGAATGGCCTGTTGTAAGACTCCAGGCCATTCGAATGGAAGGACAGCGGAGAGCGTTCGGCCCTGCTCTTCTGGGCCAGAAACTCGGGGGAGTAGGAGGACAGAGAAGAGATGGTGGAGAATGACTCCCCCAGTATGTCGGCAATTGCTCGAGGCGCAGCAATTGCCTGTCCATTGTGCTCCAGGATCGATAATGAGTGGGACGTGTACTTCCCACCCATCTTCCGGACCTTATCCCACACGACCTTAGAACTGGTCGTGCGGGTGATGGAAGATGTATATTTCAACCAAGATTCCTTCTGGCTCTGGCGCCGGACGAAACGGGCTTTCGCCCTGGCGCGTTTGAATGCTTCGAGGTTGGGGGACGTCGGATATCTCCGAAACACCCCCCAAGCCTTGTTCTGAGCCTTACGAGCTGCGGTGCAGTCGGGATTCCACCACGGTTTTGGGAACCGTGGAAACCGAGTCGAGGTCTGAGGAATAGTAGAGGCAGCTGCATGGACGATGCAGTCCGTCAACTCCGCCACTGCGACATTGATGGGCTCCTGGCTGACAGAGTGATCATCAAGCTCAGACAAGAGCTCGAAGCCACTCCAATCAGCCCGATCAAGCCTCCACCGGGAGACACGCGAAGGGCTGCAGGGCCCCCCACGAGAGATGGTGCACACCACGGGGAGGTGATCGCTTCCATATGGATTGTCCTCGACCTCCCATGTAAAGAGTGGAAGGATCGAGGAGGAGCAGATGGTGAGGTCAATGGCAGTGAATGTGCGGGTTGGGGTGTGAAAGTAGGTACTGACACCGGTGTTCAACAGGGAGAGCGATGGATCCAGGAGCCACTGCTCCAAGACCCGGCCCCTCCCGTTGGTGTCAGCACTGCCCCAGAGCGGACTGTGGCCGTTGAAGTCCCCCATGATGAGGAAGGGGGACGGCAGCTGCGAGACGAGGTCATCAAGGTCATCCCGGAAAATGACGCTTCCGGGCGGGAGATAGACAGAACAGACAGTCAACGAAAATCCCACAAAGAGGCGGATGGCTACCGCCTCCAAGTTCGTAGTAAGGGGAATGACCTGGAATGGAGAATGGTTGCTCACGAGGATGGCAACACCTCCGTGGGCTGGACCATCTCCATCCCGGTCCCGGCGAATGAGAGAAAAGTGCCGGATAGTGGGATTGTTGGCTGTCTGCAAGAATGTCTCCTGAAGGCACATGCAGTGGGGTTCGTGTGCCTTCAGGAGGATCTTGATGTCATCAATATTCCTCTGGAATCCACGACAGTTCCATTGGTGGAGTGTGGCCATCTCAGGTCTTCGAAGAATTGGCGGACGACTTACGATTTATTTTAACCGTCACCAGCGACGGTTTTGGAAAAATGGGGCGGTCAGTGTCCATGTCCTCGGAATCGTCCGAGCAACATGGATCAGATACCACCGAACGAGAAGGAGGTAAATTTTTCTTTTTTGGCCCCGGCGGGGGCCCCTTGGGTTTCGAAGGCCTTGCTGTCTGTGGGCGGGGTGGAGGGAGCCTTCCGGAGGTGAAAGTGGAAGGCACAGACACAGGAATAGAAACTGGTGTCAATGACGAGATTGACACCGATGTCGGCTTCGCCTGCGTCAAGTGGTACTTAGCAGCAGGCAAGAAAGATTCAGCTGGTGGAACGCTGATGTCAGTCTGCACCGCCACGGAAGCCATCTTAACGATGGGCTTTCCGACAACTGCACCGGCATAGAAGACCTTGCCAGGTGGGGCAGGCGGTACAGCAAGCTTTCTCGCCTCTGGATAGCTGATGTTGTGTAGAGTCTTGAGGCGCTGTACCTCTTTCTCCTCCAACCACTTCAGACAGTCGTGGGAGTACGCCGGATGTTCACCATGGCAGTTTACACAGCATGCCTTTTCTGCTGTGCAGTCAGGTTCAAAATGATCCTGACTGCCACAACGAGCGCAGGTGGGCTTGCCCGGCATGGCCAAACCTCTGGCATTGAAAACAACGCAGAGGGTTGGGTATAAATGGCCGCACCTCGCAGTATAAGTATCCTGCCTTGATGGAAGTAGGCAGGTGTGGTGTGTTGAAAAAACGCCGGATGTTCACCACGGCAGTTTACACAGCATGCCTTTTCTGCTGTGCAGTCAGGTTCAAGGTGATCCTGACTGCCACAACGAGCGCAGGTGGGCTTGCCCGGCATGCGGTGCTGGCATGGCCAAACCTCTGGCATTGAAAACAACGCAGAGGGTTGGTTATAAATGGCCGCACCTCGCAGTATAAGTATCCTGCCTTGATGGAAGTAGGCAGGTGTGGTGTGTTGAAAGTTAGGATGAGTACCTGGCTGGGCTCTAACTTTCCATTACGGCGTGACAAAACCTGGTGGACTGCTATCACTCCCTGGGCTGAAAGCTCCAAGAGGATTTCTTCCTCGAAACCTTGAGGAGGCCCCACTCGGAGATTACACCTTGGGAGGAATTGAGCGTCTTGTGTGGAGTGACTTCGACTGCCACTCCACCGATCGCTGTTACTTTCAAAAGAAGCTCCGAATACTTGGAGCATGCAGTCTCCACCTGCAAGTCACCAGATCTAAGGCGCTTTACAGATTTCGGTTCTCCCACAAGACCTTGAATACCCTGGTGTAAAAAAAACGGGGACATGTCTCCAAGCACCTGATCACCCGTAGAGTGGATGATCAGGAACCTCGGAGACGGAGACACACACGGAGATGAAGGCAAAGACAAAGAAGTTGGGGGTTCATGGCGAGCCCTCTTGGCGGCATTGATCGGAGAATTATGAGTAGTAAAACTCATGGTTGTTTTTGAGGGATTCAGTGCCTGTTGTCCCCACCCACCATGGAGTCCAACAAGGGGATGCCCAGTTGGGCGCCAGGGCTGCCCGGGCACCATACCCACACAGCCAGTGAGCCAAGCTCTCACAACAAAACAAAAAGGAAAAGAAAAAGAGAAATGGTGAGAAACTCATCTGAGTTTCCACAAAAGAAAATAAGCAACAAATCAATAAAGTGTGAGGTAAGAGCTGGCCTCACAAAAGAAAGAAAACTACAAAATTAGCGAATGTGTGGGGAAACTCGCAAACCGTTGTCCGGACGTGGACAAGGTTACTCACCGATCTGCATAGTTGACCCCAGCAGGACCAGCCCACCAGCTGATTGATCCTGAGGGGGCCACCCCAGGCCCTCCCGTTTACCTGAAGCAGAGGCCAAAGCAGTGTATAGCAGCGGCCCGGAAGTCGCTCCCCAATGGCAAAACGGCCAAAGGGGACCCCACCAGTCATGAGCTGGGGAGAGAAGATGGGGACCTCTGAGCAACTGCCAGGATCCTCCTTTCCAGGGACACGGGTCTCCGCGCACGGCAAACACGCGGGCGAGTGTTTAGGACCCTGTGAAGGTAAGCGAACCAGTGGAACCTTCACAGGGTGGTCCCCTCACCACGGACAGGCTCTCGCATCGAGGGATGGCTTGCAAGGCAATGTTTAATTGTGGGGACCTGGTTTTAGGAGGCAGAAGGGCATCAATAAGGGGAACAAGTAATTGAATGAGATGTGAGACCAGAGACAGACAGGCCAGCGCACATTCTCTCAGATTGTAGCTCCCGATTTTATGTTTACTTTCAATTACTTAAGACAATTTAGTGACTGTTATATCGTTCCGTGAACTTCTTATTGAAAGCCATCTATTTCAGCAGAGAACTTCTTCTTTCGTAAGTGATTGATCAGTCTATTCAAGATTTTAAATCGCAGGCTTTGTTTTCTGTTCTTAACGTCCAGTTGTGTCTTCGATCACCCTGCTTCTGGGAAGTCTATTTTTAGAAACTAAGTGACCTTGACCTACGGAGTCGCCGCCACTGCTTGTTCGAGACCTTCCGACTTGTGTGACCTCTAAATCGCGCGCTCACGGACTTTGAAGTTTTGAAGACTGCTTCCGGAAGTGTCATTTTATCCAATTTATGTAGTCTTTTTTAAGACTTTTGATCCTGATAAACCCTCAACATGAACCAGCAATCTACTGGGGACCCTAGACCGGCTTCCAGAGGACCTTCAAGCAGTATTCCCTCTTCTACTGCTCCTGACAAGACGAGCTCTCAACTGTCATCTCATCAGCCCATGCAGGTCTGTATGCCGTCTGTGAGTGGGGCCAGTACTAGTGCTAGTGCTGATGGCGAGGCGAATTTATCATCTCACAAACTTACTCTTTCTGGTAGAACTATTTCGGTACCTAATTTAACTAAATCAACCCACACCACCCATCAAAAAATTTCCGCTAGCCACGCCCAATTAACCCACACCCAAAATAACCCACAAAATTTAACACAAGAAACTACACAGGAAAACATGCAAACCCATGATAGCGAGAACAACTGGACTGTTATCAAAAACAGAAAACGTTGCAGACGCCCCTCAAATTCTTCTGATAATGATACTGTCTGTGACGTCACTCCAGACCATGATTATGTACGAGTGCTCCTCTTTTCCAACCCCACCTCGTCCCTAAAAAATCTCAACATAAATGCGTTAACCAAACAAATAAATTCTCACATCGAAAAACCCCTGGATGCCAGATTCACCCACAGGGGGGAGTATCTGGTACATGTCAGAAACCTTGCCCAAGCTAAAACTCTCATGGCTGTCAAATACATAAACAACATCCCCATTAGCACAAAATTCCCGGAGTCATACAATAAACCCTATGGCTCCATAGAAGGAGTAGATAAATATCTTGACAATGAATCCTAGACGCCTTACAAGAGTATGATGTTCATAAAATCAAAAGGATTACATATGCTCATCACACAATAGAAGGAAACATTATCCGGAGAAATACTGATAAAGTTATACTCTATTTTAATTCCCCACCACTCCCAAACTCTGTAGAACTTGGAATTTATACCTTCCAGGTCACACCCTACACCAACCCTCCCCCACAGTGTTTCAAATGCCAACGTCATGGGCACATAATCAATATTTGTCGAAGTGCAGCACGTTGTAAATATTGTGCCGAAGCACATCTCTCACAAGAATGTAAGAGAGACCAACCCCTGCTTTGCTGTAACTGTGGAGGGGCACATGTTGCACCTTATGGAAAGTGCCCAGCTAGACTTAGAGCCATCCAAGTCAAAACAGCTGCCACTACCACCACACCCACCCTAACACAAAAAATCACACCACACCCCAACATAACTCCAACAGTGCAGCCACCTACACAACACCAAAGACTCTCCTCCCAACACCAGTCAACAAACCAAACACAGCTCAGAAAAAAATTTCTGCTCCATCCAGACCCATCCCTACACCTACTGTGGCCCTCCCCCCACCCACTATTTCAACTTCTGACTTTCCACCAACAAAACGCACAATACCAGCTCATCTGATGAGGATATCCATAAGCAACCCTTAACAGAGCAGTCTCCCCCCCTCTTCACCCAAATTCTCTACCAGAAGGGCCAAGTCAAACTACTTGAGAAGGACCTGAGCATGAAAGAACACCCCACCCAAATCGAAACCCACCTACACCCATATAGGGAGAGGTTGGCAAACAGCAATGTCGATTTCTATTGGTTATTGCTGTCACGTATCTCATGGCGCCATTTCTGTGCGTCGATTAGCTCTGTGATAGTTACAGGTAAAGTGTATACGTGTATTGGTTCTATACTGAATTTGATCGATGCGTTATAACGTAAATTGCTTATTATACTCCTCATTTGTTTTCCTTGATAAACATAAGGTATTAAGCTTGTTAAAATGCCACATTAGGCAGCATATTTATAAATTAAAAAATTGTTCAAGGACTAGAATTTAGCCAAGAAATTTTAACTCAAGGTTCAGATTTATAAAATATAAATCGATGAAATCGCTATATTTTGGAGAAGTGATTTGACAATGCATCGAAAGCTCTTATTGGAAATAATACACATCCTTTGAAGTCTGATTCTGCCTGTAAGGAATTAGTTGTTATGTCAGGTGGTATTGGCTGCCGATGGAAAGAGATTTTAACATATCATTTTACTAGGGAATCTATTGATAGGATTTCATTAACAAATTTATTATATGATACAGTCAGCAAAGTTGGGTTGTTTTACCTCTGAGCGGCACTTTTTTGCACACCATGGGCTAAATGGCCAGGTCACATGGACCCCGAAGACTCCTTGGGGGAGGAGACCCACTGGAACAACTGTTAGGAGACAGATGGTAGCCTCCCGTCGAGGCCATCCTGCGTGTTCTTAAACGTGCACAGGGTATGGCTCTCCCGTACACGGTGTCACGGCTTAACTCCCATCCGACGGACGGTGGCCTTTTCCAAGCCCATCGGTTTCCTCTCTGCAAAGTTGAGTCAATAGGTTTAAAAGTAAAAGTAGTTTTTAGTGATATGGACTCATCGAATCAGGCGATATGCAAGATATGTGGGATCACGGCAGGAAGATACAACAAAGTTATAAACAGTGCTCCTCATCCATACGATTCCAATCGTCAGTTTTTTTCCATGCCCGATGTTCCCCATTTGTTTAAAAATGTTAGATCAGCATTGATTTCCAATAAGAAAATAAAAATCTCCCCTGAAATTCAAATGCAATATAACTTGCCAACTGATATCATTTTAAATAGTCACATTGAACAAATCTGCAAGCATCAAGAAAACAGCACTCTAAAAGTTTGTCAAAAGTTAAATTTTGAAGATACTGAAATCAAATCATTTTGATAAAATGAAGGTCTGAAAAACAAAGAATGTATTAAGTTTCGAAACAAGTTCAGCTTTGAAATATTTAATTCAGAATAAAAATTATGATGCAGCACGGGCCCACGGCTTAACGTCCCATCCAACGGACGGCGGCCTTTCCAAGGCCTTCGGTGTCTCCTACTGACCGTGGGCAGGGCGGGGAGTTTTGCGGAGATAAATCTCAACGCTCACCCAGCTAGGACTCGAACCTGGGAACTCAAATTACGAGCCTGACGCGTTACCGATTGAGCCACCCCCGCCCCATAAGGCATTGGAAGCCATGCCAAAGTGGTGTCGTTCTTGCTACCCAGACAGTCCTTAATTTACAGGAAATGTTTTTAGAGAAAGAAGATTACATTTTCCTCTTAACGTCTCGCTTTTCCCAAGACTGCCTTGAAAACCTCTTTTATGAAACTTCTTTTCAAGAAAACCTCTTTTCAAGTGTTCGTGCAATTAATCCAGTATCCTCAGCATTGCAACCTAAATACAATTGAAAGTTAATTTGCATTGCTCAATATTTAAAATATGTGTCAAATGGGAACTACGATGAAGATGACAGAGTTTTTAGTTGAATTCTTAGACCCTTCCAAATTTGCAAATCACGTTAAAAAGCCTGAAATGTCACACCAAAAAGTATAGAATAATGCTACCAAAAAATTGGAATACTCATTCAAATCTGTCATTGTCAGAAAAGAATGTATTATATCATATTTTAGGTTATATAATATCAAGAGTTCTTTTAAATGAAAAAGTTTGTTCTGAATGTTGTAATCCATTGCAAAGTAAAACGATCTTGACTACTGAGTATGCTTCTGGGGCGGATGTGGCTCAGTCGGTAGCGCGCCAGGCTCGTAATCTGCAGTTCCCAGGTTCGAGTCCCAGCTGGGTCAGCATTGAGATTTATCTCCGCAAAAATTCCCCGCCTTGCCCACGGTCAGTAGGGGACAGCGATGGGCTTGGAAAGGCCGCCGTCCGTCGGATGGGACGTTAAGCCGTGGCCCCATGTGCGGGAGAGCCATACCCTGTGCACGTTAAAGAACACGCTGGATGGCCTTGACGGGAGACTACCATCTGTCTCCCAGCCACTGTTCCAGTGGGTCGCTTCTCCCAACCTTCTCTGAGCCTTCAGGGTCCATGTGACCTGGCCATTTAGCCCATGGTGTGCAAAAAAGTGCCGCTCAGAGGTAAAACAACCCAACACAACCCAGCTGGGTTAGCATTGAGATTTATCTCCGCATAACTCCCCGCCCTGCCCACAGTCAGTAGGGGACACCGATGGGCTTGGAAAGGCCGCCGTCCGTCGGATGGGACGTTAAGCCGTGGCCCCGTGTGCGGGAGAGCCATACCCTGTGCACGTTAAAGAACACGCTGGATGGCCTTGACGGGAGGCTACCATCTGTCTCCCAACAGCTGTTCCAGTGGGTCCCCTCCCCCAACCTTCTCTGAGCCTTCGGGATCCATGTGACCTGGCCATTTAGCCCATGGTGTGCAAAAAAGTGCCGCTCAGAGGTAAAAAACCCAACCCAACTGAGTATGCTTCACTAAACGAACTGAGAAGCTATAAAGAAAACTCTTTGGTGAAGGCTAGTGCAGAAATTTATAACCTGTGTGTGTATAATGTGAAAAAAATATTTTCGTAAACTTCAACAGATGAACAAACTTGAAAACTTCCCAAAATCAAAGAGCATTGCTGCAGAAATATCAAAAGAAATTGGCTCACAATTTCAGCTTCCAAATTGTCATAATATTAAGCAGAAACTAATATATCGTTTTATCGTGTATCTTATGAGAATATGGATAGTAGAAATGAAAGGCTTTTAAAAAGGCAGAAACAAAATGAAAAGTCGAGCAAAGGTGTTGCAATGAGATTGATAATTTCAAAACTAAATTAATTACCCAAACTGGGTAGGTGGAATTTTTCTTCTAGTTAGTGATATATTTATAAACAGCATAGTGTCCGAGTGGTTAGCGTTCTAGGCTACTGGTCAAAGGGACCTAGGTTCGAACCCCGGGTAAGATATGGATGTTTATGTTGTATTTCTTCTGAGTCCCACCATCCTAACCGATCTCGGGGCGGGGGGTGGCTCAGTCGGTAGCGCGCCAGACTCGTAATCTGTAGTTCCCAGGTTCGAGTCCCAGCTGGGTCAGCGTTGAGATTTATCTCCGCAAAATTCCCCGCCTTGCCCACGGTCAGTAGGGGACACCGATGGGCTTGGAAAGGCCGCCGTCCGTCGGATGGGACGTTAAGAAGTAGCCACGTGTGCGGGAGAGACATACCCTGTGCACGTTAAAGAACACGCTGGATGGTTGGTTGGTTGGTTGTTTAGGGTTTTATGGCGCATCAGCATCCGGGCTATAATGCGCCAAACGAAAGTCCAAAAAGTAAAAAGATAAAAATCATGGAACCCTGAACTAATACGTTAAAAGATAAATTACAAATATAACAAGCAAAATGTAAAGCAATAAAATGCCACGTTCGGATTAACAGTAAACAAATGTAGAAATATGTTAAAAAGAAATAAAAGTAACCCAGGTAAAAGCAATCTAGGTTAAATATATATATATAAAACGGAAGAGTAAAAACTATAGGCGAGTAAAATATCCAGTAAATCGTAAAAATCTAAATACAGAGGTAAAAAAAAAACAGTTATCAGATAACAAATGTCCGAGTGTAAGGGGCTCGGACATAAAATCGTGAAAATTAAAAAAAACAAACGCCGTTCAAAATTAAAACATGGACATGAGATTAAAATGTGTTTGATTGTTAAAATGGTGTCACAAAACTCGCACTTGGGTTCGTCGTCCGCCCGTAAAAGAAACGAATGAGTAATAAACGAATGACCCAAGCGGAGCCGAGCAAGTACAACTTCCTCCTTGCGATTCCTGCGGTAACAAGACTGCCATGGTTTGATGATAGGTTTGATCTCAAAGAGCTTGTTGGTAAGCTGTTCCGACCAAGATCTCTGCCAATGTGCCCGGAGCTCGGTGGTAAAACGCTGCCGGAAATCCAGATAGGGAATCGGCAACGGAGAGTGGGACAGGGGCGTGGCTGACCTGGCAGCAGCATCTGCCAAGTCGTTGCCCCTAATCCCGACGTGACCGGGCACCCAACAGAAATGGACGGTGGTGGTGGCTGCCAGACGATGTAGTTGCTGGCGGATCTTAGTAAGAACAGGGTGAGGCCGATGCCTCACCGAGATCAAAGCCTGTAGCGAGCTAAGCGAGTCGGTGTAAAGCACACACCGACGATGATGCTTAGTCGCTATGTGGTCCAAGGCGAGACTGATAGCGTACAACTCTGCAGTGAAGATGGAACACTGCAGTGGGATCTGGTCTGCAATGATAACATCACAGCAGACCATGGCTGATCCCACTGAAGTGCCGGACTTCGAGCCATCTGTAAAGACAGGCAAGAAGTCCGGGTGCTCAGCACGATGGCTGGCAAAGAGTTGCCGGTATACACAGTCGGGTGTAAAGGCCTTCCCCGTCCTGCACAGGGAAAAATCGCAGGAAGGGGAAACAGCGAGCCAAGGTGGAAGTGGCTCAGCTGTCGACTGTGCAACGCTATCGAGACTGGTGTTGATGTCTCTGAGGTAGCCTCGGACTCGCAAACCAAAAGGACGAATGGCAGTCGGCCGATTATTGTAAAGCATTTCCCACTTCGGACTGAAAACGCAGTCCCAAGTGGGATGGCCAGGCAGGGATCGCAATTTAGAAGCATACTGTAGGGACAACTGCTGACGGCGAAGAGATAAAGAAGGTTCGTCGGTCTCAACGTAAAGACTCTGGACCGGTGAAGTGCGGAAGGCTCCCGTGCAAACACGGAGGGCCTGATGATGTAGGGGGTCCAGCACCTTCACCACCGAATCCCGGGCCGAGTTGTACACCTGGGATCCGTAGTCCAGTTTCGATCGGACAAGTGCACGGTACAGGCGGAGCAAAGAACATCGGTCCGCCCCCCAAGAAAGGCAGGAGAGGACCTTGACGATGTTCAATGCCCGCGTGCACTTGGACCTGAGATGACGTATGTGAGACATAAAGGTCAATTTCCGATCGAATATGAGACCGAGAGACTTGGTCTCCGCCACAACTGGAATGATGTTACCCCCGAGCCGCAGCTCGGGATCCAGATGAAGATTACGCTTGTGGCAAAAGTGCACACAAGCGGTCTTCTGTGGGGAGAACCGAAACCCGTTTGCCGTCGCCCAAACCGATAGATTGTTCAGGGCAATTTGCAGTTGTCTTTCAATGACCCTCATGCTGGATGATGAGCAAAAGATGCTAAAGTCATCAACATAGAGGGCATTGCCTACTGATGGAGGAAGTTGTCTAGTAATTGAATTAATCTTGACAGCGAAAAGCGTAACACTCAGAACGCAGCCTTGTGGCACCCCCTGTTCTTGGGGGTACGGCCGCGACAGAGTGTTACCGACACGGACACGAAAAGAGCGTGTCGATAAGAAGTTGGAGATGAAGATCGGCATGTGACCTCTTAAGCCGTAGCTGTGGAGGTCACGAAGAATGCCGAATCTCCAAGCCGTGTCGTACGCTTTTTCGATGTCGAAGAAAATTGACACCAGGTGCTCTCTACGTAAAAATGAGTTTCTGATAGCCGATTCGAGGCGTATCAGATGGTCAAGAGTTGACCGTTGCCTGCGAAAGCCACACTGGGTGTTGGAAAGAAGGTTGTGATGTTCTAAATACCAGATGAGTCTGGCATTTACCATTCTTTCCAACACCTTGCACACGCAGCTCGTCAATGCGATGGGACGATAATTGGAAGGAATCTTGGGATCTTTGCCTGGCTTGGGGAAGGCCAAGACGATGGCCTCCCGCCAGGAGTCCGGAAACTGCTCCTCGAGAAAAATGCGATTGAAGAGATGGAGCAGCCGATCCTTACTCAATGGTGAAAGATGTTGGAGCATGGCATAATGGACATTGTCCGGCCCTACAGCAGAGGCACGAGAAGAGTGCAGAGCAAGGCGAAGCTCCTCCGCTGTGAATGGCCTGTTGTAAGGCTCCAGGCCATTCGAGTGGAAAGACAGCGGAGAGCGCTCCGCCCTGCCCTTCTGGGCCAGAAACTCGGGGGAGTAAGAGGAAGACGAAGAGATGGAAGAGAATGACTCCCCCAGAGTGTTGGCAATTGCTTTGGGATCAGCAATTGCCTGTCCATTGTGCTCCAGGATCGATAACGAGTGGGACGTGTAGTTCCCACTCATCTTCCGGACTTTATCCCACACGACCTTAGAACTAGTCGTGCGGGTGATGGAAGACGTATACTTGATCCAAGATTCCTCACGCTGGATGGCCTTGACGGGAGGCTACCATCTGTTTCAAACAGCTGTTCCAGTGGGTCCCCTCCCCCAACCTTCTCTGAGCCTTCGGGGTCCATGTGACCTGGCCATTTAGCCCATGGTGTGCAAAAAAGTGCCGCTCAGAGGTAAAACAACCCAACCTCACCGATCTCCTAAATATGGCATATTAAACTGACAGGCTCCTGTCAGACCTCTGTGACAAGCAGCACAAGCAGCTATACCCCTGCTTAGGGGGTATTTATTTATATTATTATAGTGTAATAAAGGAAAAAATTGATTTAGAATGTTCTAATTCTTTATACATATATATAGCATAATTTTGACAGATTTCAGAATGTGTAAAAATATTTTTATAAAGCTTGCTTATGCTACAAAGTTTCAACTATTATTTTTGAATAGAATTTGAATATTAATTTTGTAAAAGCATAACTCAGAGCCCAAATTAAAAATATTGCCACATCTTTTCAGGAATGTTAAGCATTTTTACTGTTTAAGTAAAAATTTAATATCTGGAACTGAATGTATGAAAGTTATTGCTTTAATTTTTATTGTCTTAAGTAATTCATATTAACTTAATCAATAAATATTAGTATAAAATACTGAGAACAGAAAGCATTTCCATGATTTTTAAACATCAAAAAATCTTATTACATAGTTGCTCCGTCATCATGTGTGCGTTGACGAAGCTAGATAATCAGTCAGTTAACGTAACTGACACACTCGCAGAGCAGACATGGCGCCCATGAATAAATAAATAAATAAATAAATAAATAAATACCCCCTCAAGCAGCTGCTTGCCATAGAGATCTGACAGGAGCCTGTCAGTTTATATGCCAAAATAGAAGATCTGAGAGGATGGCAGGACCTCAGCAGAAAAACGACACGAACAACCATGCCTTACCCGGGGCTCGAACCCAGGTCCCGTAGATCAGTAGCCAAGCGCGCTAACCACTCGGCCACGGGAGCCATTTGCCAAACTCTCCCTAAATAGGACCACAACTGCAGATGAGGAGGTACCGCCATCTTGTGGCCAATTCAGTAACAAATATACGGTCCACATCTAAAGAAAAGCGTCGCAATATTGATAAAATGTAGTTGGTTGGTTGTTTAGGGTTTTATGGCGCATTAGCATCTAAGGCTATAATGCGCCAAACAAATGTCCAAAAAGTAAAAAGATAAAAGTCATGAAACCCTGAACCAATTTTTAAAAATAAACTACAAACGAAGCTTAGTGCGAGTTTTGCGACACCATTTTAACTGTAAAACATATTTTAATTCATTGTCCGCGTTTCAATTTTGAACGACGTACGTGTTTTAGCTTTCTCGATTTTACGTCCGACCCCCTTTATACTCTGATATCTTTTATCTGATGGCTAATGTTTTACCCGCTGTTTTTGCATTTTTACGTTTTACTGGCTATTTTACTCGTTTATGATATTTTTACTTTGTTTGCTAGAATATACACTTGTTTTTGATTTTAAATGAGTCCTCTACAACCATTTCTATTGTTGACTTTTACACTTATTGATACTTTTTATACTCATCTGTATTGTGCTGTTTCGTTTCTGTCTACTTTAACTTTCGTTGTGGGTTGAACGACTTTTATCCCTTTGTGTCTTTTTGTTTGGCGCAATATAGCCTCAGTTGCTCTTGCGCTGTAAAAAACCCCAACAAACCAACCTGTGAAAAAGTTATTTTAAGAGTCCACAAAAACTGTTTCTTTGAAGATATCAAATTCTCAGTCTGGTTCTAGCAAAATTTCCAATATTATGAGAATTAGTCAAATACTTGAAAATTATTAGAATAATAAAATAGCTGAACTCGAAAAATTTGTTTTTTAGTTAGATAATATTATAACGAAATCGATAATTTTAAACCACTTACTATTTTCCATGGTCATAATAACTGGTGGCACTTCGCTATCTTTCGTTTTACCCCCGCTTCCCCCTTTCGGTTTCCTTTTCCTAGTCTGTATGCTGTCCTTTTTCATGGCTAATGGACGATTTACCTGTAAGATTAAGAATATTTACTTATATTGTTTCATGTGGGTATCAAAATTTCTCAATAATAATATTATTATATATTCGCATTTTATCTTAATTTAAAATCTGGAAATATACATCAGAGTCAGAGTCGATATCTCTTTCACCTTCATTTATATTAGGCTGAAGCAAAAGTTTTGTCGTTTATTAGTAATGAAGCTTAGAAATCATTTTAAGGATTTTTTTAATGCCATTAATCGCACATAAAACTTTCACTATTCCAAATGATTATCTCTCATCTTTTTGTAGACTTTTTGACTGCTTCTGTCTTAGGTTTTAAGAAAGTTTCAATAATATTTTTGAGCTTAAGACTGTTTTACTTGTAAGGTAGTTTCGTTAAGATCGAAACAAATGGGGCCAAGTCAAAGAAAATATGGTCAATGAGAAAGAACTTCCCAGTTCAGCTCATTAATTTTCGCTAGGTCACCATCACATGTGAGAGTAAATTGTTCTGTTGATAAAAAGCGGAAGCTCTCTTGAAAGACTTAAGTTATCCAATTGCTGAGAGTAAGCTAAGCACTTATAATTTGTTTAGATTCAAAAAATTAATAGTACACAATTTCTTTTATATAACACACTTTTATATAACCTTCCTTTGACGCAGTTCTGTTTTCGCAGTTGTTAGACTGAATCATTGTCTTTTTCTTATTCACTTCATATAAGACGATCACTTTTTTTTACCCGTCACAATTAGATGTCCCGTCATCCTTGGTAAATACACAGATTACCTGAAGAAATAGACTTCAACATTAGTTAATATTTGTTCTTGAACTTAACTGAGAAACACTGTGGTTACTCTGCCCATTAAATTCTAAGCTCAAAAATCGTCCTTAATTTCCCACTGCCAAGTTAAGGTGTCTTTTTTCGCCTAGTTAATTCTTGCTATTCCAGAAATTTGCTTTGATCTTTGCCGATAGTCAGCATCAATTAGAGTTGGTATGTTGTCGCCACTGATCTCCACGACAGATCCATGTCACCAACTAGTGATAAATTCCCACCACTAAATCTTAAAAGCCCATCATTCACAAGTATGAACATCAAGAGATTTTTCTAGCCATATAATTTTCTTTGCCGTTAGGTACTCCTAAACATACCATGATATCTATTCTTAACCATTTTAAAACTACACAAGGATACTTTAATGTTGATTTGCCAGATGAAAAACTGACATATGTGGATGCTAATCATTTAATACGTGTTACTGATTTTGCTTTTAGGTATGATTTCGTTTTGGTCAAAAAAAAAAACGACAGAGTTTTTGCATTCATCTAATAAACAAAACAGTATTTTGTACAATTATTTGTATTTTCTTGAAAATGTATTCAAAGAATATCTAACTTCTAGACAATTATATATAATTATAATATTATGGAAGATTTACGAGGTTATGAAACTTATGCTTATGAGTTTAGTAGCTAAGTATTTCTGAGATCTTCTCCACCTGGTGCAGGAGGCAAGACAACCCAGCCTAATAAATCTGTCCTTACAAGTTCTCATAAGCGGATCTCACCAAAGATAGTACGAACATCAGAGCGCTCTTCTCCCACTGCAGCAGCTCGTAAGGCACGAACACTGTCCCTAAGTACTCACAAAACGTACGTTTCAGGCCATGGAAGTGAACAAAGGGCATTTGGATCAAGTCAACTGCTTGCTCAAAAGCAAGAAAGACAGTTGGGTTGTTTTACCTCTGAGCGGCACTTTTTTGCACACCATGGGCTAAATGGCCAGGTCACATGGACCCCGAAGGCTCAGAGAAGGTTGGGGGAGGGGACCCACTGGAACAGCTGTTGGGAGACAGATGGTAGCCTCCCGTCAAGGCCATCGAGCGTGTTCTTTAACGTTGGGTTGTTTTACCTCTGAGCGGCACTTTTTTGCACACCATGGGCTAAATGGCCAGGTCACACGGACCCCGAAGGCTCAGAGAAGGTTGGGGGAGGGGACCCACTGGAACAGCTGTTGGGAGACAGATGGTAGCCTCCCGTCAAGGCCATCCAGCGTGTTCTTTAACGTGCACAGGGTATGGCTCTCCCGCACACGGGGCCACGGCTTAACGTCCTATCCGACGGACGGCGGCCTTTCCAAGCCCATCGGTGTCCCCTACTGAATGGGAATTTTGCGGAGATAAATCTCAACGCTGACCCAGCTGGGACTCGAACCTGGGAACAACAGATTACGAGCCTGGCGCGCTAACGACTGAGCCACCCCCGCCCCCAAAAAAGACAGTCTAAGCCATCCTATTTCAGTAATTTGCATCCTGATGATCTAGTTTACCTAGGTCATGCAGCTACCAAAATACAGTCTGCGTATCGAGGTTACAAGTGCCGCAAAGAATACTGGAAGAAAAGGGAACAAATGAGGAGAGAAAAGGATATTCACAAAATTAAAAGAAATGACATCCGCATCTCACATGAAGGTGCACCTCCTTCAAGTACTATTAATGTTGGAAAGGATTATAATGTGTGCATCCTGGCAAGGAATGCTGATCCAAATCTTGGTCTTGTGCCTTGTATGATGCCAATAGATTCAAGACAGAAAAACCATGTACTGAGAGAATGGAAAATAAGAACTAGTTTTTCTGATGATATTCCAACCATAACCCAGATACAAGATGAGTCTGGCCCCTGCGTGCTAATTATGGGAGGTATTAATCCATTTACTCCTAAGGACTATTTGCTTGGTGGTGCATTATTTGTGTACAATCCACAAAAGGATAAATGGTTTTTTATTGGAACAATGCCTGAGCCCCGAAATTATCATACTGCTGCTTATTTGCATGGAAAAAAAACAGTTCATTTCAAAGCTCCAATGGAGAAATGGTAGCTACACCATCAACATTTCAGTTCATAGTACGATCCAAGCGCTGGGGAAAAAGAGCAGATATGCACCAGTCTAGAGCTTGTCATGGCATTGTGATTCTAGATGACAGGGTTGGGTTGGGTTGTTTTACCTCTGAGCGGCACTTTTTTGCACACCATGGGCTAAATGGCCAGGTCACATGGACCCCGAAGGCTCAGAGAAGGTTGGGGAGGGGACCCACTGGAACAGCTGTTGGGAGACAGATGGGTAGCCTCCCATCAAGGCCATCCAGCGTGTTCTTTAATGTGCACAGGGTATGGCTCTCCCGCACACGGGGCCACGGCTTAACGTCCCATCCGACGCCAAGCCCATCGGTGTCCCTTACTGACCGTGGGCAAGGCGGGGAATTTTGCGGAGATAAATCTCAATGCTGACCCAGCTGGGACTCGAACCTGGGAACTACAGATTACGAGCCTGGCGCGCTACCGACTGAGCCACCCCCGCCCCCTAGATGACAGTGCATTAGTCATTGGTGGAAGAGATAATACTGAGACGTTATTATTTACTGTAGAATTCTATGATACTACAAGGGATCACTGGACTTTGGTTAAATCTTTGCCAGAACCATTAATTGGAACGGGAGTGTGTGTTTTGGATGGACTTATTTGGGTCATTGGTGGTTGGTTGGTTGGTTGGTTGTTTGGGGTTTTTTGGCGCAATAGCAACTAAGGCTATATTGCGCCAAACAAACGATAAAAAGGGTAAAAGACATGAAAACCCACAACCAAAGTTAAAAGAGACACAAATAACATATAATAAAAACGAGATGTAGGAAAAGAGTAAAAGAGAGCAACAAGTGTAAAATCAATAAGTATAAAATCAGCAATAACAATGGGTGTATAGGACCCATGTAAAAAACAACAGGTAAAACACAGCTAAAAAACCAGTAAAGAGAAAATTCATAAACGAGTAAAATAACCGGTAAAGCGTAAAAATTCGAAAACAGTGTTAAAATAGCAATGATCTGATAAAAGATGTCCGAGTGTAAGGGGCTCGGACGTAAAATCGTGAAAGTTAAAAAACAGACGTCTTTCAAGGTTAAAACAAACACAGTCAATTAAAATATGCTTCACAGTTAAAACGGTGTCACAAAACTCGCACTTAGGTACTGCGTCCGCCTTAAGAAGAAAAGAGTGTGTTAAAAACGAGTGACCTAAGCGGAGCCGAGCAAGGACAACTTCCTCCTTACGATTCCTGCGAAAACAAGACTGCCACGGTTTGACAATGGGCTTGATCTCGAAGAGCTTGTTACCAACCTGTTCAGACCAAGATCTCTGCCACTGTGCCCGGAGCTCGATGGTGAAACGCTGCCGGAAATCCACATATGGAACCGGCAACGGAGAGTCGGACAGGGGCGTGGCTGACTTGGCAGCAGCATCTGCCAAGTCGTTGCCCCTGATCCCGACATGACCGGGCACCCAACAGAAGAGAATCGTGGTGGTGGCTGCCAGACGATGGAGCTGCTGGCGGATCTTGGAGAGAACAGGGTGAGGCCGATGCCTCACTGAGATCAAAGCCTGTAGCGAGCTAAGCGAGTCGGTGTAAAGCACACACCGACGATGATGCTTAGCTCCTATATGGTCCAAGGCAATGCTGATAGCATGCAACTCAGCAGTGAAGATGGAACACTGCTGTGGGATCTGGTCTGCAATGATTACATCACAGCAGACCATGGCTGATCCCACTGAAGTGCCGGACTTCGAGCCATCTGTGAAGACAGGCAAGAAGTCCGGGTGGACAGCACGATGGCTGGCAAAGAGTTGCCGGTACACACAGTCGGGTGTAAAGGCCTTCCCCGTCCTGCACAGGGAAAAATCGCAGGAAGGGGAAACAGCGAGCCAAGGTGGAAGTGGCTCAGCTGTCGACTGTGCGATGCTATCGAGACTGGTGTTAATGTCTCGCAGGTAACCTCGGACACGCAAACCGAAAGGACGAATGGCAGTCGGCCGATTCTGGTATAACATTTCCCACCTGGGACTGAAAACGCAGTCCCAAGTGGGATGGCCTGGCAGGGATCGCAATTTTGAAGCATACTGCAGGGACAACTGCTGACGGCGAATAGATAAAGATGGTTCATCGGTCTCAACGTAGAGACTCTGGACCGGTGAAGTGCGGAAGGCCCCCGTGCACACACGGAGGGCCTGATGATGGAGGGGGTCCAGCACCTTCACCACCGAATCCCGGGCGGAGTCATACACCTGGGATCCGTAGTCCAGTTTCGACCGGACAAGTGTACGGTAAAGGCGGAGCAAAGAACATCGGTCCGCCCCCCAAGAGAGGGAGGAGAGGACCTTGATGATGTTCAATGCCCGCGTGCACTTGGACCTGAGATGTCGAATATGTGGTAAAAAGGTCAATTTCCGGTCGAAGATGAGACCGAGAAACTTGGTCTCCGCCACAACTGGAATGATGTTACCCCCGAGCCGCAGCTCGGGGTCCAGATGAAGATTACGCTTGCGGCAAAAGTGCACGCAAGCGGTCTTCTGTGGGGAGAACCGGAACCCATTGGCCGTCGCCCAAACCGAGAGATTGTTCAGGGCAGTTTGCAGTTGTCGTTCAATGACCCTCATGCTGGACGATGAGCAAAAGATGCTAAAGTCATCAACATAGAGGGCATTGCCTACAGTCGGAGGAAGTTGCCGTGTAATGGAATTTATCTTGACAGCGAAAAGCGTAACACTCAGGACGCAGCCTTGTGGCACCCCCTGTTCTTGGGGGAAAGGCCGCGATAGGGTGTTGCCGACACGAACTCGAAAAATACGAGAAGATAAAAAGTTTGCAATGAAGATCGGCATGTGACCTCGCAAGCCGAAGCTGTGAAGGTCACGAAGAATGCCGAATCTCCATGCCGTGTCGTACGCTCTTTCGATGTCGAAGAAAATTGACACCAGGTGCTCTCGACGTAAAAAAGAATTCCTGATCGCCGATTCGAGGCGGATCAGGTGGTCTAAAGTAGACCGGTGCCTGCGAAAGCCACACTGGGTGTTGGAAAGAAGGCCGTGATGCTCCAAATACCAGGCCAGCCTGGTATTTACCATCCTTTCCAACACCTTGCAGACGCAGCTCGTCAACGCAATTGGACGATAATTCGAAGGAATCTTGGGATCTTTTCCTGGCTTAGGGAAGGCCAAGACGATGGCCTCCCGCCAGGAGTCCGGAAACTGCTCCTCGATGAAAATACGGTTGAAGAGGCGGAGCAGTCGATCCTTACTCGATGGTGAGAGATGTTGGAGCATGGCATAATGGACATTGTCTGGCCCCACAGCAGATGCACGAGAAGTGTGCAGAGCACGGCGAAGCTCCTCCGCTGTGAATGGCCTGTTGTAAGACTCCAGGCCATTCGAATGGAAGGACAGCGGAGAGCGTTCAGCCCTGCTCTTCTGGGCCAGAAACTCGGGGGAGTACAAGGAAGATGAGGAGATGGAGGAGAATGACTCCCCCAGAGTGTCGGCAATTGCACGAGGATCAGCAATTGCCTGTCCATTGTGCTCCAGGATCGAAAATGAGTGGGACGTGTACTTCCCACCCATCTTCCGGACCTTATCCCACACAACCTTAGAACTGGTCGTGCGGGTGATAGAAGATGTATATTTCATCCAAGATTCCTTCTGGCTCTGGCGCCGGACGAAACGGGCTTTCGCCCTGGCGCGTTTGAATGCTTCGAGGTTGGGGGACGTCGGATATCTCCGAAACACCCCCCAAGCCTTGTTCTGAGCCTTACGAGCTGCGGTGCAGTCGGGATTCCACCACGGTTTTGGGAACCGTGGAAACCGAGTCGAGGTCTGAGGAATAGTAGAGGCAGCTGCATGGACGATACAGTCCGTCAACTCCGCCACTGCGACATTGATGGGCTCCTGGCTGACAGAGTGCTCATCGAGCTCAGACAAGAGCTCGAAGCCACTCCAATCAGCCCGATCAAGCCTCCACCGGGAGACACGCGAAGGGCTGCAAGGCCCCCCACGAGAGATGGTACACACCACGGGGAGGTGATCGCTTCCATAGGGATTGTCCTCGACCTCCCATGTAAAGAGTGGAAGGATCGAGGAGGAGCAGATGGTGAGGTCAATGGCAGTGAATGTGCGGGTTGGGGTGTGAAAGTAGGTACTGACACCGGTGTTCAACAGGGAGAGCGATGGATCCAGGAGACACTGCTCCAAGACCCGGCCCCTCCCGTTGGTGTCAGCACTGCCCCAGAGCGGACTGTGGCCGTTGAAGTCCCCCATGATGAGGAAGGGGGACGGCAGCTGCGATACGAGGTCATCAAGGTCATCCCGGAAAACGATGCTTCCGGGTGGGAGATAGACAGAACAGACAGTCAACGAAAATCCCACAAAGAGGCGGATGGCAACCGCCTCTAAATTTGTCGTGATGGGAATGACCTGGAATGGAGAATGGTTGCTCACGAGGATGGCAACACCCCCGTGAGCTGGACCATCTCCATCCCGGTCCCGGCGAATGAGAGAAAAGTGCCGGATAGTGGGATTGTTGGCTGTCTGCAAGAATGTCTCCTGAAGGCACACGCAAAGGGGTTGGTGTGCCATCAGGAGGACCTTGATGTCGTCAATATTCCTCTGGAATCCACGACAGTTCCATTGAAGGAGTGTGGCCATCTCAGGTCTTAGAAGTGGCGGACGACTTACGATTTATTTTAACCGTCGCCAGCGACGGTTTTGGAAAATTGGGGCGGTCGGTGTCCATGTCCTCGGAGTCGTCCGAGCAACACGGATCAGAGACCGCCGAACGTGGAGGTAAAATTTTCTTTTTGGGCCCCGGCGGGGGCCCCTTGGGTTTCGTAGGTCTTGCTGTCTGTGGGCGGGGTGGAGGGGGCCTTCCAGAGGTGGACGTGGAAGGCACAGACACAGGAATAGAAACCGGTGTCGATGTCGAGATGGACACCGACGTCGGCTTCGCCTGCGTCAAGAGGTACTTGGCAGCAGGCGAGAAAGATTCAGCAGGTGGAACGCTGATGTCGGTCTGCACCGCCACAGAAGCCATCTTAACGATGGGCTTTCCGGCAACCGCACCGGCATAGGAGACCTTGCCAGGTGGGGCAGGCGGTGCAGCGAGCTTTCTCGCCTCTGGATAACTGATATTATGAAGGGTCTTGAGGCGCTGTACCTCTTTCTCCTCCAGCCACTTCGGACAGTCGCGGGAGTACGCCGGATGTTCACCACGGCAGTTTACACAGCATGCCTTTTCGGCTGTGCAGTCAGGTTCGAGATGATCCTGACTGCCACAACGAGCACAGGTGGGCTTGCCCCGGCATGCGGTGCGGGCATGACCAAACCTCTGGCATTGAAAGCAACGCAGAGGGTTGGGGATAAATGGCCGCACCTCACAGTGTAAGTAGCCTGCCTTGATGGAAGTAGGCAGGTGTGGTGTATTGAAAGTTAGAATAAGTACCCTGGTGGGCTCTAACTTTCCATTACGGCGTGACGAAACCCGGTGGACTGCTATCACTCCCTGGGCCGAAAGCTCCGAGAGGATTTCCTCCTCAGAAACCTTGAGGAGGCCCCACTCGGAGATCACGCCCCGGGAGGAATTGAGCGTTTTGTGTGGAGTGACTTCGACTGCCACTCCACCAATCGCTGTAACCTTTAATAAAAGCTCCGAGTGCTTGGAGCACGCAGTCTCCACCTGCAAGTCACCAGATCTTAGGCGCTTGACAGATTTCGGCTCTCCCGCAAGACCTTGAATACCCTTATGTATAAAAAACGGGGACATGTCCCCAAGAACCTGATCACCCGTAGAGTGGATGATCAGGAACTTCGGAGACGGAGACACACACGAAGACGAAGGCAAAGACAGAGAAGTTGGGGGTTCATGGCGAGCCCTCTTTGCGGCATTGCTCGAAGAATTATGAGTAGTTGTACTCATGGTTGTTTTGAAAAAATTCAGTGCCCGTTGTCCCCACCCACCATGGAGTCCAACAAGGGGACGCCCAGTTGGGCGCCAGGGCTGCCCGGGCACCATACCCACACAGCCAGTGAGCCAAGCCCTCACTACAAAACAAAAAGGAAAAGTAAAAGAGAAACGGTGGGAAACTCGTCGGAGTTCCCACAAAAGAAAAGAAGCAACAAAGCAATAAAGTGTGAGGCAAGAGCTGGCCTCACAAAAGAAAGAAAACTACAAAATTAGTAAATGTGTGGGGAAACTCGCAAACCGTTGTCCGGACGGTGGACAAGGTTACTCACTGAACAGCATAGTTGACCCTAGCAGGACCAGCCCACCAGCCGATTGATCCTGAGGGGGCCACCCCAGGACCTCCCGTTTACCTGAAGCAGAGGCCAAAGCAGTGTATAGCAGCGGCCCCGGAATTCGCTGCCCAGCCCCGCGACAGACAGGCTCCCCAATGGCAAAACGGCCAAAGGGGACCCCACCAGTCATGAGCTGGGGAGAGAAGACGGGGACCCCTGAGCAACTGCCAGGATCCTCCTTTCCAGGGACACGGGTCTCCGCGCACGGCAAACACGCGGGCGAGCGTTTAGGACCCTGTGAAGGTAACCGAGCCAGCGGAACCTTCACAGGGTGGTCCCCTCACCACGGACAGGCTCTCGCATCGAGGGGGGTCATTGGTGGAATTACTAATGAAGGACACTCTACATGATATGCAGTTTCTAGTCGTGTTTACCACTTTGATCCTGCACAGCAAATCTGGTTCAGAAAGTCAAACTTACCAGAGCCACGTGCATTTTGTGCAGCAACAACCCTTAGACGAGAAATATGGGTTTGGGAAGGTGTTAGAGATATACAGGATGTCCATAAAGTCTCTTTACAATTTAAAAAATTTATTACAAAGGGAATTGATGAAATATCTTTATCAAATTTGTTCTATGTACTAAGTGGTTATTAAAGTTTTTAATCACATTGGATTTCTGTATTTCAGGTAACACGTTGATGAAAGAGGTATTTTTTAAAGAAACTCTAAAAAATGGCTACTCCTCAAGAGAAGGCACAATGTGTATCATGGTTTATTGAAACGAAATCGGATATGCAAACTCAGCGAAACTACAGAACTAAATATGGAAGAGATCCACCATCACGTCCATCAATTCGTGCATGGCACAAGAAATTTATGGAGACAGGGACAATGTTGGATATAGGGAGGAGTGGACGACCAAGAACATCTGAGGAAAACATCGATCGTGTAAGACAAGCCTTTAGTCGATCTCCCACAACGTCCATCCGTACTGCTGCCAGATAGTTAGAGCTACCACGTTCAACAGTGCACAAAGTCCTACACAAGTACTTGCGATTGTACGGTTGGTTTGGTTTGGTTGTTTGGGTTTTAATGGCGCATTAGCAACCAAGGCTATAATGCGCCATACGAATGTCCATAAGAAAAAAGATAAAAGTTGTGTAACCCTTAACCAAATTTTAAAAGAAACCACAAACGTATACTAAGAATGTAAAGCAATAAAAAGAAACATAATTGATAACAAGAAACAAATGTATAAATAAGTTATAAATATAAAAGTAATCCAGATGTAAGCAACCTGGTTAAATATTGGAATAAAACTATATGCGAGTAAAATATCCTGTAAAAAGTAAAAATTCAAAGACAGCGTTAAAACAACAATGATCAGATAACAAATGTCCGAGTGTAAGGGGCTCGGACGTAAATCATGAAAATTAAAAAACAAACGCCGTTCGAAGTTAAAACATGGACATAAGAGTAAAATGTGTTTGATTGTTAAAATGGTGTCGCAAAACTCACACTTAGGTATGTCGTCCGCCCATAGAAGAAACGAATGAGTAATAAACGAATGACCTAAACGGAGCCGAGCAACTACAACTTCCTCCTTGCGATTCCTGCGGTAACAAGACTGCCATGGTTTGAAGATAGGTTTGATCTCAAATAGCTCGTTCATAAGCTGTTCTGACCAAAATCTCTGCCACTGTGCCCGGAGCTCGGTGCTAAAACGCTGCCGAAAATCCAGATATGGAACCAGCAACGGAGAGTCGGACTGGGGCATGGCTGACCTAGCAGCATAATCTGCCAAATCATTGCCCCTGATTCCGACGTGACCGGGCACCCAACAGAAGAGAACACTGGTTGTGGCTGCCAGACGATGTAGCTGCTGGCGGATCTTAGTAAGAAGAGGGTGAGGCTGATGCCTCACCGAGATCAAAGCCTATAGCGAGGTAAGCGAGTCGGTGTAAAGCACATACCGATGATGACGCTTCATCGCCACGTGGTCCAAGGCAAGGCTGATAGCATGCAACTCTGCAGGTGAATATGGAACACTGCAGTGGGATCTGGTCTGCAATCATTACATCACAGCAGACCATGGCCGATCCCACTGATGTGCCGAACTTCGAGCCATCTGTGAAGACAGGCAAGAAGTCCGGGTACTCAGCACAATGGCTGGCAAAGAGTTGCCGGTGCAACAGTCGGGTGTAAAGGCCTTCCCCGTCCTGCACAGGGAAAAATCACAGGAAGGGGAAACAGCGAGCCATGGTGGAAGTGGCTCAGCTGTCGACTGTGCAACGATATCGAGACTGATGTTAATGTCTCTGAGGTAGCCTCGGACACGCAAACCAAAAGGACGAATGGCAGTCGGCCGATTAGTGTAAAGTATTTCCCACTTGACTGAAAATGCAGTTCCAAGTCGGATGGCCAGGCAGGGATCGCAATTTACATGCATATTTAGGGACAACTGCTGACAGCGAAGAGATAAAGATGGTTCGCCGGTCTCAACATAAAGACTCTGGACCGATGAGGTGTGGAAGGCTCCCGTGCAAACACGGAGGGCCTGATGATGGAGGGGGTCCAGCACCTTCACCACCGAATCCCGGGCCGATTCGTACACCTGGGATCCGTAGTCCAGTTTCGATCAGACAAGTGCACGGTACAGGCGGAGCAAAGAACATCGGCCCGCCTCCAAGAAAGGGAGGAGAGGACCTTGACGATGTTCAATGCCCACGTGCACTTGGACCTGAGATGACGTATGTGAGGTAAAAAGGTCAATTTCCGATCGAATATGAGACCGAGAAACTTGGTCTCCACCACAACTGAAATGATGTTACCCCCGAGCAGCAGCTCCGGATCCAGGTGAAGATTTTGCTTGTGGCAAAAGTGCACACAAGCGGTCTTCTGTGGAGAGAACCGAAACCCGTTTGCCGTCTGGCAATTACCATTCTTTCGAACACCTTGCACATGCAGCTCGTCAACGCAATGGGATGATAATTTGAAGGAATCTTGGGATCCTTTGATGGCTTCAGGAAGGCCAAGACGATAGCCTCCCGCCAGGATTCCAGAAACTGCTCCTCGAGAAAAATGCGATTGAAAAGATGGAGCAGCCGATCCTTACTGGATGGTAAAAGATGTTGGAGCATGGCATAACGGACATTGTCCGGCCCTGCAGCAGAGGCACGAGAAGAGTGCAGAGCAAGGCGAAGCTCCTCCGCTGTGAATGGCCTGTTGTAAGGCTCCGGGCCATTCGAGTGGAAAGACAGCGGAGAGCATTCCGCCTTGACCTTCTGGGCCAGAAACTCGGGGGAGTAAGAAGAAGATGAAGAGATGGAGGAGAATGACTCCCCCAGAGTGTCGGCAATTGCTTTGGGATCAGCAATTGCCTGTCCATTGTGCTCCAGGATCGATAACGAGTGGGACGTGTAGTTCCCACCCATCTTCCGGACTTTATCCCACACGACCTTAGAACTAGTCGTGCGGGTGATAGAAGATGTATACTTGATCCAAGATTCCTTCTGGCTCTGGCGTCGGACGAAACGAGCTTTCGCCCTAGTGCGTTTGAAGTTTTTAAGGTTGGGGGACGTCGGATATCTGCGAAACAACCCCCAAGCCTTGTTCTGAACCTTATGAGCCGCGGTGCAATCTGGATTCCACCACGGTTTCGGAAAGCGAGGAAACCGTGTAGACGTTTGAGGATTTGTTGATGCAGCTGCTTCTACGAGACAGTCCGTTATTTCCGCTACTGCCACATTGATGGGCTCCTGGCTGACAGAGTGGTCATCGAGCTCAGATAGCAGCTCGAAACCACCCCAGTCAGTCCGATCAAGACTCTACCGGGAGACGCATGAAGGGCTACAAGGCCTCCACGGGAGATGATGCACACCACAGAAAGGTGATCGCTTCCATAGGGGTTGTCCTCGATCTCCCGTGTAGAGAGTGGAAGGATCAAGGAGGAGCAGATGGTAAGGTCAATGGCAGGGAAAGTGCAGGTTGGGGAGTGAAAGTAAGTACCGACACTGGTGTTCAACAGGGAGAGAGAAGGATCCAGGAGCCACTGCTCCAGGACCCCGCCCCTCCCGTTGGTGTCGGCACTGCCCCAAAGTGAACTGTGTCCGTTGAGGTCCCCCATAATGAGGAAGGGGGACGGCAGCTGCGAGACGAGATCATCAAGGTCTTCCTGGAAGACGATGCTCTTAGGTGGAAGATATACAGAGCAGACAGTCAGCAAGAACTCCACGAAGAGACGGATAGCTACCGCCTCTAAGTTGGTGGTGAGGGGTATGACCTGGAATGGAGAATGGTTGCTCATGAGGATGGCGACAGCCCCGTGAGCTGGACCATCTTCATCCCGGTCCCGGCGAACTAGTGAAAAGTGCCGGATCGTGGGATCTGTAACTGGCTGCAAGTATGTCTCCTGCAGGCACACAGAGATGGGCTGGTGTGCCTGAAGGAGGGCCTCGATGTCGTCAAGATTCCTCTGGAATCCACAACAATTCCATTGTAGGAGTGTGGCCATCTCAGGATTTAGAAGAGTGGGTGGACGAATTCCAATTCAGCTTAACTGCGGCAGAGCATGGTTTAGTGAATAGGGGCGGTCGGTATCCATGTCCTCGGAATCGTCCGAGGGACATGGATCGGTGACCACCCTTTGTGCTGCAGTTAGGTTTGGAAGGTCTTGCTGTCTGAGGACCGGGAGAAGAAAGCCTTCCGGTGGAGGTGGAAGGCTGTGTTGCAGGAATGGGAACCAGGGTAGCTGTTGAAGTCGACACCACCCTCGGTTTTGCCTGCGTCAGGAGGTACTTGGCTGCGGGCGAGAAAGACTCAGTTGGTGGAACACTGATGTCGGTCTGCACCGCCACCGAAGTCATTGGAACAATGGGCTTCCCAATGACTGCACTGGCATAGGAAACCTTGCCAGGTGGTGCGGGCAGTGCAGCAAGCTTTCTCGCTTCAGCGTAAGTGATGTTGTTAATAACTTTCAACCGTTGTACCTCCTTTTCCTCCTTCCACTTCGGACAGTCGCGGGAGTACGCCGGATGTTCGCCACTGCAGTTCACACAGCATGCCTCTTCTGCTATGCAGTCAGGATCAAGATTATCCTTACTGCCACAGCGAGCACAGGTGGGATTGCCCCTGCATGCTGTGCGGGCATGACCGTATATCTGACACTGAAAACAGTGCAGAGGATTTGGGATATACGGCCGAACCTCACAATGTAAGTAACCTGCCTTGATGAAAGAAAGCAGGCGTGGCGTGTTGAATGTCACATTCAGCACCTGGGTGGGTGTCAATTTCCCATCACGGCGTGTCGAAACCCAGTGGACTGCTGTTACTCATTAAGGTGTGAGCTCTGTGAGGATTGCCTCCTCAGTGACTTTGAGGAGGCTCCACTCGGTGATCACACCCCGAGAGGAATTCAGAATTTTGTGGGGAGTGACTTCAACAGCCACCCCACCAATTTCTTTGACTTTCAGGAGTAGTTCGGAGTGTTTAAAACAGATCGTAAGCGCTTGACGGATTTCGGCTCTCCCACAACACCTTTCAAATCTTTGTTGACAAAAAAAGGGGACATGTCCCCAAGTACCTAATCACCCGTGGAGTGGATGATCAGGAATCTCGGGAATGAAGACACAGACAAAGAAGACGACGGCGATGATAACAAAGACGAGGAAGATGGGGGCTCGTGTCGAGCCCTCTTGTTGGCACTGATCGCATTATTTTCATCATTCACTTTTATTTTTTGTTTTGTGTGGTTCAGTGCCCGCTATCCCCACCCTCCACGGAGCCCAATAAGAGGACGCCCAGTCAGGCACCAGGGCTACGAGGGCACTATACCCACACAGACAGTGAGCCAAACCCTCACAAAAAAAAGGAAAATGAAAAGAGAAATTTGAAAAACGAAAACATTTTACACAAAAGAAACAAAGTGTAAAATCACAAAATTGTGAATGGCCAACCTGGCCTCACAAAGAAAGGATAACGACAAAAGGAAAATAATCTGTGAGGAAACTTGCAAACCTGTACCCGGACCGTGGGCAAGGTTACTCAACGCTCTGCGTGGTTGACCCTAACAGGACCTGCCCACCAGCCGATTGCTCCTGGGGGGGGGGGGGGCACCCCAGGAGCTCCCGTTTACCGGAAGCAGAGGCCAAAGCAGTGTATAGCAGAGGCCCTGGAATCCGCTGCCCAGCCCCGCAACAGACAGGCTCCCCAGTGGCAAGGTGGCCAATGGGGACCCCGCCAGTCATCAGCTGAGGAGAGAAGATGGGGACCCCCCGGGCAACTACCAGGATCCTCCTTTCCCAAGACACAGGTCTCCACGCACGGCAAACATGCGGGCGAGCGTTTAGGACCCTGTGAAGGTTGGTTGGTTGGTTGTTTAGGGTTTTATGGTGCATCAGCATCTAGGGCTATAATGCGCCAAACAAAAGTCCAAAAAGTAAAAAGATAAAAATCGTGAAACCCTGAACCAATATGTTAAAAGATAAATTACAAATTTAACAAGAAAAATGTAAAACAATAAAATACCACGTTGGGAATAACAGTTAACAAATGCAGAAATATGTTATAAAAAGAGATAAAAGTAACCCAGGAAAAGCAATCTGGGTTAAATATATATATAAAGATTAAGAGTAAAAACTATATGTGAGTAAAATATCCAGTATGTCTTAAAAATCTAAATACAGAGGTAAAAGAACAGTTATCAGATAACAAACGTCTGAGTGTAAGGCGCTCGGACGTAAAATCATGAAAATTAAAAAACAAACGCCGTTCAAAGTTAAAACATGGACATGATATTAAAATGTGTTTGATAGTTAAAAAGGTGTCACAAAACTCACACTTAGGTTCGTCGTCCACCCGTAAAAGAAACGAATGAGTAATAAACGAATGACCTAAGCGGAGCCGAGCAAGTACAACTTCCTCCTTGCGATTCCTGCGGTAACAAGACTGCCATGGTTTGATGATAGGTTTGATCTCAAAGAGCTTGTTGGTAAGCTGTTCCGACCAAGATCTCTGCCACTGTGCCCGGAGCTCGGTGGAAAAACGCTGCCGGAAATCCAGATAGGGAACCGGCAACTGAGAGTCAGACAGGGGCATGGCTGACCTGGCAGCAGAATCTGCCAAATCATTACCCCTGATTCCGACGTGACCGGGCACCCAACAGAAGAGAATCGTGGTGGTGGCTGCCAGACGATGGAGCTGCTGGCAGATCTTGGAGAGAACAGGGTGAGGCCGATGCCTCACTGAGATCAAAGCCTATAGCCCCTGTGAAGGTAACTGAGCCAGCGGAACCTTCACAGGGTGGTCCCCCTCACTGCGTACAGGCGCTCACACCGAGGGGGCTGCCCTCTTGGTGTTCTCGTCACAAGCATAGGCTACACCATGCCTCGGGATGTGTTTCTGTGGTGGGAACTTCACCGCCCATCCCTTTTTACAGATAAACCCCGTCAATGTAGAAATTGTTGCCGTTTTGGCCATGTGAAGAAGACATGTAGAAGTAAAACTCGTTGTGCCCGATGCGGGAAAGAGCATTCTAAGGACTTGTGTCAATCAACAACTACTGCTTATGTGGGGAACAGTGAGAGTCCACCTCGCCCTCCTGCTCAAAATATAGGTTAGAATCTACAATTCTCGAATATAAGTGCCTACACCGTGTAACATACTCGGAAGCTAGAACGGTAATTTCTGTCACGCATCCAACCTATGCCCCTGTGGCTCAAAAGAACTCTCGATTACCAATAGGAGTTCCCTCATTTTCGCTGGACGATATGCCAGGAATTACAGGTCTCATCACTTCACTCATTGAAAAGGCATTCGCAGAGTTAAAAAAAAAATAATGGGATTGTTTCCCAACATATCCGCTAACGACCAGGGGACCCCTTAAGCAAAATACTCTTCAGAAAGTGATATGCATAAAAACAAAAGGGAAGTCGTATTAATTTCTATTTTACAGCATTTATCAAAAATGTGTAATACGGTTTTGTATTTAAATTCTAGAAATTTATAAACGCCCAGCGCACTTACACCATGAAGTTTGAAATACAGACCACATGCATTGCACACAGGCTCCCCTGAGATATTCCTCCTCCACAGAGACGTGTTAGTGGTCTGGCAATTTGTGCACAGCTGTCCTGCCTTCTTTGAAGAAGACTAAAAATAAACAAAAAATAAACTTCGTATTTAACATCACATGAAAATATTTTAGGCAAAATGAACAGGATAATCAAATTCTTTAATATTATCTTTAAATATCTTATTGGAGTGAACCTTGAAAAGGACCACACAATAAAAATCGTAGTTAAATCTTCAAGTGTGCTTTTTGTTTCCTTACACTTTTCATAGCTCAATCGCTTAAACAGGATATGGTGACGAAAATCGAATAAAAGAATTGGGGTCTTCATTGAAATATTTATTGAGCATTGATTCTACCAGGATACACCACTGGTAGTGCAATAACCCACAAACTAAAAATTATCAGAAGTTTTAATGAATTTAATAACTTTTCATGACTAAATTATCAGTAATGGTACAACAAAGTAAATGCAAAAATTTTATTTTAAGCTTCAATGAATATTTTTAAATATTTCAGTAACTTAAAACACGTGAAAAAACACTAACCAGTCTTTTTGAGGTCTTAGCAAGGGCTTTGCTTAAACCATTGCCAGACTTATGGTAGAAATCACAGGAATTACACAAAAAGTGTCCAGTTTCGTCCTTTCGCCATAATGGAGTGGACACGGTTCCACAATTCACACACTCTCGAGCTTCGGTAGGTGAGAACACGTCACCATCATCTAGAAATATAGTTTTTGATTACAATCTGTAAAATAGAAATAATAAAAAATCCTATGACTAGTTTGTAGAATTTGCTTATCCATATAACAATACAGGTAACCCCCCGTTCATCGCGACCCCGGCGAGTGCGGATTCGTTATATCGCGATCTTTTTTTATCTCGGCACTTGCCTGGCTTTGAAACATGCCAGGAAAAGTCAAAACCAATGTTGCACGTGCGTGCTAACTTTCTTTCTCGCTCATTCACATCATACACATGTACAGTCGCTCAAAAAAGTATCCGAACACTATGGTTGATTAAAAAAATTCAGAAAAAATATCTGGCAACGATTTTTTTTATAAATTAGTGATCTGCCAACCTTCGTGTCACGTGACACGAAGGTTGCCAGATATTTTTTCTGAATTCTGTAATCAACCATAGCGTTCGGATATTTTTTAATAGAATTAATAATATTTATTTTATTAACAAAGTGTTTTTTCGAATTTTAAAATATTTTTTTAAAATCCCCCGTTGATCGCGAAATTTCGCTTATCGCGACCATGTCCAGAACGTATTCTTCGCGATGAACGGGGGTTACCTGTAACATCTTTTCAGATGCACATTTGTATCAATACTTGTAGGGGCGGAGGTGGCTCAGTCGGTAGCGCGCGAGGCTCGTTATCTGTAGTTCCCAGGTTCGAGTCCCAGCTGAGTCAGCGTTGAGATTTATCTCCGCAAAATTCCCCGCCCTGCCCACGGTCAGTAGGGGACACCGATGGGCTTGGAAAGGTCGCCGTCCGTCGGATGGGACGTTAAGCCGTGGGCCCGTGTGCGGGAGAGCCATACCCTGTGCACGTTAAAGAACACGCTGGATGGCCTTGACGGGAGGCTACCATCTATCTCCCAACAGCTGTTCCAGTGGGTCCCCTCCCCCAACCTTCTCTGAGCCTTCGGGGTCCATGTGACCTGGCCATTTAGCCCATTGTGTGCAAAAAAAGTGCCGCTCAGAGGTAAAACAACCCAACCCCCAACCTTCTGAGCCTTGGGGGTCCATGTGACCTGGCCATTTAGCCCATGGTGTGCAAAAAAAGTGCCGCTCAGAGGTAAAACAACCCAACCCAACGCACCATTTGTAATTAAGCTAGTTCTTAACTATGTTGCAGCATATCTCAAGGAAGTGCCTCGGCACCTTCCTAATCTTGTTTCGCGAATCCGATGCTAACCCCGAAACCGATGCTTAGTAATTCTTCCATTAAGTGTAGGTTGTTGAGAACCAATACACATAAATTTAGTTTTTTTCTCGTTTACACTCAGTTTGTTAAGAGCAACCATTTAACTGCTTTATTAAAATCATTTTGTAGATTGCAAATAAATAAATAAATAAATATTTGACAGCAGCCTTAATCTTCAAAAGTTTTTTTTTTATCTGTTTTTCAAATTTTTTCAAATTCAAATTTATTTTTCAATAAGTATTATCTATGTCAGACCTCTGTGGCAAGCAGCTGCTTGAGGGGGTATAATTATTTTACAAAAAAAACTCCCACTAAGCCGAAGCTTATCAACGGGAATGTACATATATGGCTTTACAGATATGATCTAGATTACATCAGTAGTACAAAAAATGAAGGAGAGAAAAAAAAAGAATAAATGAAAAAGAAACCCGACTTTTGTCGGGTTTCTTTTTTTTCTGATAAAAGATTCCATATAAAAACATCACTTTTTCATCAACCACTGAAATAATTTTTCTTTAACATCGCAAATTTTTTTTAAGTTAACTATTTCTCTAGGAAGCAAGTTAAATAGGTAGGGAATTTGATATTCTTTGGAATTTCGTCCGTAATTATTATACAATTTTGGTTGTTTAAAAAAAACCATAGCCTTTTTTCTAGTAAACTAGTAAACTTATTGTGGCAAATATTTTCTTATAGGTATTATCAAAGAAGTTATTGATAACAGAAACAAACACATATAAACTTTCAATAGGTAAAATTTTGAACAAACTAAATATATCATCTTTTGTTGTAAGGGAATTTTTAACTTCTGAATTACACAATCCTTTTAGCAGACTAATTTGTATTCTTTTAATTTTATTTAATTCTGTCTTATTGGCTGTCCCATAAACTGTTATCCCATATCTAATTATAGATTCAAAAAGTGCTTTATATACTAAAAGAATTTTATGTGTATCAACAAACAAGTTTCCTAATTTTAAATGCTACAAATCGTAGTCTTGAACATATCCAATCAATATGTTTATTCCATTTCATTTTCGAATTCATTTTCAAGCCTAGGTTAATTATTTCGTTTACTTCTTCTATTTTAGGACAACTGCCTATACCAAGAGATACACCATTCAGCATAATACAACTTATTCGATGCTTAGTAATTCTTCCATTAAGTGTAGGTTGTTGAGAACCAATACACATAAATTTAGTTTTTTTCTCGTTTACACTCAGTTTGTTAAGAGCAAACCATTTAACTGCTTTATTAAAATCATTTTGTAGATTGCAAATAAATAAATAAATAAATACACCCTCAAGCAGCTGCTTGCCAGAGGTCTGACAGGAGCCAAATAGCGTATTCTAAATCAGAGTGGAAGTTGATTAGCAATGTATCATCAGCATACGTATATAACTTACTATCGAAATTAATATTAGTCAAATCATTTATGTATATTTGGAATAGCATAGGGCCGAGAATAGATCCTTGTGGAACTCCAAAATTGATCTGAAATTTATCGCTAAAATGATCATTTATTTTCATAACTATTTCTCTATGTAATAAAATAGCTTTTAAACCATTCAAAAATATTCTCTCTTATACCAACTAAATATAATTTCTGTAGCAAGATGTCAATGTCAACTGAATCAAATGCTTTATTTAAGTCCATAAATACCGCGACGCATTTGTTTCCTATATTTAAATTAATATTAATATTATTAATAAGATCTTCTAAAAGAATTTGCGTTCCCATACCTTTGCGAAACCCAAATTGCTTGACTTGACAGAAAATTTGTTTTATTCAAAAAATTTTGCAAGCGATCTCCAACGTATTTTTCCAATATCTTATCAAAAATTGTTAATAGAGTGATTGGTCTATAATTATTAAAATTCATTTTTGATCTACTTTTATATACCGGACGAATAATTCCAATTTTCATAGCTATTGAGATTTGCGAGTTTTCAAAAATTTTATTTATAAGTATTGTTTTTACATGAACAAAATTGCATTTACTTTCCTTTATGTATTTTGGTTTAATATTTTCAAATCCAGGATATGTGTTATATTTTAAGTGATCTATAATATTGGCAACATCGAAGTTACTAGCTAGTGGAAAATGCATAGAATTCTTATTTATGTAACATAATTCGTAAACCTTATCTGACCTGGTATTCATCGTCGCATATTCTGTTTGCATCTCACTAACAGTTGTTTCAAAAAACTTAACAAAACTATTTAGAATTTCTTTTGGAGTATTATCTCTAATCAAGTGTCTTTGAACATTTTCGTCGATTGACATCCTTTTTTTTATCATCGATAATATTAATTCCCACATCCTTATATTGTTACCTTTATTAATTGCTAATTTATTTGAATAAAATATGCATTTTTGGTTCCTTATAATGATGTTTATCCTATTCTTTTCCATTTTATATGTCATAATTTTGTTTATTATTAACATTATCTTTATATCTTTTCCATAATTTATCTCTATTTTTAATTGCTAAAATAATGTCATCTGTAATCCATTCTTTTCTTATTCTCTTAGTTTTACAATTATTAATTTGTTTACTACAACAAGAATTTTCCCGAATTTCATCAATTTTACTTAATATTTTTCGATATACTAATTCTGTGCTCATGTTTTCATCAACTATATCATTCCATTGTGTCATTTGCAATTTTTGAATAATAAGAGTATCATCATAAAACTTTTTAAAACCTAGGTTTGAATTCTCTTTCAAAAATGAAACATCATTAGAGCTAATACTCTTTTTCAAAATCTTAATTAAGATACCATAATGATCTGCAAATTTATTTCTATATGTTTTACTTTTAACATCAAAACTGCTTGTTTTAACGAAAACATGATCAATAAACGTCCTTGTAAATTTAGTTAATGTTTCGTCCTTTCTAGTAAAACCCTTCAAGATTTGTTCTAAACCAAATTCAATCAAAGTATTTAATTACATATCACAACCATATTTATTAGTATTTGCCACATCAATATTAATATCACCAACAATAATTAAATTTTTAATTCCAGCCCTTTTTCATAAATACTCAGAAATTTCTTTTAGGAACCAGTTAATATTTGTAGTAGAAGATCTATATACTGCGATGATATTAATTTCAATATTATTAATTAATAATTTAGTGATTATTGCTTCTGCTGATTCTCCAATAGTTTCATCCAGTTGTACTAAATTAATTTTGTTCAGATAAAAAATAATGATCCCACGTTTTTTTTTCTTTTGCCGTTAAAATAAGCTTGTTATACCCTTCAATATTAAATGTAGCTGATTCCTGTTCAGTTACCATAGTTTCAACCAAAATAATCAAATCCAACTGGAATTCAAGAAGTTCAATATGAACTAGTAAATTATCCCAGTATTTTTTCAATGATCTAATATTTAAATACATGAATTTTAACATTTTATCATCCGACCCTTGAAACCAAACATTCACATCAGTTAAGTCATCACAATACAATTCCTTATCTATCTCATCATTCTCAACAACATCTGGCATAAACATTAAAAGAAGAAAAAGAAAACTATTTTAATTTAGGACAGACAAATATTTCAGCCTTCTTTTTCCAAATCCTCTAGGCTCTGAACACTGTTAACAATAATCACTTGCTCAGTTTGATTCTTTCTAATAAAAAGTTTATTGTTCTTAAACCAAACAAATTTATAACTTTTATCCTGAGCCATTTTCTTTGCTCTCCAAAGTAAATCCCGATTCATTTGAGTCAAATTTTCATTTATGTAGATAGGTGAATCCTCTTTTCCTGCAAACACTGTTCCGCATCCCAAACGAATCTTTCTCTTTTCAATCCATTTGGCCTTATCTTTTCTGTTCTTGAATTGCACCAAAATGTTCGGAGTCTGTCCCTGATTTTTGGGTCATATTCTATGTAACACATCAATGGTCTCTCTCGAAAACGATTCAATTTTTAACTCTTTTGCCAGCTTCTCCATTATTCCCAGAAGGTCCTCCTCTCTTTCCCCTTTTTCTTGCTCAATTCCACAAATCTCTACATTTTTATTCCTACTATACTGCTCTAGGTTATTATTTGCTGTAACCAGTTCCTTAATTTTATCTTCTAATGTTTCGATAACCTTGTGGTTCTTTTCAACCTCTTGCTCCGATTCATTTCTTTTTTCCGATTCAACTATTTTATCCAGAAGCTGATCGTATTTGTCAGATTGGGCCAATATCTCACCAAGATCTTTATCACTGCGTCCAGAGCTAGGCGAAAAAAAAAAGACGGGAGTCTATGTCAGGAATCGGCATGAGAGATGACGTGGCCGACTTCACAGGTGAATCTGCCAAATCATGCGACATGTTCGGACACCCAACAGAACATGATGGTAGACGTGACGGTCAGATTATGAAGTTACTAGCGAATCTTAACGGAGACAATGGAACCTCAAAGAACTTTACATGGAACTTTGGAGAGTAAAGATGGAGCATTACGGTGTAATGTGGTCCGCTCTGATGACATCACAGCAGAAAATAGTAGATCACGACATGTCCTCAGACTTGTAGCGATCTGTGAAGACAGACAAGAAATCGGGGATGGCAAATGTAGATACTCAAGTCGGGAGTTAGCTATTTTGCTGTCTGGAGCAACTTGGACTCTGCCGCCCCCTTGTCCAAGTCTAATTTTTGACATCAGTGAATAATTTAGCTAAATTTATTGCAATTTTTAAAAATATTGAAGATTATCTGTTGAAAAATAGATCCTACTCACTCCGGTCAACCTTATAGCAGCTACGTTTCTTAGTTGTTTTCAAATTTGCCGCCCCTAAAAAAAATGCCGCACTGATCGCACGTGGTGTAGTGCCACCCCTGCAGATATAAATAGTCGTGCGTGAAAGTCTTACAAGAGTCTGAGTTTAATTGTCATCTGTAGAATATTACAACTGAAGCAATGTTGCACACAAATCTTCTAGGGTTGGATTGTTTTACCTCTGAGCGGCACTTTTTTGCATACCATGGGCTAAATGGCCAGATCACATGGACCCCGAAGGCTCAGAGAAGGTTGGGGGAGGGGACCCACTGGAACAGCTGTTGCCTCCCGTCAAGGCCATCCAGCGTGTTCTTTAACGTGCACAGGGTATGTCTCTCCCGCACACGGGGCCACGGCTTAACGTCCCATACGACGGACGGCGGCCTTTCCAAGCCCATCGGTGTCCCCTACTGACCGTGGGCAGGGCGGGGAATTTTGCGGAGATAAATCTCAACGCTGATCCAGCTGGGACTCGAACCTGGGAACACAGATTACGAGCCTGGCGCGCTACCGACTGAGCCACCCCCGCCCCAATCTTCTAGGGATGAGGAGATTTTGATATGTTGAGTCTAATGGAAAGAGGAGGCTGACGTATTTGAGTTGAGTCTCCGATTATCGAAGCCATCCGTAGAAAGTGTTATTCAATCATTATAATATGTGTTTCATTCTCTCTAAAGGTCTCTTCTAAGCCACCTCAGTGCGGCCGGAAAAGAAAACGCTTGTACTGTGAAGCAATATATGAGATTATAAACGATAGTTGACTGACTGTTTCCCTTTTTTCAATTCAGTTTAAAATTTACCAATACACGTTAATTATTAATACTCTCTTCAAACATCCTCCATCAGAAATGCCTTTGAAATTGTTTTGATGATGCCACTGGATTGACGACTTTGTGCAGAAAAGCAAAGAATTTATTTGATGCTTCTGCATCATTTTTCCAAAGTATTCGCTCACATTACAGTTTACTTCCTGACGTACAAATAAATAGCTGTACTCCAGCATACAAAACAGGTCAAAAGCTGACTAGCTTAATAAAACTTCTTCCATAAACAATCTGTGGTTAGAGTGGGAAGCGCTGACAGATGGCAGCACCGTCCCACGACCATTAGATCCCTGCTGACAGGATGTCGTAGCGGACCTCGGACCTTTGGGTGAGCTTGGGTCAATCTGAGTAGAGGAACGATTAGAATACGCTAGATTTAGAGCAAATAGCTGGCAAAAGCCTGAACGACAAAATAACTCGTTTAAACATAGCTGTCACAGAGAATAAGTGTCCGACGGTTGATTTATTGATTTGGGCTTGTTGAAATCTGACAGAGGAGCGTTAGTTCGGTATTGCATACGTCATCATATGAGACAGCTGCACTTGTAAGAGGTAAACAATAATTCTACTGATTAAGATACAACGCAATAAAAAAAAGCTATACTGGTATTTATTACTATACTGGCTAAGGAGACCATGCAATTTAGTTCTCCAAGTATATCTGCTGCATCTGGCCACTGCACACCAATTCTAATAAGGCTCCGTTTGACATTGTCTGCCCTCCGCATCCTAGGTCTCCCCCTCTTTCTGAGGCCTCTACGCACACTGTTCATAACCCTATTCGCCAATCTATAATTATCTATACGGGCAACATGGCCAAACCAACGGAGTCTCTCTCTGCACAATATGCGGCTTAAAGGAGGTTGCCGACTCCTTTGCCTAACCTTATCTTTAGTTACAAATTGAACCACCTAATGCCCAAGATACTGCGTAAGATTTAGAATCAAAAGCATCCAGTTTCCTGTTATCTTGTTTAAAAAGTGTCCAAGTTTCACTACCATAACTAACCCTAGAATTCTATAAAACAAACTATTATAAGCCTAATTTTAGTCTTTAGGTGTATATGATTATTTCTCTACACTCTACATAGATTCTTAAAAGTCCCGGCAGCAATCCCTATTCGTCTGTTAATCTCATGCCGCACATCACCAGTATCTATTACATAGTTCCCAAGATAATTAAACTGTGATACCTGCTCAAGACTGCAACCATTCAGATTGACTGAATCACAGCCTGCCTGACCAATTTTCATCACTTTAGTTTTCTCTCTGTTTATAACCAAACCTACTCTACTACCAGTCTCATGAACAGCTCGAATGAAAGAGTTCATCTCATCAACATCAATTGCCGAAAGGGCTAAATCGTCAGCATAATCTAAAACAGAAAGTTTCGTATCTCCTGCTCATTTAATGCCAAAATCTTGCCCTTGCAGTGAATTTCGCATAACATAATCAATAACCAAACTAAAGAAAAAAAGGAGACAAAATGCACCCTTGTCGAACACCAGAAGTAACGTTAAACCAATTACTACAAGCCTTACCAACTCTCACACACGACTCAGTGTTATTATAGAGAGCTTTCATTATGTTTACTAACTTGTCTGGTATGCCATACAATCTCACAATCAACCACAAATTATGAGGTTGGTTTGGTTTGGTTGTTTGGGGTTTAATGGCGCATCGGCAACAAGGCCATAATGCGCCAAACAAAAGACAAAATAAAAGATAAAAGACATAGAAACCCGCAAACAAATTTTAAAATACATTTTCAACAGTGTAAATGGGTAAAACAACAAAAAACAGGTGCATATAAACAGAGTAAAACTACTGTAGAAATACTAAATAAAATAATCCCAGGTGTAAGAGACCTGGGGTAAATAATGCGATTAAAACATACAGTATAAACAGTATATCAAATTCGATTAAAATAGCCAGTAAATTTTAAAAATTGAAAAACAGCGTTAAAACAACAATGATCTGATAAAAGATGTCCAAGTGTAAGGGGCTCGGACGCAAAATCGTGAAAGTTAAAAAACATACGACGTTCGATGTTAAAACAATGACATGAAATTAAAATATGCTTGATCGTTAAAAAGGTGTCACAAAACTCACACTTGGGTTCGTCGTCCGCCCGTAAAAGAAACGAATGTGTAATAAACGAATGACCCAAGCGGAGCCGAGCAAGTACAACTTCCTCCTTGCGATTCCTGCGGTAACAAGACTGCCATGGTTTGACGATAGGTTTGATCTCAAAGAGCTTGTTCGTAAGCTGTTCTGACCAAGATCTCTGCCACTGTGCCCGGAGCTCGGTGGCAAAACGCTGCCGGAAATCCAGATAGGGAACCGGCAACGGAGAGTCGGACAGGGGCGTGGCTGACCTGGCAGCAGAATCTGCCAAGTCATTGCCCCTGATACCGACGTGACCGGGCACCCAACAGAAATGGATGGTGGTGGTGGCTGCCAGACGATGTAGCTGCTGGCGGATCTTAGTAAGAACTGGGTGAGGGCGATGCCTCACCGAGATCAAAGCCTGTAGCGAGCTAAGCGAGTCGGTGTAAAGCACACACCGACGATGATGCTTAGTCGCCACGTGGTCCAAGGCGAGGCTGATAGCGTGCAACTCTGCGGTGAAGATGGAACACTGCAGTGGGATCTGGTCTGCAATGATTACATCACAGCAGACCATGGCTGATCCCACCGAAGTGCCGGACTTCGAGCCATCTGTAAAAACAGGCAAGAAGTCCGGGTGCTCAGCACGATGGCTGGCAAAGAGTTGCCGGTACACACAGTCAGGTGTAAAGGCCTTCCCCGTCCTGCACAGGGAAAAATCGCAGGAAGGGGAAACAGCGAGCCATGGTGGAAGTGGCTCAGCTGTCGACTGTGCAACGCTATCGAGACTGGTGTTGATGTCTCTGAGGTAGCCTCAGACTCGCAAACCAAAAGGACGAATGGCAGTCGGCCGATTATTGTAAAGCATTTCCCACTTCGGACTGAAAACGCAGTCCCAAGTGGGATGGCCACGCAGGGATCGCAATTTAGACGCATATTGTAGGGACAACTGCAGACGGCGAAGAGATAAAGAAGGTTCGTCGGTCTCAACGTAAAGACTCTGGACCGGTGAGGTGCGGAAGGCTCCCGTGCAAACACGGAGGGCCTGATGATGGAGGGGGTCCAGCACCTTCACCACCGAATCCCGGGCCGAGTCGTACACCTGGGATCCGTAGTCCAGTTTCGATCGGACAAGTGCACGGTACAGGCGGAGCAAAGAACATCGGTCCGCCCCCCTAGAGAGGGAGGAGAGGACCTTGACGATGTTCAATGCCCGCGTGCACTTGGACCTGAGATGACGTATGTGTGGTAAAAAGGTCAATTTCCGATCGAATATGAGACCGAGAAACTTGGTCTCCGCCACAACTGGAATGATGTTACCCCCGAGCCGCAGCTCGGGATCCAGATGAAGATTACACTTGTGGCAAAAGTGCACACAAGCGGTCTACTGTGGGGAGAACCGAAACCCGTTTGCCGTCGCCCAAACCGAAAGATTGTTCAGGGCAATTTGCAGTTGTCTTTCAATGACCCTCATGCAGGACGAAGAGCAAAAGATGCTAAAGTCATCAACATAGAGGGTATTGCCTACTGATGGAGGAAGTTGTCTAGTTATAGAAGTAATCTTGACAGCGAAAAGCGTAACACTCAGAACGCAGCCTTGTGGCACCCCCTGTTCTTGGGGGTACGGCTGCGACAGAGTGTTACCGACACGGACACGAAAAGAGCGTGTCGATAAGAAGTTGGAGATGAAGATCGGCATGTGACCTCTTAAGCCGAAACTGTGGAGGTCACGAAGAATGCCGAATCTCCAAGCCGTGTCGTACGCTTTTTCGATGTCGAAGAAAATGGACACCAGGTGCTCTCTACGTAAAAAGGAATTCCTGATCGCCGATTCGAGGCGGATCAGGTGGTCTAAAGTAGACCGATGCCTGCGAAAGCCACACTGGGTGTTGGAAAGAAGGTTGTGATGTTCTAAATACCAGATGAGTCTGGCATTTACCATTCTTTCCAACACCTTGCACACACAGCTCGTCAATGCGATGGGACGATAATTGGAAGGAATCTTGGGATCTTTGCCTGGCTTGGGGAAGGCCAAGACGATGGCCTCCCGCCAGGAGTCAGGAAACTGCTCCTCGAGAAAAATGCGATTGAAGTGATGGAGCAGCCGATCCTTACTCGATGGTGAAAGATGTTGGAGCATGGCATAATGGACATTGTCTGGCCCTACAGCAGAGGCACGAGAAGAGTGCAGAGCAAGGCGAAGTTCCTCCGCTGTGAATGGCCTGTTGTAAGGCTCCAGGCCATTCGAGTGGAAAGACAGCGGAGAGCGCTCCGCCCTGCCCTTCTGGGCCAGAAACTCGGGGGAGTAAGAGGAAGATGAAGAGATGGAAGAGGACTCCCCCAGAGTGTCGGCAATTGCTTTGGGATCAGCAATTGCCTGTCCATTGTGCTCCAGGATCGATAACGAGTGGGACGTGTAGTTCCCACTCATCTTCCGGACTTTATCACACACGACCTTAGAACTAGTCGTGCGGGTGATGGATGATGTATACTTGATCCAAGATTCCTTCTGGCTCTGGCGTCGGACGAAACGTGCTTTCGCCCTGGCGCGTTTGAAATTTTCAAGGTTGGGGGACGTCGGATATCTCCGAAACACCCCCCAAGCCTTGTTCTGAGCCTTACGAGCTGCGGTGCATTCTGGATTCCACCACGGTTTCGGAAAGCGAGGAAACCGTGTAGAAGTTTGAGGAATTGTTGATGCAGCTGCATCTACGATACAGTCCGTTATCTCCGCTACTGCCACATTGATTGGCTCCTGGCTGACAGAGTGGTCGTCGAGCTCAGAGAGCAGCTCGAAACCACCCCAGTCAGCCCGATCGAGCCTCCACCATGAGACGCGTGAAGGGCTGCAAGGCCCCCCACGGGAGATGGTGCACACCACGGGGAGGTGATCGCTTCCGTACGGGTTGTCCTCGACCTCCCATGTAAAGAGTGGAAGGATCGAGGAGGAGCAGATGGTGAGGTCAATGGCAGTGAAAGTGCGGGTTGGGGAGCGAAAGTAAGTACTGACACCGGTGTTCAACAGGGAGAGAGAAGGATCCAAGGGCCACTGCTCCAGGACCCCACCCCTAACGTTGGTGTCAGCACTGCCCCAAAGTGGACTGTGTCCGTTGAGGTCCCCCATAATGAGGAAGGGGGACGGCAGCTGCGAGACGAGATCATCAAGGTCTTCCTGGAAGACGATGCTCCCAGGTGGAAGATATACAGAGCAGACAGTCAGCGAGAACCCCACGAAGAGACGGATGGCTACCGCCTCTAAGTTGATGGTGAGTGGTACGACCTGGAATGGAGAATGGTTGCTCACGAGGATGGCGACACCTCCGCGAGCTGGACCATCTCCATCCCGGTCCCGGCGAACCAATGAAAAGTGCCGGATCGTGGGATCTGTGACTGGCTGTAAGTATGTCTCCTGCAGGCACACACAGATGGGCTGGTGTGCCTGAAGGAGGGCCTTGATGTCGTCAAGATTCCTCTGGAATCCACGACAATTCCATTGTAGGAGTGTGGCGATCTCAGGACTTAGCAGAGTGGGCGGACGACAAATTCCTATTCAACTTAACCGCCGCGGAGGACGGTTTAGTGAATAGGGGGCGGTCGGTATCCATGTCCTCGGAATCGTCCGAGGGGCATGGATCGGTGATCGCCATTTGAGGAGGAGTGATGAGTTTCTTTTTAGGCTCCGGTGGGGGCCCCTTCGGTTTGGAAGGTCTTGCTGTCTGAGGACGGGAAGGAGGAGGCCTTCCGGTGGAGGTGGAAGGCTGAGCTGCAGGAATGGAAACCGGGGTTGATGTCGAAGTCGACACCACCCTCGGTCTCGCCTGCATGAGGAGGTACTTCGCAGCTGGCGAGAAAGACTCAGTAGGTGGTACACTGATGTCAGTCTGCACCGCAACCGAAGTCATTGGAACGATGGGCTTTCCAATGACTGCACTGGCATAGGAAACCTTGCCAGGTGGGGCGGGCGGTGCAGCAAGCTTTCTCGCTTCAGCATACGAGATGTTGTTGATGACTTTGAGGCGTTGTACCTCCTTTTCCTCCTTCCACTTCGGACAGTCGCGGGAGTACGCCGGATGTTCGCCACTACAGTTCACACAGCATGCCTTTTCTGCTGTGCAGTCAGGATCGAGATGATCCTTACTGCCACAGCGAGCACAGGTGGGCTTGCCCCTGCATGCTGTGCAGGCATGACCGTATATCTGACACTGAAAACAGCGCAGAGGGTTCGGTATATACGGCCTTACCTCACAATGTAAATAACCTGCCTTGATGGAAGAAGGCAGGCGTGTTGAATGTAACAATTAACACCTGGGTGGGTGTTAATTTCCCATCACGGCGTGTCGAAACCCGGTGGACCGCTGTTACTCCTTGAGGTGTGAGCTCTGAGAGGATTTCCTCCTCAGTGACTTTGAGGAGGCCCCACTCGGTGATCACACCCCGAGAGGAATTCAAAGTTTTATGGGGAGTGACTTCGACAGCCACCCCACCAATATCTTTTACTTTCAGGAGTAGTTCAGAGTGTTTTGAACAAGCGGTCTCAACCTGCAAGTTGCCAGATCGTAAGCGCTTGACAGATTTCGGCTCTCCCGCAAGACCTTTTAAACCTTTGTTGACGAAAAAAGGGGACATGTCCCCAAGCACCTGATCACCCGTGGAGTGGATGATCAGGAACTTTGGGAACGAACACACAGACACAGAAGACGACGGCAGTGATAACGTAGACGAAGAAGACGGGGGTTCATGTCGAGCCCTCTTGTTGGCAGTGATCGAATTTTCCTCACTCTCTCTCATGTTTATTTTTGTGTGGTTCAGTGCCCGCTGTCCCCACCCTCCACGGAGCCCAACAAGGGGACGCCCATTCGGGCGCCAGGGCTACGCAGGCACTATACCCACACAGACAGTGAGCCAAGCCCTCACAAATAAATATAAGGAAAATAAAAAGAGAAATGTGCAGAACAAAACATTCTACACAAATCAAACAAAGAGTAAAATAAGAAAAATTGTGAATGGCCAAACTGGCCTCACAAAGAAACAATAACTACAAAAGGAAAATAGTCTGTGAGGAAACTTGTAAACCTGTACCCGGACCGTGGGCACGGTTACTCACCGCTCTGCACAGTTGACCCTAGCAGGACCTGCCCACCAGCCGATTGCTCCTGGGGGGGCCACCCCAGGAGCTCCCGTTTACCGGAAGCAGAGGCCAAAGCAGTGTATAGCAGAGGCCCCGGAGTCCGCTGCCCAGCCCCGCGACCGACAGGCTCCCCAATGGCAAGACGGCCAATGGGGACCACGCCAGTCATGAGCTGAGGAGAGAAGACGGAGACCCCCGAGCAACTACCAGGATCCTCCTTTCCCGGGACACGGGTCTCCGCGCACAGCAAACACGCGGGCGAGCGTTTAGGACCCTGCGAAGGTAGCCGAGCCAGCGGAACCTTCACAGGGTGGTCCCCCTCACCGCGTACCAAATTATGAGGTTCAACAGAGTCGAAAGCCTTTTTGAAATCAACAAACCTACAACCTAGGTTTCCGGAAACTGTGCCTGGAATCGTTGTTGAACGTCACGTGTATTCTCCGCCACACCGAAACACATGTTCCATAAGGAATGTACGCTCCTCAACAGATAACACGCACGTCTACAGTTCCTGACTAGCTCAATGTGGCTGACTGATTGCTTGGCAGGCAGGCGACCGTGTCTCTCCCACTAACGTCACACTAACGCTATCACGTGTCCCTAAATCTCTCGAGACGCACTAGACATTTCAACGTTTATTGTAATGGTATTCGTCATCAGGTTCCCAAATACTTTTTGATCACCCTGTATATTGCAGAAGTGCTTAAAGATACGATCTCTTTAAAATTGAAGAGGTAATCGATTATTTTTATTCTTTGTAAATCACATTTAATTTGGGAATAATTTTTTTTCTTGTATTTATTATTTTTATTCCTTATTAACTTACGAATAAATTATATTTTTGTTTATTGTCAATTAGGAATATATTATTTTTATACGCGAATTTTGTTTTTTTTTTTATAAATTAACCTACGAATATATTATTTTAAAAATGAATTTTTTTTCTAATTAACTTACGAATAAATTATATTTTTAATTCCTTGTGAATCACGAACGTTTTAATTTAGGAATATATTATTTTTATTTCTTGTAAATTAACTTAGGAATAAATGTAATATTCCTTGTAAATAACATTTAACTTGGGAATGAATCTTTATTCCTTGTGCTTATTTCGAAATGCGATTTACAACTTCTTATCTCACCCCTCCTGTGGACCACGATTTAGTGACGGATGGATTTGCAATCTGAAAACTGCTGCGGAGGAAACCAAATTAAAAATGGGGCGGGGGTGGCTCAGTCGGTAGCGCGCCAGGCTCGTAATCTGTAGTTCCCAGGTTCGAGTCCCAGCTGGGTCAGCGTTGAAATTTATCTCCGCAAATTTCCCCGCCTTGCCCACGGTCAGTAGGGGACACCGATGGGCTTGGAAAGGCCGCCGTCCGTCGGATGGGACGTTAAGCCGTGGCCCCGTGTGCGGGAGAGCCATACCCTGTGCACGTTAAAGAACACGCTGGATGGCCTTGACGGGAGGCTACCATCTGTCTCCCAACAGCTGTTCCAGTGGATCCCCTCCCCCAACCTTCTCTGAGCCTTCGGGGTCCTTGTGGCCTGGCCATTTAGCCTATGGTGTGCAAAAAAAGTGCCGCTCAGAGGTAAAACAATCCAATACAATCCAAATCAAAAATATTTTGAAACATTAAGTGGGGGATCACACATCTTACTCTGAATAATAATTATCAGCGTAATTTATTTGGAAATACTTTCCCAATCTGAGAACTAAATGAAACAAACCACGCAATAAATTTATAACTTCCTCGTACATTTTTCTTACCACGTTTTACCGACGGATGGATTTACAATCTGAAAAGTTCTGCGAAATAAATTTTATTTCTTCCAAACTAGGAATCGCACGTCCCTGAATAATAATTTATTAGAAATATTTCTCAATCTGTGAAATACAAAGTTCTCACATCGTATTCAAGGGGTCAGACAACATCGAAGGCACTATGGAACGGCTTCTAGAAGATGGTGAATACAGTGAACTGTAGGGTTGGGTTGGGTTGTTTTACCTCTGAGCGGCACTTTTTTGCTCACCATGGGCTAAATGGCCAGGTCACATGGACCCCGAAGGCTCAGAGAAGGTTGGGGTAGGGGACCCACTTGAACAGCTGTTGGGAGACAGATGGTAACCTTCCGTCAAGGCCATCCAGCATGTTCTTTAACGTGCACAGGGTATGTCTCTCCCGTACACGAGCCACGGCTTAACGTCCCATCCGACGGACGGCGGCCTTTCCAAGCCCATCGGTGTCCCCTATTGACCGTGGCAAGGCGGGGAATTTTGCGGAGATAAATCTCAACGCTGACCCAGCTGGGACTCGAACCTGGGAAGTACAGATTACGAGCCTGGCGTGCTACCGACTGAGCCTCCTTTGCCTATGTGAACCCGCCCCATGTGAACTGTAGGTGTCACGAGACGATGCCATAGAAAAATACACGGCAAACGTTCCTTTGATGTAAATCGGCGGCGGTAACAAACGCAAAATTCAGCGCAAGGAAAAAACTCTGCCGTTGGCGACAGAGCTTTGTCAAGAGTTGTATTAGTTGGTTGTTTGGGGTTTTTTGGCGCATGAGCAACGAGGACTATAAGGTCCGAATCTAACGGATATATATTTTATAGCCTCAAGACCATGTTGGTGCAGATAAGTCCATGATTACAGAGCCAACTTGGAGACGAAACAATATAATTGATCCCGAGGACTTCAATGTCAGACCAACAAACAGCACGTCAATAACAAGAACCGTGATTCTTTGAGTGTCAAGTCATCGACAGATGAAAAACAGTCTCTTGCTCCAAGTACCGTGTACTCGACAGACGGTCTTGTTACTCGCGTAAGTATCGACTCAAAACCCATCAATGCACTTTTAGTGACGAATATGAATATGTAGAAACCATCAAACCCAAGAATACCAGTCCTGCCTATATGTATTTCGATGTCGAAACAGCAGATCAAGACGACAGATGATTCCTGACCTGTGCATCGCGACACATGTAGTTAATGGGGTTTGGATATGTGAAACATTTAAGAATGTTGATTTGTTTATGGGATGACTATTAGCTGAGGAAACACAAGCGGTAGAATTTTAAAATACGCCCCGTCAACTGAAATTACGTAAAAAGATCCTATTTCCGAATATATATGTAATGCTTCACCAGGACATACTTCATTTGTGCACTGTTCAAATGAAAACCAACATAAACGGCATTCATTTCTGGTTGGTTCCTAGCCACATTGGACTTACTGTAAATGAAATTGCTGAGTCGCTCAGGATAGAGATCAATCTCAAATACACGTACCGTGTCTAATTATTACAATCTCAACAAATTCAAGACATTTCAAGCAATAAACTTTAGAAATTATTCTGTGACCAAATTTTGAACACAAACAACAAAAGATTGATCTCCCCTCATTTATCGGAAATATACTGCAATGTGGAAAATAGACAGGAGTTGATAAAAATCACAGACTTTAGGTTGTTGGGTTGGGTTGTTTTGCCTCTGAGCGGCACTTTTTTGCACACCATGGGCTAAATGGCCAGGTCACATGGACCCCGAAGGCTCACAGAAGGTTGGGGGAGGGGACCCACTGGAACAGCTGTTGGAAGACAGATGGTAGCCTCCCGTCAAGGCCATCCAGCGTGTTCTTTAACGTGCACAGGGTATGGCTCTCCCGCACACGGGGCCACGGCTTAACGTCCCATCCGACGGACGGCGGCCTCTCCAAGCCCATCGGTGTCCCCTACTGACAGTGGACAGGGCGGGGAATTTTGCAGAGATAAATCTCAACGCTGACCCAGCTGGGACTCGAACCTGGGAACTACAGATTACGAGCCTGGCGCGCTACCGACTGAGCCACCCCCCGCCCCACAGACTTTAGGACTGGTCACACAAGACTTAATGGCAAAATGCACCTAATGAAAAAAGTTGACACCCTCAAATGTGCACATAGTAAAACCACAGAGACAGTCGCACACCTGCACTTAGGGGGCGGGGATGGCTTAGTCGGCAGCGCGCCAGGCTCGTAATCTGTAGTTCCCAGGTTCGAGTCCCAGCTGGGTCAGCGTTGAGATTTATCTCCGCAAAATTCCCCGCCCTGTCCACTGTCAGTAGGAGACACCGATGGGCTTGGAAAGGCCGCCGTCCGTCGGATGGGACGTTAAGCCGTGGCCCCGTGTGCGGGAGAGCCATACCCTGTGCACGTTAAAGAACACGTTGGATGGCCTTGACGGGAGGCTACCATATGTCTCCCAGCAGCTGTTCCAGTGGGTCCCCTCCCCCATCTTCTCTGAGCCTTCGGGGTCCATGTGACCTGGCCATTTAGCCCATGGTGTGCAAAAAAGTGCCGCTCAGAGGTAAACAACCCAACCCAACACGTGCACTTAATCTGCCCTCACTATCAGACGGAAATAAAAATTTTATTCGAAAGCATTAAAGAGTATGGAATCCAGGATTCCACATTAAGCAGCCTATCAGTTGGTTGGTTGGTTGTTTGGGGTTTAATGGCGCATCGGCAACAAGGCCATAATGCGCCAAACAAAAGACAATATAAAAGATAAAACACATAGAACCCCGTAACCAAAAGTTAAAATACATTTTCAACATTGTAAAGTGGTAAAATAACAAAAAAACAAGTGTATATGAACAGAGTAAAACAACTGTAGAAATATGACATAAAATAATCCCAGGTGTAAGAGACCTGGGGTAAATAATGCATAAAGTAAGGTAAAATCAAATTCGGTTAAAATATCCACAATATTTCAAAAAGGTAAAAACTGAAGATAAAATGCAATGATCAGATAAAAGATGTCCGAGTGTAAGAGGCTCGGACGTAAAATTATGGAAATTAAAAATCAGACGTCGTTCAAAGTTAAAAGCGGAGCATGAGATTAAAATATGTTCGATTGTTAAAACGGTGTCACAAAACTCGCACTTAGGTACGTCGTCCGCCCGTAAAAGAAACGAAAGAGTAATAAACGAGTGACCTAAGCGGAGCCGAGCAAGTACAACTTCCTCCTTGCGATTCCTGCGGTAACAAGACTGCCATGGTTTGATGATAGGTTTGATCTCAAAGAGCTTGTTCGTAAGCTGTTCCGACCAAGATCTCTGCCACTGTGCCCGGAGCTCGGTGGTAAAACGCTGCCGGAAATCCAGATAGGGAACCGGCAACGGAGAGTCGGACAGGGGCGTGGCTGACTTGGCAGCAGCATCTGCCAAGTCATTGCCCCTAATCCCGACGTGACCGGGCACCCAACAGAAATGGATTGCGGTTGTGGCTGCCAGACGATGTAGCTGCTGGCGGATCTTAGTAAGAACAGGGTGAGGTCGATGCCTCACCGAGATCAAAGCCTGTAGCGAGCTAAGCAAGTCGGTGTAAAGCACACACCGACGATGATGCTTAGTCGCCACGTGGTCCAAGGCGAGGCTGATGGCGTGCAACTCTGCGGTGAAGATGGAACACTGCAGTGGGATCTGGTCTGCAATGATTACATCACAGCAGACCATGGCTGATCCCACCGAAGTGCCGGACCTCGAGCCATCTGTAAAGACAGGCAAGAAGTTCGGGTGCTCAGCACGATGGCTGGCAAAGAGTTGCCGGTACACACAGTCAGGTGTAAAGGCCTTCCCCGTCCTGCACAGGGAAAAATCGCAGGAAGGGGAAGCAGCGAGCCAAGGTGGAAGTGGCTCAGCTGTCGACTGTGCAACGCTATCGAGACTGGTGTTGATGTCTCTGAGGTAGCCTCGGACACGCAAACCAAAAGGACGAATGGCAGTCGGCCAATTAGTGTAAAGCATTTCCCACTTCGGACTGAAAACGCAGTCCCAAGTGGGATGGCCAGGCAGGGATCGCAATTTAGACGCATATTGTAGGGCACACCATGGGCTAAATGGCCAGGTCACATGGACCCCGAAGGCTCAGAGAAGGTTGGGGGAGGGGACCCACTGGAACAGCTGTTGGGAGACAGATGGTAGCCTCCCGTCAAGGCCGTCCAGCGTGTTCTTTAACGTGCACAGGGTATGACTCTCCCGCACACGGGGCCACTGCTTAACGTCCCATCCGACGGACAGCGGCCTTTCCAAGCCCATCGGTGTCCCCTACTGACCGCGGGCAGGGCGGGGAATGTCAAATAGTGTTAGATGGCTAAAAATTGGTGCTTGGAAAAATGGGTATTTTGAGTTATAGATCTGAGAAATTATGCTAAATTTCGGAAACAACGGGTCTTTCGAGGTCAAAGGTGAAATCGCTCTACTGGTGCTGGAGAACTAAAAATTAGAGAATAGAGCTATTGTGGACTTTAGAACTAAAAAATAAGAGGAAATTTCAGATCCAGTGTTGCATTCAAGGTCAAATAGGGGTCGGAGTGACCGGCTAGAAATCAAAAGACGCCGAAAGCACCGACTGATTTCTAGTAAATTAATATTCACGGTTGTAGCTTTATGTTTTCATTGTTAGTTGCTTTGCTCATGAATTTCAGGGAGTAATCTTATTTTTCGACGAATATTCAAGTCTCGGTCTGGTTTTCAGTTTCGGCATGACTTACTACAGAAAGATTGGATTGGATTGTTTTACCTCTGAGCGGCACTTTTTTGCACACCATGGGCCAAATGGCCAGGCCACAAGGACCCCGAAGGCTCAGAGAAGGTTAGGGGACCCACTGGAACAGCTGTTGGAAGACAGATGGTAGTCTCCCGTCAAGGCCATCCAACGTGTTCTTTAACGTGCACAGGGTATGGCTCTCCCGCACACGTGACCACGGCTTAACGTCCCATCCGACGGACGGCAGCCTTTCCAAGCCCATCGGTGTCCCCTACTGACCGCGGGCAGGGTGGGGAAATTTTGCGGAGATAAATCTCAACGCTGACCCAGCTGGGACTCGAACCTGGGAACTACAGATTACGAGCCTGGCGCGCTACCGACTGAGCCACCCCCGCCCCTAGTACAGAAAGGTTCATTTTTAGTAGCACAGTATTTCTTTGTAAACGCAGCATTAAGCCCTACTTCTGTTTAGCAGTAGCAAAAGCTCGAATATTTTTAATGAAGGAATAAATGCGTCTCTTCTGCCCAGTCCCAATGGCCATTACGGCAAGCTGTGTATTTTCACAAGCAAGAAGAACTTTGTGTACATAAATAACATCAGATACGAAATCATTTTTAATGCAAGCATTTAATATGAAAACGAGACTCGTCGATTCGTTCTGTATATGTTGAAGCGTCGTTAACTTTTCTTTATGTACTCCTTCAAAGGGACACTTTAAACGCTTTGCAATGAATAAGGAATATTAAAAACCCCTGACGGGGATGTTCACTAGAAGAAAAATAGCAGTCATTTTTGGTCCCAATATCTCAGGTTGCAAATTTAGCTACGATCTCCGAGTTTTTTGTACACAGAGCTGCTGTTTGATACTATAAAAATTTTTACACGAGGAATAGCGGATGATACAGGGGCATATTTAAAACACAGAATGTAGCTGTTACGTGGGTTTGGTTCTTTGGAGTTTTATGGTGTTGGGTTGTTTTACCTCTGAGCGGCACTTTTTTGCACACCATGGGCTAAATGGCCAGGTCACATGGACCCCGAAGGCTCAGAGAAGGGTTGGGGGAGGGGAACCACTGGAACAGCTGTTGGGTTTTGGTTTGGTTTGTTTTATCTCTGAGCGGCACTTTTTTGCACACCAAGGGCTAAATGGCCAGGTCACATGAACCTCGAAGGCTCAGAGAAGGTTGGGGGAGGGGACCCACTGGAACAGCTGTTGGGAGACAGATGGTAGTCTCCCGTCAAGGCCATCCAGCGTGTTCTTTAACGTGCACAGGGTATGGCTCTCCCACACACGGGGCCACGGCTTAACGTCCCATCCGACGGACGGCGGCCTTTCCAAGCCCATCGGTGTCCCCTACTGACCGTGGGCAGGGCGGGGAATTTTGCGGAGATAAATCTCAACGCTGACCCAGCTGGGACTCGAACCTGGGAATTACAGATTACGAGCCTGGCGCGCTACCGACTAAGCCACCCCCCCCCCGCCCCATGATATATAGAGTAAAAAAATAAAGAGAATAAAAGTCATTGAACCCTCAACCAAAATTTAAAAGCAATTACGTTTTGCAACTTTATGAATTTAATGATCTAAGTTCTTATCACTTAAAATAAATAAAAAAAATAAATACCCCCTCAAGCAGCTGCTTGCCACAGAGGTCTGACAGGAGCCTGTCAGTTTATATGCCACAGTAGTAGACGGTTTTAAAACGTAACGCTCTTTGTATTTTGTGATAATTCAAGATAGCTTTCGGATTAATCTCTGTCATCGAAAGCAACACTCGTAGCACTACAGGAAACTTTAGACTTTAATATCCTCCAGTTCATTATGTGTTATCACTGTAAAGGAATATCGGTCGAACTGTCACAGCAGAAGTAATTAGCTTTCAGTAGTAAAGTATCACAGGAGATATCTGTAGACATGGGACTCATGAAAGAGTTAGATGAAAAAAATTGGTTTTGTTGTGAATGGGCAAATCAATGTTCTTCCACTCACGGCAAAACAATTTTTTTTTTTTTTCAGTTATTTCGTGAGTTTCATGTCTACAGGAAGTCTCCTGTGATACTTTACTATTGAATTGAGGGGCGGCTCAGTCGGTAGTGCATCAGCCTCGAAATCTGCAGTTCGCAGGTTCGAGTCCCAGCTGGGTCAGCGTTGATACTTATCTCGGCAAAACTCCCCGCCCTGCCCACGGTCAATAGGGTACACCGGTGGGCTTGGAAAGACTGCCATCCGTCGGATGGGACGTTAAGTCGTGGCCTTGTATGTGGGAGAGCCATACCCTGTGCACGTTAAAGAACAAGCTGGATAGCCTTGATGGGAGGCTACCATCTGTCTCCCAACAGCTGTTCCAGTGGGTCCCCTCTCCCAACCTTCTCTGAGCCTTCGGGATCCTTGTGACGTGGTCATTTAGCCCATGGTGTGCAAAAAAGTGCCGCTCAGAGGTAAAACAACCCAAACAACTATTGAATTGATGATTTAACGCCATGAGGGTAGTAATAAATAATAAATTCCAACATATGATGGTTTGGGTTGGATTGTTTTACCTCTGAGCGGCACTTTTTTGCACACCATGGGCTAAATGGCCAGATCACATGGACCCCGAAGGCTCAGAGAAGGTTGGGGGAGGGGACCCACTGGAACAGCTGTTGGGAGACAGATGGTAGCCTCCCGTCAAGGCCATCCAGCGTGTTCTTTAACGTGCACAGGGTATGGCTCTCCCGCACACGGGGCCACGGCTTAACGTCCCATCCGATGGACGGCGGCCTTTCCAAGCCTATCGGTGTCCCCTACTGACCGTGGGCAGGGCGGGGAGAGTTATGCGGAGATAAATCTCAACGCTGACCCAGCTGGGACTCGAACCTGGGAACTGCAGATTACGAGCCTGGCGCGCTACCGACTGAGCCACCCCCGCCCCAACATATGAGGCAATCTGGTTATCCCTTTCCCAACATAAATGGCGCCATGCGCGAAAAAAATATGTGGGAAAGTCTGTAAGTCACATTAGCTGATGAAAAGTGATGATATAGCGATTATCATGTCTGCTTTGTTAATTAGCCTTAATTTAAACATTATATTTCAGTAATATATAGTTATCAGTTGAATATTATATAATATTAAATATATATATATTTAGTAATTCAATATGAGAATTTTCCAATTTCCGGCAGATGAGGAGAAGGAAAAAAATGGCTAAGAAAATATTCATAGAACAAATTACATAGAAGGAAATCGTGCAGTTGTTTGTGAAAATCATTTTCCCGAAGAAATTATTCGAGAAGACGATTCACCTGATAAAACAAAAGGCCTATTTGTAAAATTTCTTCGTAAACTTTCGAAATTAGAAGATGATAATTATACACACCTATTCATAGGATGTCTTGGTTGGTTGGTTGGTTGTTTGGGGTTTAATGGCGCATCGGCAACAAGGCCATAATGCGCCAAACAAAAGACAATATAAAAGATAAAAGACATAGAACCCCATAACCAAAAGTTAAAATACATTGGCAACATTGTAAAGTGGTAAAATAACAAAAACAAGTGTATATGAACAGAGTAAAACAACTGTAGAAATATGAAATAAAATAAACCCAGGTGTAAGAGACCTGGGGTAAATAATGCATAAACTTAAGGTAAAATCAAATTCGGTTAAAATATCCACAATATTTCAAAAAGGTAAAAACTGAAGATAAAATGCAATGATCAGATAAAAGATGTCCGAGTGTAAGAGGCTCGGACATAAAATTATGGAAATTAAAAATCAGACGTCGTTCAAAGTTAAAAGCGGAGCACGAGATTAAAATATGTTTGATGGTTAAAATGGTGTCACAAAACTCGCACTTAGGCACGTCGTCCGCCCGTAAAAGAAACGAATGAGTAAGAAACGAGTGACCTAAGCGGAGCCGAGCAAGTACAACTTCCTCCTTGCGATTCCTGCGGTAACAAGACTGCCATGGTTTGATGATAGGTTTGATCTCGAAGAGCTTGTTGGTAAGCTGTTCCGACCAAGATCTCTGCCACTGTGCCCGGAGCTCGGTGGAAAAACGCTGCCGGAAATCCACATAGGGAACCGGCAACGGAGAGTCGGACAGGGGCGTGGCTGACCTGGCAGCAGAATCTGCCAAATCATTACCCCTGATTCCGACGTGACCGGGCACCCAACAGAAGAGAATCGTGGTGGTGGCTGCCAGACGATGGAGCTGCTGGCGGATCTTGGAGAGAACAGGGTGAGGCCGATGCCTCACTGAGATCAAAGCCTGTAGCGAGCTAAGCGAGTCGGTGTAAAGCACACACCGACGATGATGCTTAGTCGCCACGTGGTCCAAGGCGAGACTGATAGCGTGCAACTCTGCAGTGAAGATGGAACACTGCAGTGGGATCTGGTCTGCAATGATTACATCACAGCAGACCATGGCTGATCCCACCGAAGTGCCGGACTTCGAGCCATCTGTAAAGACAGGCAAGAAGTCCGGGTGCTCAGCACGATGGCTGGCAAAGAGTTGCCGGTACACACAGTCGGGTGTAAAGGCCTTCCCCGTCCTGCACAGGGAAAAATCGCAGGTAGGGGAAACAGCGAGCCATGGTGGAAGTGGCTCAGCTGTCGACTGTGCAACGCTATCGAGACTGGTGTTGATGTCTCTGAGGTAGCCTCGGACTCGCAAACCAAAAGGACGAATGGCAGTCGGCCGATTATTGTAAAGCATTTCCCACTTCGGACTGAAAACGCACTCCCAAGTGGGATGGCCAGGCAGGGATCGCAATTTAGAAGCATATTGTAGGGACAACTGCTGACGGCGAAGAGATAAAGACGGTTCGTCGGTCTCAACGTAAAGACTCTGGACCGGTGAGGTGCGGAAGGCTCCCGTGCAAACACGGAGAGCCTGATGATGGAGGGGGTCCAGCACCTTCACCACCGAATCCCGGGCCGAGTCGTACACCTGGGATCCGTAGTCCAGTTTCGATCGGACAAGTGCACGGTACAGGCGGAGCAAAGAACATCGGTCTGCCCCCCAAGAAAGGGAGGAGAGGACCTTGACGATGTTCAATGCCCGCGTGCACTTGGACCTGAGATGACGTATGTGTGGTAAAAAGGTCAATTTCCGATCGAATATGAGACCGAGAAACTTGGTCTCCGCCACAACTGGAATGATGTTACCCCCGAGCCGCAGCTCGGGATCCAGATGAAGATTACGCTTGTGGCAAAAGTGCACACAAGCGGTCTTCTGTGGGGAGAACCGAAACCCGTTTGCCGTCGCCCAAACCGAAAGATTGTTCAGGGCAATTTGCAGTTGTCTTTCAATGACCCTCATGCTGGAAGATGAGCAGAAGATGCTAAAGTCATCAACATAGAGGGCATTGCCTACGGATGGAGGAAGTTGTCTAGTTATGGAATTAATCTTGACAGCGAAAAGCGTAACACTCAGAACGCAGCCTTGTGGCACCCCCTGTTCTTGGGGGTACGGCCGCGACAGAGTGTTACCGACACGGACACGAAAAGAGCGTGTCGATAAGAAGTTGGAGATGAAGATCGGCATGTGACCTCTCAAGCCGAAGCTGTGGAGGTCACGAAGAATGCCGAATCTCCAAGCCGTGTCGTACGCTTTTTCGATGTCGAAGAAAATTGACACCAGGTGCTCTCTACGTAAAAAAGAATTCCTGATAGCCGATTCGAGGCGTATCAGGTGGTCAAGAGTTGACCGTTGCCTGCGAAAGCCACACTGGGTGTTGGAAAGAAGGTTGTGGTGTTCTAAATACCAGATGAGTCTGGCATTTACCATTCTTTCCAACACCTTGCACACGCAGCTCGTCAATGCGATGGGACGATAATTAGAAGGAATCTTGGGATCTTTCCCTGGCTTGGGGAAGGCCAAGACGATGGCCTCCCGCCAGGAGTCCGGAAACTGCTCCTCGAGAAAAATGCGATTGAAGAGATGGAGCAGCCGATCCTTACTCGATGGTGAAAGATGTTGGAGCATGGCATAATGGACATTGTCCGGCCCAACAGCAGAGGCACGAGAAGAGTGCAGAGCAAGGCGAAGCTCCTCCGCTGTGAATGGCCTGTTGTAATGCTCCAGGCCATTCGAGTGGAAAGACAGCGGAGAGCGCTCCGCCCTGCCCTTCTGGGCCAGAAACTCGGGGGAGTAAGAGGAAGACGAAGAGATGGAAGAGAAGGACTCCCCCAGAGTGTCGGCAATTGCTTTGGGATCAGCAATTGCCTGTCCATTTTGCTCCAGGATCGATAACGAGTGGGAGGTGTAGTTCCCACTCATCTTCCGGACTTTATCCCACACGACCTTAGAACTAGTCGTGCGGGTGATGGAAGACGTATACTTAATCCAAGATTCCTTCTGGCTCTGGCGTCGGACGAAGCGAGCTTTCGCCCTGGCGCGTTTGAAATTTTCAAGGTTGGGGGACGTCGGATATCTCCGAAACACCCCCCAAGCCTTGTTCTGAGCCTTACGAGCTGCGGTGCATTCTGGATTCCACCACGGTTTCGGAAAGCGAGGAAACCGTGTAGAAGTTTGAGGAATTGTTGATGCAGCTGCATCTACGATACAGTCCGTTATCTCCGCTACTGCCACATTGATTGGCTCCTGGCTGACAGAGTGGTCGTCGAGCTCAGAGAGCAGCTCGAAACCACCCCAGTCAGCCCGATCGAGCCTCCACCATGAGACGCGTGAAGGGCTGCAAGGCCCCCCACGGGAGATGGTGCACACCACGGGGAGGTGATCGCTTCCGTACGGGTTGTCCTCGACCTCCCATGTAAAGAGTGGAAGGATCGAGGAGGAGCAGATGGTGAGATCAATGGCAGTGAAAGTGCGGGTTGGGGAGTGAAAGTAAGTGCTGACACCGGTGTTCAACAGGGAGAGAGAAGGATCCAGGAGCCACTGCTCCAGGACCCCGCCCCTCCCGTTGGTGTCAGCACTGCCCCAAAGTGGACTGTGTCCGTTGAGGTCCCCCATAATGAGGAAGGGGGACGGCAGCTGCGAGACGAGATCATCAAGGTCTTCCTGGAAGACGATGCTCCCAGGTGGAAGATATACAGAGCAGACAGTCAGCGAGAACCCCACGAAGAGACGGATAGCTACCGCCTCCAAGGTGGTGGTGAGGGATACGACCTGGAATGGAGAATGGTTGCTCACGAGGATGGCGACACCCCCGCGAGCTGGACCATCTCCATCCCGGTCCCGGCGAACCAGTGAAAAGTGCCGGATCGTGGGATCTGTGACTGGCTGCAAGTATGTCTCCTGCAGGCACACACAGATGGGCTGGTGTGCCTGAAGGAGGGCCTTGATGTCGTCAAGATTCCTCTGGAATCCACGACAATTCCATTGTAGGAGTGTGGCCATCTCAGGACTTAGAAGAGTGGGCGGACGACGTGTTTCTATTCAACTTAACCGCCGCAGAGGACGGTTTAGTGAATAGGGGGCGGTCGGTATCCATGTCCTCGGAATCGTCCGAGGGGCATGGATCGGTGACCGCCCTTTGAGGTGCAGTGATTTTCTTTTTGGGCCCCGGCGGGGGCCCCTTAGGTTTCGAAGGTCTTGCTGTCTGAGGACGGGAAGGAGGAGGCCTTCCGGTGGAGGTGGAAGGCTGAGCTGCAGGAATGGAAACCGGGGTTGATGTCGAAGTCGACACCACCCTCGGTCTCGCCTGCGTGAGGAGGTACTTCGCAGCTGGCGAGAAAGACTCAGTAGGTGGTACACTGATGTCAGTCTGCACCGCAACCGAAGTCATTGGAACGATGGGCTTTCCAATGACTGCACTGGCATAGGAAACCTTGCCAGGCGGGGCAGGCGGTGCAGCAAGCTTTCTCGCCTCTGCATAAGAGATGTTATTTATGACTTTGAGGCGTTGTACCTCCTTTTCCTCTTTCCACTTCGGACAGTCGCGGGAGTACGCCGGATGTTCGCCACTACAGTTCACACAGCATGCCTTTTCTGCTGTGCAGTCAGGATCGAGATGATCCTTACTGCCACAGCGAGCACAGGTGGGCTTGCCCCTGCATGCTGTGCGGGCATGACCGTATATCTGACACTGAAAACAGCGCAGAGGGTTCGGTATATACGGCCGTACCTCACAATGTAAATAACCTGCCTTGATGGAAGAAGGCAGGCGTGGCGTGTTGAATGTCACGATTAGCACCCGGGTGGGTGTTAATTTCCCATCACGGCGTGTCGAAACCCGGTGGACCGCTGTTACTCCTTGAGGTGTGAGCTCCGAGAGGATTTCCTCCTCAGTGACTTTGAGGAGGCCCCATTCAGTGATCACACCCCGAGAGGAATTCAAAGTTTTATGGGGAGTGACTTCGACAGCCACCCCACCAATTTCTTTGACTTTCAGGAGCAGTTCAGAGTGTTTAGAACAAGCGGTCTCAACCTGCAAGTCGCCAGATCGTAAGCGCTTGACGGATTTCGGTTCTCCCGCAAGACCTTTCAAACCTTTATTCACAAAAAAAGGGGACATGTCCCCGAGCACCTGATCACCCGTGGAGTGGATGATCAGGAACTTCGGGAACGAAGACACAGACACAGAAGACGACGGCAGAGATAACTTAGACAAAGAGGAAGATGGGGGCTCATGTCGAGCCCTCTTGTTGGCGGCGATCGCATTATTATCATCATTCTCTCTCATGGTTTGTTTTGTGTGGTTCAGTGCCCGCTGTCCCCACCCTCCACGGAGCCCAACAAGGGGACGCCCAGTCAGGCGCCAGGGCTACGCAGGCACTATACCCACACAGACAGTGAGCCAAGCCCTCACAAATAAATAGAAGGAAAATAAAAAGAGAAATGTGCAGAACAAAAACGTTCTACACAAATGAAACAAAGCGTAAAATAAGAAAATTGTGAATGGCCAAACTGGCCTCACAAAGAAAAGATAACGACAAAAGGAAAATAAGTTGTGAGGAAACTTGTAAACCTGTACCCGGACCGTGGGCAAGGTTACTCACCGCTCTGCACGGTTGACCCTAGCAGGACCTGCCCACCAGCCGATTGCTCCTGGGGGGGCCACCCCAGGAGCTCCCGTTTACCGGAAGCAGAGGCCAAAGCAGTGTATAGCAGAGGCCCCGGAATCCGCTGCCCAGCCCCGCGACAGACAGGCTCCCCAATGGCAAGACGGCCAATGGGGACCACGCCAGTCATGAGCTGAGGAGAGAAGACGGGGACCCCCGAGCAACTGCCAGGATCCTCCTTTCCCGGGACACGGGTCTCCGCGCACGGCAAACACGCGGGCGAGCGTTTAGGACCCTGCGAAGGTAACCGAGCCAGCGGGAACCTTCACAGGGTGGTCCCCCTCACCACGTACAGGCGCTCACACCGAGGGGGCATAGGATGTCTATTCTATATTTCAGATTGGGTTGGGTTGTTTTACCTCTGAGCGACACTTTTTTGCACACAATGGGCTAAATGGCCAGGTCACATGGACCCCGAAGGTTCAGAGAAGGTTGGGGGAGGGGACCCACTGGAACAGCTGTTGGGAGACAGATGGTAACCTCCCGTCAAGGCCATCCAGGGAGTTCTTTAACGTGCACAGGGTATGGCTCTACCGCACTTGGGGCCACGGCTTAACGTCCCATCCGACGGACGGTGACCTTTTGAAGCCCATCGGTGTCCCCTACTGACCGTGGGCACGGCGGGGAAATTTTGCGGAGATAAATCTCAACGCTGACCCAGCTGGGACTCGAACCTGGGAACTACAGATTACAAGCCTGGCGCGCTACCGACTGAGCCACCCCCGCCCCCTATCTTTCAGAATAAACACTAAAACACAGACAAGAAAAATTGTGAAAAGGAGAGTGAAAAGTGATCAGATATCTGTGGAGACAATAAAAGAGATAAAAAGTTATATTGTAGATATATTTATGTTACCTATTTAACTTATCGTTATCATCTGAATGTTTTCCCTCGATTTTGAAAGACTCAATCGTTGTCCCAATATATAAAGGAGGTGAATATTTAGATATCGCAAATTACAGACCGATATCCTTGCTCTCAGCAAAGATTTTCGAAAAGCTACTTAAAACTAGAATTTTAAATTTCTTGAATAGAAATAAATTTTTTTCTGATCATCAGTATGGGTTTAGAAAAAATGTAGGTACTGAGGATGCTATATTACAATTGTCTTCCACAGTTACAGATCTATAAATGATAATTTGAAAACTGTTGCGCTATTTTTGGACATCAAAAAAGCGTTTGAATCGGTTTCGCATGATTTGCTGATAAAAAAAACTTGAAATGGCTGGAATTCGAGGAAATGTTTTGAAATGGTGGAAAACATATTTGAAAAATAGAATTCAAAGAGTAAAAATGGTAAACTTGTTTAGTAAGGGAATTGAACTAAAATATGGAGTTCCACAGGGTTCTGTGTTGGGGCCAATATTATTTAACGTTTTTATAAACGATCTTTGTATTCTAGAACTTAAAGGAAAAATAATAACTTTCGCTGATGATACAGCTTTGATATATGCGGCTGACAATGAGAATATTTTAATTGAAGAAATAAATGAAGACTTGGGTAATATTAGAAAATGGTTCTTAAGAAATAAATTGCTATTGAATATTAATAAAACGAAATATTTATATTTCAACTTAAAACGTAATAAAGTCGATAAGTTAAAAAATAAATTATTAAATCATTCTGTAAACTGTTTAAGGACATCAGTGTACATGTGAAGCAATTGAAAGAGTAGAATATTATAAATATTTGGGCGTATATATAGACAGTCAGTTAAATTGGAATGAACATATTAATGATTTGATAAAAAAATTAATGCAATAATTCCAAAATTGTTTTATATTAGAAATTTTATGAATCTTACTTTTTGAAAGCTTATATATAATGCTTGGGTTAAGTCATATTTAAGTTATTGAATAATATCTTGGGGAGGAATGTTTTATAGTAATATTAAATCCTTAGTTACTATTCAAAATAGAGTAATTAGATGTGTATTAAGAAAAAGATATATGATAGTATTAAATATTTTTATAATGATCTTCAAATTTTACCACTACGGAAAATGTATGTTTATAATATGATCTTATATTTAAAAATGCACTATAGAGAAAGTGACATTAAAAATGTAATGCAGAATACCAGAACAAGTGCACATATTAATTTCATTGTACCACTTCCGAAGAAAACTATTACGCAAAAACATTATATATTTTTGGCGCCTAAAATATTTAACAGTTTACCTGAAACTATAAAGGATGAAATAAATTCTTTTACGTTTTCTCGAAAACTAAGAGATTGGATTTGTAATATAGATGATATAGAAAAATTTCTTTGGGTTGGAGTTTGGATTGGATTGGATTGTTTTACCTCTGAGCGGCACTTTTTTGCACACCATGGGCTAAATGGCCAGGCCACAAGGGCCCCGAAGGCTCAGAGAAGGTTGGGGGAGGGGACCCACTGGAACAGCTGTTGGGAGACAGATGGTAGCCTCCCGTCAAGGCCATCCAGCATGTTCTTTAACGTGCACAGGGTATGGCTCTCCCGCACACGGGGCCACGGCTTAACGTCCCATCCGACGGACGGCGGCCTTTTCAAGCCCAGCGGTGTCCCCTACTGACCGTGGGCAGGGCGGGGAATTTTGCGGAGATAAATCTCAACGCTGACCCAGCTGGGACTCGAACCTGGGAACGACAGATTACGAGCCTGGCGCGCTACCGACTGAGCCACCCCCGCCCCTTAGGTTGGAGGGTTTTCCCCTATATTTCTGATTGTAAAATTTTCTTTTCATTTGTTTGCTCTTTAGGATGTTAAATTTTTTAATAAAAATTGGTGTATTTATAGTTTATTATTGATTCTGTTACTATGTTGTTGATGTAACCATGACAGAAAATATTAATATGGTAATATACTTAAAATGTTGTTTCTAATGTTTATATATGTTTTTTTACTTTAACCTTATACTCCGCGTGCGAGTCTATGAACTCTTGTGGAGTTGTAGATTTCCAAAATTTTTGTAAATACTTATATTGTATCAAAATTTAATATCAATGGAAATAAAGGATACTACTACTACTTTTAAAACTTTTCGACAGTAAATATTAAAACCATTTTAGACGATAACAGTTTTTAAAACTCTATGTCTGTATGGAGTGTGTGCAAATGGTATGTGTTGAATTGGAATAAGCAATTAATTTTAGAATAAATGAAATTATGTTAGAAATCACCAAAGACAATTAAACTGTGCATAAGCAACGACGATGAACGCTTTCCTGATTTGTTCGATTTTTTTTTAAACTAAGAGATTATTGAGCTTTTACCCTTAATTATTTTTTTCTGGTTTGATGGCAAAGGATTTATCGAATCTTACCTCTGAGCGCCACTTTTCTGCACATAATGGGTTAAATGGCCAGGTCACAAGGACCATGCGGGCTCAGAGAAGGTTGAAAGAAGGGCAGCTGTTAGGAGACAGATGGTAGCCTCCCGTCAAAGCCATCCAGCATGTTCTTAAAGTGCACAGAGTATGGCTCTTCCGCTCACGGGGCCATGGCTCTATCTCCCATCTGATATAAGACTGCCTTTCCAAACTCGTAGACGTCCCCTACTGGCCTAGGGCAGGGTGGGGATTTAGAGGAGATAAATCTCGCTTGCACAGGTGGGACTCGAACCTGGGAACTGCAGATTAGGAGCCTGGAGCGCCACCGACTGAGCCAATTCCCCCCTCCCTGCCCTCATCCACATGATGAATGAAAGCCAGTTTTTATTATTTGACTCTGTACATTTACTTTAATCAGTAAGGGTAGGGAAGTAACTGTTTGAAACGATTGGGAGCAGAATTTATTTACACAAACTTTGACGATTTTGATAATACGTACAACCATACGTGTTATTACGATTACATTGTGAGAGTATTCTCAACTCAAATGGAAACATTTGTTTCAAAAATCATATAAAAATGGTAACGAACAAATTGTGTTTCCTACAGTGTCTACGGGAAGTTCATTATATTTCTCAATAGGCCCATAAATCCCTGATATAACAAATCATCATCATCATCATCCTCAAGCAGCCATGGGCTACGGAGGTCCAACCAGACCGTGCAATTTAGTTCTCCAAGCAAGTCTATCCTGAGCTACATCTACTGCATCTGGCCACTGCACACCAATTCTAACAAGGTCCTGTTTGACATTGTCAGCCCACCGCATCCTAGGTCTCCCCTTCTTTCTGAGGCCTTTAGGCACACTGTTCATAACCCTATTCGCCAATCTATAATTATTCATACGGGCAACATGGCCAAACCAACGGAGTCTCTCTCTGCACAATATGCTGCTTAAAGGAGGTTGCAAACTCCTTTGCCTAACCTCATCATTAGTTACAAAGTTGAACCACCTAATGCCCAAGATACTGCGTAAGCATCTGGAATCAAAAGCATCTAGTTTCCGGTAAAAAAAATACTCCCTCAAGCAGCTGATTGCCACGAGGTCTGACTGGAGCCTGTCAGATTAAGTTTAAAAACTTGAAGATTTAATCACCATTAAATTTACCATTCCCACTGATTTAACACTAACCTGCATCTCCTGTTCGTTTCCCATAACTGTCCTGTCGTAGTAAACTCGTGCCATCATATGACTGCCATGAACTGGTAGGAACAATAGTAGGAGAGAGCTCATGGTGCACGAGAGCAGAATCCATGCCGTTAGTCCTGTTAATTGGTGACAAAGACGGGAGTGGTTTGCATTCGTCTGTGATTTGGCCCCACTGATACACAGAAACGGGATTTAGCCCTTGAACTGTGGCTGAGGAAGCAAGGTAAGTTACTGGATACATCTTGGCATAAAGCGGTGGTGTACCAGGAGAAGACTCAGGCCTGTACGGCTCCAATGGCAGAAGACTTGGCATACTTGAATCGGTTACGTGAGGCAGTTGATCGTAGTCCTTGCTTCCAAAATCGGAAGGCGATGTTGCGGGATCTTCACGTTCGATTTTCACTTCGCGTGGAACACTGTGATTTTGGGGAGAACATGACAAAGACCTTCCCGCATCTGTTCTTAATCCTAACCAAGTATCTGAAGCATCTGTCATTTCGTGTTTTATCATTTGTCACGCCAGATGTTAGCTACTTCTCTATGAAGAATATTGGCAGATATCAATCCGTAGATGGTCCAACAGGGCCTGAAAAATACGTTATATTTAGTTCATTGACCATGCATCGATCACCATAAAACATATAAATTTCACTGTACAGCAAAAAGAAACGAAAGAAATAGCTTAAAACTACTAACAGTTGTCGAATGTCTTATTTTCAGTATTTTAAGTAACTCACGCATTTAATTACTTGCTGTTGCATACATAAAACTGGATAAATTATAGCTCTGAAATATGCTTAAAACAATGTAGAAAATTGCATATGATTAGCTTCTTAAGCTTCTCCATAACGGTTTCAAAGGTCTGGCTTTCACCGATATAGCTAGCAAATAGATCGAGTTTATAGGTATGCCCTTTTGTTAGTCTTTAAAAAAAAATAAATACCCCCTCAAGCAGCTGCTTGCCACAGAGGTCTGACAGGAGCCTGTCAGTTTATATGCCATAGTAGAAGGTCTGAGAGGATGACAGGACCTCAGCAGAAAACAACACAAACAGCCATGCCTTACCCAGGGCTCGATCTTTATCGTAACAAAAATATTAAATTCACAAGCTTCAGGTTCTTTGGTTCAGGATTCCAAATGGCCCAGGATAGTTAAAAAAAACGGACACAATTTACTTGTAGAAATCCTGTAATATTTATATTCTTACACATAAAAAAAATCAAACATTTTAGCTGTGAGAAAAAAATGCATTAATAGAGAAATAAACACGCATGCAACAATTTCTGAATTATTGTAATTTAATTTGACAGCTTTGTTGTTTCAAAACCACTTATAAGAAGCGAATAATCATTATACAACGCGCACTGCAGGGATCGCCAAACATAATTTGCAAAAGAATCCTAAACGAAATAGTTTTTGTTTTTCTTTGCTTTTGTTGTTGACTAGACCCAATTACTGCATTGAAAATGAAAAACTATTCATAAAAAAATATTAAATGATACTTACATGCTGACAAAGTTTAAAATAAATATATTTCAACTGCTTTTTATCTGAACGAAGTCCTCTAGTATCCAAACGTAGGTAACAGCTCAAGCAAGCACATTGGGGTTATAGTTTCAAACTAAATCAGTAGTAGAAATGTACGACACAGGAGGCATATTCGAAATCTTCAGGCTAAGCTCAGAATTCATCTTTTAGTTGTAAGCCGTGTTTATAGCAAGACTACTAGCGACAGGAAGCTTACTAGAAGCTCTACTTCCTGTTGCCCACGCCTGGGAAGGAAACTGGGAACATGAGGAACATTGGTGGTCCATGCGGTTGCATAGAGATTAGTTTTTTGTTCTCTTTTGCATCCGGATAACAAAGGAAGAATGCTTGTGGTATAACAATATTAGGTCCTGTTCCTTTCCATTCTATATGAGTACACCGCCATACTGGGCACTTATGCAAAAAGGGTAACTTTATAGTTCATTTTTAAGATGAAACATGGCAACGTGCAATTTTACGTTCAAAAGAGTAGGTTCTCCAAGAAGCCGCGAAATTGAAAAATATAAGTATTCATATCAGTGGCGTCGACAGCAGGGTCAGGGAAGCGAGAATATAAAAAGGATATTACCACACATTCCAAATCAAATAATTTTAAACTGATTATACAAATTTATTTTGCATTTAAAATCAAAACACAAGAAAGATATAGTTTTACAATAAGTATGCGTGAGAGAGGAGATGCAATATACCAATCCTCAAAACAAAAAAGCTCATTATTCTTTGGCTACCTTTTCTATGTGTCTCACGGTCTGGCCACTAGGGTTTCAATCGCGTATTAAAATATTGACTGGTTAAGAAGCTACTTATTTCAGAGGAAAGCTCTTGTAAGAAGTAAATGGTAGTATATCAGATGAACATTTTTATTTACAGAGGTGTGCCTCAAGGTTCGATTTTTGGTCCGATCCTTTTCCTACTTTACATTAACGACTTAGCAAAGTTACACATTAATTCAAAGATGTTATTATATGCTGATGATACGAGTATTATCGATTTCAACCAAGATTCTGCAAGCCTGATTAGCAGTGTTAACTACTCTCTAAATATTATATCTGAATGGTGCAGACATAAAAATTTATTAATAAATGTCAAGAAATCCAAATACATGATTTATAAAAATAAAACAAAAATATCGATGAGAAATGTTTTGATGTGAAGATTAATGAAATTAAGCTAAAGAGATGCACTGAATATAAATTCTTAGGAATAGGCATCGATGAAAATCTGGTCATTTCACGTAAAGCAGCTGAGAATCACTCTGTCGAGGAATATTGGTAGGATTGGTAAAATATGTCATCTGGTTAACAAACAAATTTTGACAAATTTATACTACTCTTTCATTTATTCTTATATAACATATAGAATCTTAGTCTGGGGTAATACTTTTGACTATAATCTGAATGCTATATATCGTCTTCAGAAAAGAATTGTTAGATATATTGTTGGTAAAAGATATTATGATCCCGTGGCACATTTATTTTCTGAGGTTAAAATTCTTAATGTCTATAATAATTACAAACTGATATCAAGAAACTTTGTGTATTCGATTACAATGAGATTGATTAAATTGGATAGATTTAAAGACTATTTTCAGAGTCTTTCGAATTTTCATAATTATGAAACACGTCATAGAGAGGATCTGAGTATATCTATGTGTCGATTGTCAATTGGGCAGAGATCTATCAATAAGCATCAGCTTACTATGCTCTCCTTTTTTGTTTCGCCTTTCCTATTAAACACCAATATTTAATATGATTGTTATTTACCTTTTCTGATGCAATTGAAATTTCTCAGCTATTTCACTTCTCAATTTTTCTCATGTATATATTAATTGTTATTAGATAATTATGCTATGTAAATGTATATTGTATTGACTGGCGGAATAAAATAAAGATTATTATTATTATTGCTTTAATGCTGTTTCCTCTAACTGTGTGATAAATCCATAATGATTCGTACCCATGGAAGGGGATAATCGGTAGGGGTCATTTCATTCTCTAATGCCTTGTTCTCCTTAGTCTGTAAATTAACTACACTTAGAAGTTACAGCATATTGGAACGTAGCAGCTTTTTCTTATGACAGAGTAGGAGTGCATTTTTGTTGTCAGTTTTCATACTACATTACCGGATAGGAGTGTATTTCTATATCATTTCTTTTGGCTAATGGCCGAGTGGTTAGCGCGCTTGGTAACTGATCTAAGGGACCTGGGTTCGAGCCCTGGGTAAGGCATGGATGTATGTGTCGTTTTTCTGCTGAGGTCCTGCCATACTCTCAGATCTTCTACTTGGCATATAAACTGACAGGCTCCTGTCAGGCCTCTGTGGCAAGCAGCTGCTTGAGGGGTATTTTTTTATATATATCGGTGGCCTCATCAATCGTCTTATAGCAGTGCTACTCAAATGTGGTCCGTGAACTCTTTGTTACCGGTCCTCGACGAGATAAGTACAGAAATTGAGAGTAAGCGTTTAGAAACTTTTATAGCAATTTGACATTGCAGCGACATCCAAATGCGTTGATCAGTTGGTTGGTTGGTTGGTTGTTTGGGTTTTAATGGCGCATTAGCAACTAAGGCTATAATGCGCCATACGAATGTCCAGAAGAAAAAAAGATAAAAGTCGTGTAACCCTTAACCGAATTTTAAAAGAAATCACAAACATATACTAAGAATGTAAAGCAATAAAGGAAACATAATTGATAACAAGAAACAAATGTATAAATAAGTTATAAATATAAATGTAACCCAGGTGTAAGCAACCTGGGTTAAATATTGGAATAAAACTATATTCGAGTAAAATATCCTGTAAAAAGTAAAAATTCAAATACAGCGTTAAAACAACAATGATCAGCTAACAAATGTCCGAGTGTAAGAGGCTCGGACGTAAAATCATGAAAATTAAAAAACAAACGCCTTTCAAAGTTAAAACATGGACACGATATTAAAATGTGTTTGATGGTTAAAATGGTGTCACAAAACTCACACTTAGGTACGTTGTCCGCCCGTAAGAGAAACGAATGTGTAATAAACGAATGACCTAAGCGGAGCCGAGCAAGTACAACTTCCTCCTTGCGATTCCTGCGGTAACAAGACTGCCATGGTTTGATGATAGGTTTGATCTCAAAGAGCTTGTTCGTAAGCTGTTCCGACCAAGATCTCTGCCACCGTGCCCAGAGCTCGATGGTAAAACGCTGCCGGAAATCCAGATATGGAACCGGCAACGGAGAGTCGGACAGGGGTGTGGCTGACTTGGCAGCAGCATCTGCCAAGTCATTGCCCCTGATACCGACGTGACCGGGCACCCAACAGAAATGGATGGTGGTGGTGGCTGCCAGACGATGTAGCTGCTGGCGGATCTTAGTAAGAACAGGGTGAGGCCGATGCCTCACCGAGATCAAAGCCTGTAGCGAGCTAAGCGAGTCGGTGTAAAGCACACACCGACGATGATGCTTAGTCGCCACGTGGTCCAAGGCGAGGCTGATAGCGTGCAACTCTGCAGTGAAGATGGAACACTGCAGTGGGATCTGGTCTGCAATGATTACATCACAGCAGACCATGGCCGATCCCACCGAAGTGCCGGACTTCGAGCCATCTGTAAAGACAGGCAAGAAGTCCGGGTGCTCAGCACGATGGCTGGCAAAGAGTTGCCGGTACACACAGTCGGGTGTAAAGGCCTTCCCCGTCCTGCACAGGGAAAAATCGCAGGTAGGGGAAACAGCGAGCCATGGTGGAAGTGGCTCAGCTGTCGACTGTGCAACGCTATCGAGACTGGTGTTGATGTCTCTGAGGTAGCCTCGGACTCGCAAACCAAAAGGACGAATGGCAGTCGGCCGATTATTGTAAAGCATTTCCCACTTCGGACTGAAAACGCAGTCCCAAGTGGGATGGCCAGGCAGGGATCGCAATTTAGAAGCATATTGTAGGGACAACTGCTGACGGCGAAGAGATAAAGAAGGTTCGTCGGTCTCAACGTAAAGACTCTGGACCGGTGAGGTGCGGAAGGCTCCCGTGCAAACACGGAGAGCCTGATGATGGAGGGGGTCCAGCACCTTCACCACCGAATCCCGGGCCGAATCGTACACCTGGGATCCATAGTCCAGTTTCGATCGGACAAGTGCACGGTACAGGCGGAGCAAAGAACATCGGTCCGCCCCCCAAGAGAGGGAGGAGAGGACCTTGACGATGTTCAATGCCCGCGTGCACTTGGACCTGAGATGACGTATGTGAGATAAAAAGGTCAATTTCCGATCGAATATGAGACCGAGAAACTTGGTCTCCGCCACAACTGGAATGATGTTACCCCCGAGCCGCAGCTCGGGATCCAGATGAAGATTACGCTTGTGGCAAAAGTGCACACAAGCGGTCTTCTGTGGGGAGAACCGAAACCCGTTTGCCCAAACCGAAAGATTGTTCAGGGCAATTTGCAGTTGTCTTTCAATGACCCTCATGCTGGACGATGAGCAAAAGATGCTAAAGTCATCAACATAGAGGGCATTGCCTACTGATGGAGGAAGTTGTCTAGTTATAGAATTAATCTTGACAGCGAAAAGCGTAACACTCAGAACGCAGCCTTGTGGCACCCCCTGTTCTTGGGGGTACGGCCGCGACAGAGTGTTACCGACACGGACACGAAAAGAACGTGTCGAGTTGGAGATGAAGATCGGCATGTGACCTCTCAATCCGAAGCTGTGGAGGTCACGAAGAATGCCGAATCTCCAAGCCGTGTCGTACGCTTTTTCGATGTCGAAGAAAATGGACACCAGGTGCTCTCTACGTAAAAAGGAATTCCTGATCGCCGATTCGAGGCGGATCAGGTGGTCTAAAGTAGACCGGTGCCTGCGAAAGCCACACTGGGTGTTGGAAAGAAGGCCGTGATGTTCTAAATACCAGATGAGTCTGGCATTTACCATTCTTTCCAACACCTTGCACACGCAGCTCGTCAATGCGATTGGACGATAATTGGAAGGAATCTTGGGATCTTTGCCTGGCTTGGGGAAGGCCAAGACAATGGCCTCCCGCCAGGAGTCCGGAAACTGCTCCTCGAGAAAAATGCGATTGAAGAGATGGAGCAGCCGATCCTTACTCGATGGTGAAAGATGTTGGAGCATGGCATAATGGACATTGTCCGGCCCGACAGCAGAGGCACGAGAAGAGTGCAGAGCAAGGCCAAGCTCCTCCGCTGTGAATGGCCTGTTGTAAGGCTCCAGGCCATTCGAGTGGAAAGACAGCGGAGAGCGTTCTGCCCTGCCCTTCTGGGCCAGAAACTCGGGGGAGTAAGAAGAAGAAGAAGAGATGGAGGAGAACGACTCCCCCAAAGTATCGGCAATTGCTTTGGGATCAGCAATTGCCTGTCCATTGTGCTCCAGGACCGATAACGAGTGGGACGTGTAGTTCCCACTCATCTTCCGGACTTTATCCCACACGACCTTAGAACTAGTCGTGCGGGTGATAGAAGATGTATACTTGATCCAAGATTCCTTCTGGCTCTGGCGTCGGACGAAACGAGCTTTCGCCCTGGCGCGTTTGAAATTTTCGAGGTTGGGGGTTGTCGGATATCTCCAAAACACCCCCCAAGCCTTGTTCTGAGCCTTACGAGCTGCGGTGCAATCTGGATTCCACCACGGTTTCGGAAAGCGAGGAAACCGTGTAGAAGTTTGAGGAATTGTTGATGCAGCTGCATCTACGATACAGTCCGTTATCTCCGCTACTGCCACATTGATTGGCTCCTGGCTGACAGAGTGGTCATCGAGCTCAGAGAGCAGCTCGAAACCACCCCAGTCAGCCCGATCGAGCCTCCACCGCGAGACGCGTGAAGGGCTGCAAGGCCCCCCACGGGAGATGGTGCACACCACGGGGAGGTGATCGCTTCCATAAGGGTTGTCCTCGACCTCCCATGTAAAGAGTGGAAGGATCGAGGAGGAGCAGATGGTGAGATCAATGGCAGTGAAAGAGCGGGTTGGGGAGTGAAAGTAAGTACTGACACCAGTGTTCAACAGGGAGAGAGAAGGATCCAGGAGCCACTGCTCCAAGACCCCACCCCTCCCGTTGGTGTCAGCACTGCCCCAAAGTGGACTGTGTCCGTTGAGGTCCCCCATAATGAAAAAGGGGGACGGCAGCTGCGAGACGAGATCATCAAGGTCTTCCTGGAAGACGATGCTCCCAGGTGGAAGATATACAGAGCAGACAGTCAGCGAGAACCCCACGAAGAGACGGGTGGCTACCGCCTCTAAGTTGGTGGTGAGGGGTACGACCTGGAAAGGAGAATGGTTGCTCACGAGGATGGCGACACCCCCGCGAGCTGGACCATCTCCATCCCGGTCCCGGCGAACCAGTGAAAAGTGCCGGATCGTGGGATCTGTGACTGGCTGCAAGTATGTCTCCTGCAGGCACACACAGATGGGCTGGTGTGCCTGAAGGAGGGCCTTGATGTCGTCTAGATTCCTCTGGAATCCACGACAATTCCATTGTAGGAGTGTGGCCATCTCAGGACTTAGAAGAGTGGGCGGACGACGTGTTCCTATTCAACTTAACCGCCGCAGAGGACGGTTTAGTGAATAGGGGGCGGTCAGTATCCATGTCCTCGGAATCGTCCGAGGGGCATGGATCGGTGACCGCCCTTTGAGGAGGAGTGACGATTTTCTTTTTTGGCCCCGGTGGGGGCCCCTTCGGTTTGGAAGGTCTTGCTGTCTGAGGACGGGAAGGAGGAGGCCTTCCGGTGGAGGTGGAAGGCTGAGCTGCAGGAATGGAAACCGGGGTTGATGTCGAAGTCGACACCACCCTCGGTCTCGCCTGCGTGAGGAGGTACTTCGCAGCTGGCGAGAAAGACTCAGTAGGTGGTACACTGATGTCAGTCTGCACCGCAACCGAAGTCATTGGAACGATGGGCTTTCCAATGACTGCACTGGCATAGGATACCTTGCCAGGTGGGGCGGGCGGTGCAGCAAGCTTTCTCGCTTCAGCATACGAGATGTTATTCACGACTTTGAGGCGTTGTACCTCCTTTTCCTCCTTCCACTTCGGACAGTCGCGGGAGTACGCCGGATGTTCGCCACTGCAGTTCACACAGCATGCCTTTTCTGCTGTGCAGTCAGGATCGAGATGATCCTTACTGCCACAGCGAGCACAGGTGGGCTTGCCCCTGCATGCTGTGCGGGCATGACCGTATATCTGACACTGAAAACAGCGCAGAGGGTTTGGGATATACGGCCGAACCTCACAATGTAAATAACCTGCCTTGATGGAAGTAGGCAGGCGTGGCGTGTTGAATGTAACAATTAACACCCGGGTGGGTGTTAATTTCCCATCACGGCGTGTCGAAACCCGGTGGACCGCTGTTACTCCTTGAGGTGTGAGCTCTGAGAGGATTTCCTCCTCAGTGACTTTGAGGAGGCCCCACTCGGTGATCACACCCCGAGAGGAATTCAAAGTTTTATGGGGAGTGACTTCGACAGCCACCCCACCAATTGCTTTAACTTTCAGGAGTAGTTCAGAATATTTTGAACAAGCGGTCTCAACCTGCAAGTCGCCAGATCGTAAGCGCTTGACGGATTTCGGCTCTCCCGCAAGACCTTGTAAACCTTTGTTAACAAAAAAAGGGGACATGTCCCCGAGCACCTGATCACCCGTGGAGTGGATGATCAGGAACTTCGGGAACGAAGACACAGACACAGAAGACGACGGCAGAGATAACTTAGACAAAGAGGAAGATGGGGGCTCATGTCGAGCCCTCTTGTTGGCGGCGATCGCATTATTATCATCATTCTCTCTCATGGTTTGTTTTGTGTGGTTCAGTGCCCGCTGTCCCCACCCTCCACGGAGCCCAACAAGGGGACGCCCAGTCGGGCGCCAGGGCTACGCAGGCACTATACCCACACAGACAGTGAGCCAAGCCCTCACAAATAAATAGAAGGAAAATAAAAAGAGAAATGTGCAGAACAAAAACGTTCTACACAAATGAAACAAAGCGTAAAATAAGAAAATTGTGAATGGCCAAACTGGCCTCACAAAGAAAAGATAACGACAAAATGAAAATAAGTTGTGAGGAAACTTGTAAACCTGTACCCGGACCGTGGGCAAGGTTACTCACCGCTCTGCACGGTTGACCCTAGCAGGACCTGCCCACCAGCCGATTGCTCCTGGGGGGGGCCACCCCAGGAGCTCCCGTTTACCGGAAGCAGAGGCCAAAGCAGTGTATAGCAGAGGCCCCGGAATCCGCTGTTCAGCCCCGCGACGGACAGGCTCCCCAATGGCAAGACGGCCAATGGGGACCACGCCAGTCATGAGCTGAGGAGAGAAGACGGGGACCCCCGAGCAACTGCCAGGATCCTCCTTTCCCGGGACACGGGTCTCCGCGCACGGCAAACACGCGGGCGAGCGTTTAGGACCCTGCGAAGGTAACCGAGCCAGCGGGAACCTTCACAGGGTGGTCCCCCTCACCACGTACAGGAGCTCACACCGAGGGGGCGCGTTGATCAGTAGATTCGTCTCATTGAACAGAGCATAGACAATTCGGGAGTTGTCGAACTCGCGTGTTGAGTCGCATGCAGCACGTTAGAACGTGATATCTTAAGATAAATTTGTCAACTGTAACCCAAAAATGTAAAAAATTCTGGGAAAATGTAAGTATTTATTTGCTTTTATGACTTGTTATTTTACAATCATTTTAATCAAGCCTGCTTTTTAGTATATAGCTTAACATTATTAGCCAAATTAGGGAGTGGGGAGGGGGTGCCCAGTCGGTAGCGTGCCAGGCTCCTAATCTGTAGTTCCCAGGTTCAAGTCCCAGCTGGGTCAGCGTTGAGATTTATCTCCGCAAAATTCCCGCCCTGCCCACGGTCGATAGGGGACACCGATGGGCTTGAAAAGGCCGCCGTCCGTTGGATGGGACGTTAAGCCGTGGCCCCGTGTGCGGGAGAGCCATACCCTGTGCACGTTAAAGTACACGATGGATGGCCTTGACAGAAGGCTACCATCTGTCTCCCAACAGCTGTTCCAGTGGGTCCCCTCCCCCAACCTTCTCTGAGCCTTCGGGGTCCATGTGACCTGGCCATGGTGTGCAAAAAAGTGCCGCTCAGAGGTAAAAACAACCCACAACAACAACCCAAATTAGGGAAGTAAAATTGCACCACTTATTTTTAGCCCTAATTTACAAATGACAAAAAAAGGTTCATTGAACTTTTTTGTCAAGGAAAGACACCTTTTCTGAATGCGACAGTAGTAGTAAACCAAATGATGACGATGGAAGTGATTCGAAGAAATGAACACCAAAAGAGTTCGTACTAGTTTTACACGGAAGTAAGATCCCTCATATATTGAATTCGGTTTTGTAGCCATAATTGATGGTGAAGTGCTAAAACCATAATGTGTTATTTGCGGAGACGTACTGGCTACTGAAGCAATGAATCCATCAAAACTTAAGTGGCATTTCCATACAAAATGAAAAGAATTCTTTGAAGGAAATAGTATTGAATTAAAAAAACCCCAGAAGCAGATATTTAATATATCACATATAAACATTAGTAACTGGCTAATGATATGGAAGACCATTGGTTGGTTGGTTGGTTGTTTGGGGTTTATTGGCGCAACAGCAACTAGGGCTATATTGCGCCAAACAAACGATAAAAAGGGATAAAAGTCGCATAACCCACAACCAAAATTAAAATGAACACAAACAAAACAGCACAAAACGACAAGTAAAAAGACTAAAAAGTAACAACAAGTGTAGAAGTTAACAATAAAAATGGGTGTATAGGACCTATTTAAAACCACAAACAAGAGTAAAACCAGGAAACAGGGTAAAAATCAAATACGTGTAAAATAACCAGTAAAACGTAAAAAGTCGAAAACAGGAGTTAAAAACGATTCATCAGATAAAAGATGGCTGAGTGTAAGAGGCTCAGCCATAAAATTGTGGAAGGTAAAATACATTCTGCGTTCAAGATTAAAAGCAAGACAATGAATTAAAATATGTTTAACAGTTAAAATGGTGTCACAAAACTCGCACTTAGGTACTGCGTCCGCCTTAAGTAGAAAAGAGTGAGTTAAAAACGAGTGACCTAAGCGGAGCCGAGCAAGGACAACTTCCTCCTTACGATTCCTGCGAAAACAAGACTGCCACGGTTTGACAATGGGCTTGATCTCGAAGAGCTTGTTAGCAACCTGTTCAGACCAAGATCTCTGCCACTGTGCCCGGAGCTCGATGGAGAAACGCTGCCGGAAATCCACATATGGAACCGGCAACGGAGAGACGGACAGGGGCGTGGCTGACTTGGCAGCAGCATCTGCCAAGTCATTGCCCCTGATCCCGACATGACCGGGCACCCAACAGAAGAGAATCGTGGTGGTGGCTGCCAGACGATGGAGCTGCTGGCGGATCTTGGAGAGAACAGGGTGAGGCCGATGCCTCACTGAGATCAAAGCCTGTAGCGAGCTAAGCGAGTCGGTGTAAAGCACACACCGACGATGATGCTGAGCTGCTATATGGTCCAAGGCAATGCTGATAGCATGCAACTCAGCAGTGAAGATGGAACACTGCAGTGGGATCTGGTCTGCAATGATTACATCACAGCAGACCATGGCTGATCCCACAGAAGTGCCGGACTTCGAGCCATCTGTGAAGACAGACAAGAAGTCCGGGTGCGCAGCACGATGGCTGGCAAAGAGTTGCCGGTACACACAGTCGGGTGTAAAGGCCTTCCCCGTCCTGCACAGGGAAAAATCGCAGGAAGGGGAAACAGCGAGCCAAGGTGGAAGTGGCTCAGCTGTCGACTGTGCGATGCTATCGATACTGGTGTTGATGTCTCGCAGGTAACCTCGGACACGCAAACCGAAAGGACGAATGGCAGTCGGCCGATTCTGGTATAACATTTCCCACCTGGGACTGAAAACGCAGTCCCAAGTGGGATGGCCTGGAAGGGATCGCAATTTTGATGCATACTGCAGGGACAACTGCTGACGGCGAATAGATAAAGATGGTTCATCGGTCTCAACGTAGAGACTCTGGACCGGCGAAGTGCGGAAGGCCCCCGTGCACACACGGAGGGCCTGATGATGGAGTGGGTCCAGCACCTTCACCACCGAATCCCGGGCGGAGCCATACACCTGGGATCCGTAGTACAGTTTCGACCGGACAAGAGCACGGTAAAGGCGGAGCAAAGAACATCGGTCCGCCCCCCAAGAGAGGGAGGAGAGGACCTTGATGATGTTCAATGCCCGCGTGCACTTGGACCTGAGATGTCGAATATGTGGTAAAAAGGTCAATTTCCGGTCGAAGATGAGACCGAGAAACTTGGTCTCCGCCACAACTGGAATGATGTTACCCCCGAGCCGCAGCTCGGGGTCCAGATGAAGATTACGCTTGCGGCAAAAGTGCACACAAGCGGTCTTCTGTGGGGAGAACCGGAACCCATTCGCCGTCGCCCAAACCGAGAGATTGTTCAGGGCAGTTTGCAGTTGTCGTTCAATGACCCTCATGCTGGACGATGAGCAAAAGATGCTAAAGTCGTCAACATAAAGGGCATTGCCTACAGTCGGAGGAAGTTGCCGTGTAATGGAATTTATCTTGACAGCAAAAAGCGTAACACTCAGGACGCAGCCTTGAGGCACCCCCTGTTCTTGGGGGAAAGGCCGCGATAGAGTGTTGCCGACACGAACTCTAAAAACACGAGAAGATAAAAAGTTTGCAATGAAGATCGGCATGTGACCTCGCAAGCCGAAGCTGTGAAGGTCACGAAGAATGCCGAATCTCCATGCCGTGTCGTACGCTTTTTCGATGTCGAAGAAAACTGACACCAGGTGCTCTCGACGTAAAAAAGAATTCCTGATCGCCGATTCAAGGCGGATCAGGTGGTCTACAGTAGACCGATGCCTGCGAAAGCCACACTGGGTGTTGGAAAGAAGGCCGTGATGTTCCAAATACCAGGCCAGCCTGGTATTTACCATCCTTTCCAACACCTTGCAGACGCAGCTCGTCAATGCAATTGGACGATAATTCGAAGGAATCTTGGGATCTTTGCCCGGCTTAGGGAAGGCCAAGACGATGGCCTCCCGCCAGGAGTCCGGAAACTGCTCCTCGATGAAAATACGGTTGAAGAGTCGGAGCAGTCGATCCTTACTCAATGGTGAGAGATGTTGGAGCATGGCATAATGGACATTGTCTGGCCCCACAGCAGATGCACGAGAAGTGTGCAGAGCATGGCGAAGCTCCTCCGCTGTGAATGGCCTGTTGTAAGACTCCAGGCCATTCGAATGGAAGGACAGCGGAGAGCGTTCAGCCCTGCTCTTCTGGGCCAGAAACTCGGGGGAGTACGAGGAAGATGAGGAGATGGAGGAGAATGACTCCCCCAGAGTGTCGGCAATTGCACGAGGATCAGCAATTGCCTGTCCATTGTGCTCCAGGATCGATAATGAGTGGGACGTGTACTTCCCACCCATCTTCCGGACCTTATCCCACACGACCTTAGAACTGGTCGTGCGTGTGATGGAAGATGTATATTTCTTCCAAGATTCCTTCTGGCTCTGGCGCCGGACGAAACGGGCTTTCGCCCTGGCGCGTTTGAATGCTTCGAGGTTGGGGGACGTCGGATATCTCCGAAACACCCCCCAAGCCTTGTTCTGAGCCTTACGAGCTGCGGTGCAGTCGGGATTCCACCACGGTTTTGGGAACCGTGGAAACCGAGTCGAGGTCTGAGGAATAGTAGAGGCAGCTGCATGGACGATGCAGTCCGTCAACTCCGCCACTGCAACATTGATGGGCTCCTGGCTGACAGAGTGCTCATCGAGCTCAGACAAGAGCTCGAAGCCACTCCAATCAGCCCGATCAAGCCTCCACCGGGAGACACGCGAAGGGCTGCAAGGCCCCCCCCACGAGAGATGGTACACACCACGGGGAGGTGATCGCTTCCGTAGGGATTGTCCTCGACCTCCCATGTAAAGAGTGGAAGGATCGAGGAGGAGCAGATGGTGAGGTCAATGGCAGTGAATGTGCGGGTTGGGGTGTGAAAGTAGGTACTGACACCGGTGTTCAACAGGGAGAGCGATGGATCCAGGAGACACTGCTCCAAGACCCGGCCCCTCCCGTTGGTGTCAGCACTGCCCCAGAGCGGACTGTGGCCGTTGAAGTCCCCCATGATGAGAAAGGGGGACGGCAGCTGCGAGACGAGGTCATCAAGGTCATCCCGGAAAACTATGCTTCCGGGTGGGAGATAGACAGAACAGACAGTCAACGAAAATCCCACAAAGAGGCGGATGGCAACCGCCTCTAAATTTGTGGTGATGGGAATGACCTGGAATGGAGAATGGTTGCTCACGAGGATGGCAACACCCCCGTGAGCTGGACCATCTCCATCCCGGTCCCGGCGAATGAGAGAAAAGTGCCGGATAGTGGGATTGTTGGCTGTCTGCAAGAATGTCTCCTGAAGGCACACGCAAAGGGGTTGGTGTGCCATCAGGAGGACCTTGATGTCGTCAATATTCCTCTGGAATCCACGACAGTTCCATTGAAGGAGTGTGGCCATCTCAGGTCTTAGAAGTGGCGGACGACTTGCGATTTATTTTAACCGTCGCCAGCGATGGTTTTGGAAAATTGGGGCGGTCGGTGTCCATGTCCTCGGAGTCGTCCGAGCAACACGGATCAGAGACCGCCGAACGAGGAGGTAAAATTTTCTTTTTGGGCCCCGGCGGGGGCCCCTTGGGTTTCGTAGGTCTTGCTGTCTGTGGGCGGGGTGGAGGGGGCCTTCCAGAGGTGGACGTGGAAGGCACAGACACAGGAATAGAAACCGGTGTCGATGTCGAGATGGACACCGACGTCGGCTTCGCCTGCGTCAAGAGGTACTTGGCAGCAGGCGAGAAAGATTCAGCAGGTGGAACGCTGATGTCGGTCTGCACCGCCACGGAAGCCATCTTAACGATGGGCTTTCCGGCAACCGCACCGGCATAGGAGACCTTGCCAGGTGGGGCAGGCGGTGCAGCAAGCTTTCTCGCCTCTGGATAGCTGATGTTATGAAGGGTCTTGAGGCGCTGTACCTCTTTCTCCTCCAGCCACTTCGGACAGTCGCGGGAGTACGCCGGATGTTCACCACGGCAGTTTACACAGCATGCCTTTTCTGCCGTGCAGTCAGGTTCGAGATGATCCTGACTGCCACAACGAGCACAGGTGGGCTTGCCCCGGCATGCGGTGCGGGCATGGCCAAACCTCTGGCATTGAAAGCAACGCAGAGGGTTGGGGATAAATGGCCGCACCTCGCAGTGTAAGTATCCTGCCTTGATGGAAGTAGGCAGGCGTGGTGTGTTGAAAGTTAGGATTAGTACCCTGGTGGGCTCTAACTTTCCATTACGGCGTGACGAAACCCGGTGGACTGCGATCACCCCCTGGGCTGAAAGCTCCGAGAGGATTTCCTCCTCAGAAACCTTGAGGAGGCCCCACTCGGAGATCACGCCCCGGGAGGAATTGAGCGTTTTGTGTGGAGTGACTTCGACTGCCACTCCACCAATCGCTGTAACCTTTAATAAAAGCTCCGAGTGCTTGGAGCATGCAGTCTCCACCTGCAAGTCACCAGATCGTAGGCGCTTGACAGATTTCGGCTCTCCCGCAAGACCTTGAATACCCTTGTTGATAAAAAAAGGAGACATGTCCCCAAGAACCTGATCACCCGTAGAGTGGATGATCAGGAACTTCGGAGACGGAGACACACACGAAGACGAAGGCAAAGACAGAGAAGTTGGGGGTTCATGGCGCGCCCTCTTCGCGGCATTGTTCGAAGAATTATGAGTAGGTGTACTCATGGTTGTGTTTAAAAAATTCAGTGCCCGTTGTCCCCACCCACCATGGAGTCCAACAAGGGGACGCCCAGTTGGGCGCCAGGGCTGCCCGGGCACCATACCCACACAGCCAGTGAGCCAAGCCCTCACTACAAAACAAAAAGGAAAAGGAAAAGAGAAATGGTGGGAAACTCGACGGAGTTCCCACAAAAGAAAAGAAACAACAAAGCAATAAAGTGTGAGGCAAGAGCTGGCCTCACAAAAGAAAGAAAACTACAAAACTATTAAATGTGTGGGGAAACTCGCAAACCGTTGTCCGGACGGTGGACAAGGTTACTCACTGAACAGCATAGTTGACCCTAGCAGGACCAGCCCACCAGCCGATTGATCCTGAGGGGGCCGCCCCAGGACCTCCCGTTTACCTGAAGCAGAGGCCAAAGCAGTGTATAGCAGCGGCCCCGGAAGTCGCTGCCCAGCCCCGCGACAGACAGGCTCCCCAATGGCAAAACGGCCAAAGGGGACCCCACCAGTCATGAACTGGGGAGAGAAGACGGGGACCCCTGAGCAACTGCCAGGATCCTCCTTTCCAGGGACACGGGTCTCCGCGCACGGCAAACACGCGGGCGAGCGTTTAGGACCCTGCGAAGGTAACCGAGCCAGCGGGAACCTTCACAGGGTGGTCCCCCTCACCACGTACAGGCGCTCACACCGAGGGGGATATGGAAGACCAAGTCATAGAACAAATAACGCTAGCAAAGTACTTTTTTAATATTGCTAATATGTGCGATTTGTACATGATGGTGTGGAGCGGGGGTGGCTGAGTCGGTAGCGCGCCAGGCTCGTAATCTGTAGTTCCCAGGTTCGAGTCCCAGCTGGGTCAGCGTTGAGATTTATCTCCGCAAAATTCCCCACCCTGCCCACGGTCAGTAGGGGACACCGATGGGCTTGGAAAGGCCGTCGTCCGTCGGATGGGACGTTAAGCCGTGGCACCGTGTGTGGGAGAGCCATACCCTGTGCACGTTAAAGAACACGCTGGATGGCCTTGACGGGAGGCTACCATCTGTCTCTCAACAGCTGTTCCAGTGGGTCCCCTTCCCCAACCTTCTCTGAGCCTTCGGGGTCCATGTGACCTGGCCATTTAACGCATGGTGTGCAAAAAAGTGCCGCTCAGAGGTAAAACAACCCAACGTTAAAGAACACGCTGGATGGCCTTGACGGGAGGCTACCATCTGTCTCTCAACAGCTGTTCCAGTGGGTCCCCTTCCCCAACCTTCTCTGAGCCTTCGGGGTCCATGTGACCTGGCCATTTAGCCCATGGTGTGCAAAAAAGTGCCGCTCAGAGGTAAAAAAAACCCAACGTTAAAGAACACGCTGGATGGCCTTGACGGGAGGCTACCATCTGTCTCTCAACAGCTGTTCCAGTGTGTCCCCTTCTCCAACCTTCTCTGAGCCTTCGGGGTCCATGTGACCTGGCCATTTAGCCCATGGTGTGCAAAAAAGTGCCGCTCAGAGAAATGAAAGGAGAATCCTTTTTCAGCTTCATTGCCGACAAACATAACTAGCTGACTGTATAAAACTATGAAGGATTACATTTCAACAAATGTGGTTTGAAGTTTAATTTTTGTGTAGAGGTATGTTCTGACGGCGCCGCTGCAATGACAGGAAAACATTCTGGAGTAGTTACTCAGATTAAGGAGCTTGCGCCATAATGTAAATCAACGCAATGCTTCCTACATCGAAAAAGTCTAGCTACGAAAAATATGTCAGCTGAACTAAGCACTGTGCTTAGTGGCGTAATAAAAATTGTGAATTATGTAAAGGCTAATGCGTTAAATTCGAGATTATTCACTTTATCATGTGATAATATAGAAGCTGATCGCAAACAACTGTTATTGCCTGCTGAGGTATGATGGTTAACGTGGGTTGTTTTACCTCTGAGCGGCACTTTTTTGCACACCATGGGCCAAATGGCCAGGTTACATGGGCCCCGAAGGCTCAGAGAAGGTTGGGGGAGGGGACCCACTGGAACAGCTGTTGGGGGACAGATGGTAGCCTCCCGTCAAGGCCATCCAGTGTGTTCTTTAACGTGCACAGGGTATGGCTCTCCCGCACACGGGGCCACGGCTTAACGTCCCATCCGACGGACGGCGGCCTTTCCAAGCCCATCGGTGTCCCCTACTGACCGTGGGCAGGGCGGGGAATTTTTGCGGAGATAAAACTCAACGCTGACCCAGCTGGGACTCGAACCTGGGACCTACAGATTACGAGCCTGGCGCGCTACCGACTGAGCCACCCCCGCCCCCGGTTAACGAGGGAAAAAGTTATATCGAGAATGTTTGAACTACGGACGAACTCTTAGTGTTTCTGCAAGATACGAAACCTGTTTGGTCCCAACTTTTTAAAGTTGTGAATGGAATGCAACATGTTTTTTCAATGGCAGATAAGATCGACGGACAAAAACGAAAGTTAGAAACTTGGAAGAACAGAGTTTCTACAGATCGTCTTGACATGTTCCATAATTTAACAACAATTATAAATAAAATAGGTGATAATCTTGATTTGCACATCTGCGAAAAGTTATCACCGAACACTTTACGAAACTGATAGAACGTTTTGAATTTTATTTTCCAACAAAAGAGGATCCAAGCATAGGAAATTCATGGATTCGGAATCCATTTCTATCATGCATATTTTTTACATTATATTAAAAGATAATTTAAATTTAACTATAATTTTACAGGATAAATTGTTGGAACTGGCTACTGATGAAGGACTGAAGATGAATTTTGAAAATACAGCATCACTTGCCTCATTTTGAATAAAATTTAAAAAATGAATATCCTGAGCTTGTTGAAATTTCTTTAAAAATCTCTTGTTTCATTCCCTCGACATGCAACTGTGAGACTGGTTTCTCTACTACGAGTGTTATTAAAACGAAACGTAAAACAGTTTAGACATTATTCCCTGCGAAGAGCGTTGTCGTCCATCCAGCCTAGATAAGTTAACAAGCAAGAAGAAAGCTCATTTGTCACATTAATAAAATAAATAAATACCCCCTCAAGCAGCTGCTTGCCACAGAGGTCTGACAGGAGCCTGTCAGTTTATATGGCAAAGTAGAAGATCTGAGAGGATGGCAGGACCTCAGCAGAAAAACAACACATACAACCATGCCTTATCCGGGCTCGAACCCAGGTCCCTTAGATCAGTAGCCAAGCTAACCACTCGGCCATGCATTAAAAACCTTTAAATATTGATATACACCGTTCAAAATGTCCGTATAATGCGTTTAATATGGGAATTTGATATTTCACTCATAACTTTTTGTTAATTTTCAGCGAATTTCATTTCAAAGATAATGAAAAGTTCCAAGCTGTCTTAAATATACAAAACAAGCCATTAAAGAAAACGACGAGGAGTATTTATTTCGAAATATTCTTTCACTACCACTTTAGAAATTGAATAGAATGTTTCAAAAACAACGTCGAAAATATTCTGTGCATGGACGTAACTTATTTCTTGAGATAACACATACCAGAAGTTAGAGCGCATGCGCGGCTACACTACACCGGACCCTGATACACTGGGGGGGGGGGGAAAATTGTTGGTCAGCCACGTCAGAAAGTTTGAGAAGCACTGGTCTGTAGGACGGCAACTGTTACTTATCTGTAACTTGAATTTTAACAAAGTTAAAAAGGGGTTAACGAACTATTATTTAAACTTAAATTAAATCATCATATTATCTTTTAAACTTACTGCCCAGACTTGCATCGTGATTTCAGACTGTATTTCCTTGCCCAGCAAAGAGAGTCTCGCAGAGCTAAGGGACCAGCTATCTAAGAGAAGGGTGGGAGAGGACTTTAGATTGTCGCAGCACTATTGCTTAGCCTAGCGATCTCCCAAAGCTTTGTGTATTCTATTGATAAGTGAGCTCTGCAGGAAAAGGAGGATTAGGCAGGTCTCCCTATTGTGCATGAGAAACGGTCAAATAGTTCGCTTTGCTACACCTCTTGCTCATTTTTCGAGCCTAACTGACTGTCCGTCTAGTGAAATTACTATTTTGACTCTACCACCACGTCTTAGCAGCATTAGCTGATATTTTCTCAAGATTCAATATTTACTTATTAGGAATATTTCATTTTACTTTAACACTGATGCCCAGGATATTAAAAAAAAACCTCAAGCAGATGCTTGCCAGAGGTATAACAGCTGAAAGATTACGACTTCCATGTAAATAGTTCCGTCAATAGTCAAAGGAGGACGAAAAACAATGGTAAACGACATGAATCCCAATACTCAAGTGGTGTTAACAGTTTTCTTTCCTTCAGAAAAGGTACACAATAGTTGATATGGGCTTTAATTACCCCAAGTCCATTTTTTGCTAAGTAGCTTCAAAGTTACGGAGTTCCGAATAAATGTAACTCAGCGCTGACATTTGTATTATTCTGTAACTGTTTGGAGCAATATCAACTGCTGCTACATGAGAGACCATTTCTTAAAATAATTTTATCTGGAACAGTAAGTTTTTACCAAGCTTCTTCGAATGACTCGAAAAGTCTCAGAGTAAAATGCTAGCCTCTATAATTTACACTAGTGATAACAATTTAAATCACAACCCAATTGTTATTTTAAGGGAAAAATAACTTCGAAGTTTTATAACTTTAAAGTTATATTAAAGCGACTGAAAAACAAATTAAAGATCTCAACCACGTCTAAATCTTGATTTGAACAATTATGGAAGTTTATATTTAACAAGTGTCAATCATAAGAATTTATTTCAGAAATTAAGAAGTATTATTTCAAAGCATTCAAAATATTTCAGAATTTTATGTAAAACTTTCAATATTCGTCAGTTTTTTTATAAGTTTCTTAAGGAGTTTTGCTGCTTTAAATATTGCAGCTTCAATACTGAACGAAAATTGTCGAGAATCAAAATTTAGATATTTAATTAACCACATTTCTGAAAAGTTGAAGTGTTTCGAAGTTAGCTTCCCATTGACATGGAATTTATAACTTCTCAAAACCAGTCAACAAAGTTACTCTTTATATTCAATTCACGAAACAGGAAACAAATATAGCTCATAAATTATCTTATATGCAGCTATAGCTGTCATTAAACAGGTTCGTAGCCGTCCCGTGGCCGAGTGGTTAGCGCGCTTGGCTACTGATCTACGGGACCTGGGTTCGACCCCCGGGTAAGGCATGGATGTATGTGTCGTTTTTCTGCTGAGGTCCTGCCATCCTCTCAGACCTTCTACTCTGGCATATAATAAACTGACAGGTTCCTGTCAGACCTCTGTGGCATAGCAGCTGCTTGAGGGGGGATTTGTTTATTTATTTATGCATACTATAACTGCTGGTAAAATCTTTAGGCGTAATTTGTTTGTAAAATCTTTTGAAGCCTCATGTTTGCGATGATCCATCGTTGTGAAATAACTTCAAAAATTGAAATCGTTATTTTTTTATTCTAATTCGCAAGCAACGATGATAACCTTTGATTTATTCGATTTTATACTTTCGTTTCTTGTAAGTAAAAACACTGAATATTACTGCTTAGAATAAAAAAAAAATGCGCCAATGGATCATCAGTATTTTAATCTTGGAGACATGTGTTGGGTTGTTTGGGTTGTTTTACCTCTGAGCGGTACTTTTTTGCACACCATGGGCTAAATGGCCAGGTCACATGGACCCCGAAGGCTCAGAGAAGGTTGGAGGAGGGGACCCACTGGAACGGTTGTTGGGAGACAGATGGTAGCCTCCCGTGAAGGCCATCCAGCGTGTTCTTTAACGTGCACAGGGTATGTCTCTCCCGCACACGGTGCCACGGCTTAACGTCCCATCCGACGGACGGCGGCCTTTCCAAGCCCATCGGTGTCCCCTACTGACCGTGGGCAGGGAGTTTTGTGAAGATAAATCTCAACGCTGACCCAGCTGGGACTCAAACCTAGGAACTACAGATTACGAGTCTGGCGCGCTACTGACTGAGCCACCCCCGCCCCATCTTGGAGACAGAAAAATAGCGAAATATCTATACATACATTTTAATTTCATATATTCCTTAGCATTAATTTAAAGTTCAATAATAATAAATCAGTTTCATGGCTCTGTAATTTCACAATTGTTTAATTAATACTCTTTTTTTTTTCAAATTCCAAGGGTTGGTAAATGCCCCTTTTTCCTGGGTCGCTCATAATTAGAATTTAGAATTTAATGTTGTTTCTTGTAAAGCATAAAAATTACCTTTCGACAACTGCCTGCCACAGAGGTCGATTACACGAAATTTTTTTAAATAGGCAAGTGGGGGGATTTTTGAAGAAAAATCCAGCCAAACGCGGGTTAAACATTCGAAAAAAGTGAAAAAGATCGAACACTCGAAATGAAGTGAAATAATAGAAAACGAGATGTTTCGGTGCAAGATGCACACTGAAATAACGGTTGAGAGTCTTAAACTATCTAACTGCACTAATAAATTCACAATCAGCATGCATTATTAAACTTTATTCTCCGAAGTAATAACGAGTGTAAGCTACATTCCATGCATCAGAACTTGTTCTTTTTGATGGATTTCAAGATAAACTTCCCGTGTACGATTTCCATATTGAATAACACTTGTTTAAAAATATTAAATAACCCTCTCTCGCAGCAGCTTGCCACATAGGTCGGACAGGAGCCTGTCGGGTTTAATACGCCACAGAGAAGGGTCTGTGAGGAAGGTTACCCGGAGCTCGAGGGGCAGGGGTGGCTCAGTCGGTAGCGCGCCAGGCTCGTAATCTGTAGTTCCCAGGTTCGAGTCCCAGCTGGGTCAGCGTTGAGATTTATCTCCGCAAATATTCCCCGTCTTGCCCACGGTCAGTAGGGGACACCGATGGACTTGGAAAGGCCGCCGTCCGTCGTATGGGACGTTAAGCCGTGGCGCCGTGTGTGAGAGAGCCATACCCTGTGCACGTTAAAGAACACGCTGGATGACCTTGACGGGAGACTACCATCTGTCTCCCACTGTTCCAGTGGGTCCCCTCCTCCAACCTTCTCTGAGCCTTCGGGGTCCATGTGACCTGGCCATTCAGCCCATGGTGTGCAAAAAAGTGCCGCTCAGAGGTAAAACAACCCAACCCGAAGTAATAACGAGTGTAAGCTACATTCCATGCATCAGAACTTATTCTTTTTGCTGGATTTCGAGATAAATTTCCCGTGTACGATTTCCATATGGAATAACACTTGTTTAAAATTATTAAATAACCCTCTCTCGCAGCAGCTTGCCACATAGGTCGGACAGGAGCCTGTCAGATTTAATACGCCACAGAGAAGGATCTGTGAGGAAGGTGACACCTCAGCAGAAAGAACAACACAAAACATCGAAGCCTTACCCGGAGCTCGAACCCAAATCCCTTTGATCAGTAGCCAAACGCGCTAACCACTCTGCCTTTAATCATTTACCTTTAAACATAAAAACAGCATAACTAATTTAATGAAAGGGAATTTTTATTTGTAATAAAATATTTCGATGCTGTTATGTTATTAATAAATAAACAAATATCCCCTCAAGCAGCTGCTTGCCAGAGGTCTGACAGGAGCCTGTCAGTTTATATGCCATAGTAGGTCTGTGAGGATGGCAGGACCTCAGCAGAAAAACGACACATACATCCATGCCTTACCCGGGGCTCGAACCCAGGTCCCTTAGATCAGTAGCCAAGTTATTAATATTTATATATATATTATTAATTTATTATTTTTCGCTATTTCTATATATTCTACGAATATTAGTTCAAATCAATAGAATGATGTGGCAAAAAAATTTCGAACTTTGTGTTTAACCAGTTCTCAAGCACGCGTGCTTTGAAATAATTAACTAAAAATCCTCTTTGCTACGAACCGCTTGCCTACTCGCTGTATCTCAGAATTACAATTAGGCCTACTTCGCTCGTACCCGACTCTAACTGATACCGTAATACAATACTCAGCACTTACCCTTGGCCCCTTGGTGACGACAGTTGATACGGTTGTATCAAGATATTTCTCGGCTGGTAAAAATAACACTTATTGTACCGAGCTTAGATATGCTGTTGTCCGGACGAAGACACGGAAGCACGTGACAAACACTGCAAAACTGCTGTTGACCAGAAGCAGGTCCAGTCACTTCCTGTCCGTATCCACGCAGCAGAACACGTGGTTGATAGGCGATTGGCGCAACTGTCGCTATGACTGTTTAGCTTACACTCTGCGAGAGGTCAAAGAGCACAACGCGCTGCATCATACGGGAACTTGGGAAGTATACAACGGCGGAAACTTTGCCGTATTCCATTACCCTTTACTCGGAAGCATTGATTCTTTAGTAGTAAGAGAGGCAGAAGACAAATTAATCCAAAATCAGTTTTACCTCAAAAACTACGCGGATTTTCTTTACGAAGTGACAGGTAATAGCCGACTGCACTTTTCTTTTTTTCTGTGTCCTTATTAAATATTATTGCTATTTTCTCTGATCTACATTCTGAAACACATTTTTTAAATATTACTCAAGGTAAAAATTGAGCATTGACCTTGTTTAAATAAATGAATACTAAATAAAAAGCTCTTAAAAATCACGAAAGTAAATTTTCTGGGGAAGCTGGCTGCTTGGTTGGTTGGTTGGCTTTTAATGGCGCATTAGCAACTAAGGCTATAATGCGCCACACGAATGTCCGTAAGAAAAAAGATAAAAGTTGTGTAACCCTTAACCAAATTTTAAAAGAAACCACAAACATATACTAAGAATGTAAAGCAATAAAAAAAAACATAATTGATAACAAGAAACAAATGTATAAATAAGTTATAAATATAAAAGTAATCCAGGTGTAAGCAACTTGGGTTAAATATTGGAATAAAACTATATCCGAGTAAAATATCCTGTAAAAAGTAAAAATTCAAAGACAGCGTTAAAACAACAATGATCAGATAACAAATGTCCGAATGTAAGGGGCTCGGACGTAAAATCATGAAAATTAAAAAACAAACGCCGTTCGAAGTTAAAACATGGACATAAGAGTTGGTTGGTTGGTTGGTTGTTTGGGGTTTAATGGCGCATCGGCAACAAGAACATAATGCGCCAAACAAAAGACAATATAAAAGATAAAAGACAGAAACCCGCAACCAAAATTTAAAATACATTTTCAACATTGTAAATGGGTAAAACAACAAAAAACAGGTGCATATAAACAGAGTAAAACAACTGTAGAAGTACTAAATAAAATAATCCCAGGTGTAAGAGACCTGGGGTAAATAATGCGATTACAATATCCAGTATAAATAGTATAGCAAATTCGATTAAAATATCCAGTAAATTTTAAAAATTGAAAAACAGCGTTAAAACGACAATGATCTGATAAAAGATGTCCGAGTGTAAAAGGCTCGGACGTAAAATCGTGGAAGTTAAAAAACACACGTCGTTCAAGGTTAAAACAATGACATTCAATTAAAATATGTTTAACTGTTAAAACGGTGTCACAAAACTCGCACTTAGGTACTGCGTCCGCCTTAAGAAGAAAAGAGTGTGTTAAAAACGAGTGACCTAAGCGGAGCCGAGCAAGGCCAACTTCCTCCTTACGATTCCTGCGAAAACAAGACTGCCACGGTTTGACAATGGGCTTGATCTCGAAGAGCTTGTTAGCAACCTGTTCAGACCAAGATCTCTGCCACTGTGCCCGGAGCTCGATGGTGAAACGCTGCCGGAAATCCACATATGGAACCGGCAACGGAGAGTCGGACAGGGGCGTGGCTGACCTGGCAGCAGAATCTGCCAAATCATTGCCCCTGATTCCGACATGACCGGGCACCCAACAGAAGAGAATCATGGTGGTGGCTGCCAGACGATGGAGCTGCTGGCGGATCTTGGAGAGAACAGGGTGAGGCCGATGCCTCACCAAGATCAAAGCCTGTAGCGAGCTAAGCGAGTCGGTGTAAAGCACACCGACGATGATGCTTAGCTGCTATATGCTCCAAGGCTTTTGTTTGTTTGTTTGTTTGGGGTTTAATGGCGCATCGGCGACAAGGCCATAATGCGCCAAACAAAGGACAATATAAAAGATAAAAGACATGGAACCCCGTAACAAAAATTTAAAATGTAGTTGCAACATTGTAAAGTGGTAAAACAACAGAAAACAAGTATATGTGAACAGAGTAAAACAAGTGTAGAAATATTAAATAAAATAATCCCAGGTGTAAGAGACCTAGGGTAAATAATGCATAAATTAAGGTAAAATCAAATTCAGTTAAAATATCCACAATATTTCAAAAAGGTAAAAACTGGAGATAAAATGCAATGATCAGATAATAGATGTCCAAGTGTAAGAGGCTCGGACATAAAATTATGAAAGCTAAAATAACAATGACGTTCGAAATTAAAACACTGACATTCGACTAAAATATGTTTAATAGTTAAAATGGTGTCACAAAACTCGCACTTAGGAACGTCGTCCGCCCGGAGAAGAAATGAATGAGTAAGAAACGAATGACCTAAGCGGAGCCGAGCAAGTACAACTTCCTCCTTGCGATTCCTGCGATAACAAGACTGCCATGGTTCGATGATAGGTTTGATCTCAAAGAGCTTGTTCGTAAGCTGTTCTGACCAAGATCTCTGCCACTGTGCCCGGAGCTCGGTGGTAAAACGCTGCCGGAAATCCAGATAGGGAACCGGCAACGGAGAGTCGGACAGGGGCGTGACTGACCTGGCAGCAGAATCTGCCAAATCATTACCCCTGATTCCGACGTGACCGGGCACCCAACAGAAATGGATGGTGGTGGTGGCTGCCAGACGATGTAGCTGCTGGCGGATCTTAGTAAGAACAGGGTGAGGCCGATGCCTCACCGAGATCAAAGCCTGTAGCGAGCTAAGCGAGTCGGTGTAAAGCACACACCGACGATGATGCTTAGTCGCCACATGGTCCAAGGTGAGGCTGATAGCGTGCAACTCTGCAGTGAAGATGGAACACTGCAGTGGGATCTGGTCTGCAATGATTACATCACAGCAGACCATGGCCGATCCCACGGATGTGCCGGATTTCGAGCCATCTGTGAAGACAGGCAAGAAGTCCGGGTACTCAGCACGATGGCTGGCAAAGAGTTGCCGGTACACACAGTCAGGTGTAAAGGCCTTCCCCGTCCTGCACAAGAAAAAATCACAGGAAGGGGAAACAGCGAGCCATGGTGGAAGTGGCTCAGCTGTCGACTGTGCAACGCTATCGAGACTGGTGCTGATGTCTCTGAGGAAGCCTCAGACACGCAAACCAAAAGGACGAATGGCAGTCAGCCGATTAGTGTAAAGAATTTCCCACTTCGGACTGAAAACGCAGTCCCAAGTGGGATGGCCAGGCAGGGATCGCAATTTAGAAGTATATTGTAGGGACAACTGCTGACGGCGAATAGATAAACATGGTTCGTCGGTCTCAACGTAAAGACTCTGGACCGATGAGGTGCGGAAGGCTCCCGTGCAAACACGGAGGGCCTGATGATGGAGGGGGTCCAGCACCTTCACCACCGAATCCCGGGCCGAGTCGTACACCTGGGATCCGTAGTCCAGTTTCGATCGGACAAGTGCACGGTACAGGCGAATGCTCCAAGGCAATGCTGATAGCATGCAACTCAGCAGTGAAGATGGAACACTGCTGTGGGATCTTGTCTGCAATGATTACATCACACCAGATCATGGTGGATCCCACTGAAGTGCCGGAATTCGAGCCATCTGTGAAGACAGACAAGAATGGCAAAGAGTTGCTGGTACACACAGTCGGGTGTAAAGGCCTTCCCCGTCCTGCACGGGGAAAAATCACAGGAAGGGGAAACAGCAAGCCAAGGTGGAAGTGGCTCAGCTGTCGACTGTGCGATGCTATCGAGACTGGTGTTGATGTCTCTGGTTGGTTGGTTGGTTGTTTAGGGTTTAATGGCGCATTAGCAGCTACGACTATAATGCGCCAAACGAATGTCCAAGATGTAAAAAGATAAAAGTCATGGAACCCTCAACCAATTATTAAAAATAAACTAGGAATTGAAGGAGACAAATGTAGAATAATAAAATAACAAGCAGTGAATAACAATAAACAAATGTAGAAATATTTTGTAAAAATAAAAGTAATCAGGTGTAAACAATCAGTAGAGTAAAATTATAGACGAGTAAAATAACCTGTAAATAGTAAAAATTTAAAGACAGCGTTAAAACAACAATGATCAGCTAACAAATGTCCGAGTGTAAGGGGCTCGGACGTAAAATCATGAAAATTAAAAAACAAACGCCGTTCAAAGTTAAAACATGGACACGATATTAAAATGTGTTTGATGGTTAAAATGGTGTCACAAAACTCACACTTAGGTACGTCGTCCGCCCGTAAGAGAAACGAATGAGTAATAAACGAATGACCTAAGCGGAGCCGAGCAAGTACAACTTCCTCCTTGCGATTCCTGCGGTAACAAGACTGCCATGGTTTGACGATAGGTTTGATCTCAAAGAGCTTGTTTGTAAGCTGTTCTGACCAAGATCTCTGCCACTGTGCCCGGAGCTCGGTGGTAAAACGCTGCCGGAAATCCAGATATGGAACCGGCAACGGAGAGCGGGATAGGGGCGTGGCTGACTTGGCAGCAGCATCTGCCAAGTCATTGCCCCCGATCCCGACATGACCGGGCACCCAACAGAAGAGAATCGTGCTGGTGGCTGCCAGACGATGGAGCTGCTGGCGGATCTTGGAGAGAACAGGGTGAGGCCGACGCCTCACCGAGATCAAAGCCTGTAGCGAGCTAAGCGAGTCGGTGTAAAGCACACATCGACGATGATGCTTAGTCGCTACGTGGTCCAAGGCGAGACTGATAGCGTGCAACTCTGCAGTGAAGATGGAACACTGCAGTGGGATCTGGTCTGCAATGATTACATCACAGCAGACCATGGCTGATCCCACTGAAGTGCCGGACTTCGAGCCATCTGTAAAGACAGGCAAGAAGTCCGGGTGCTCAGCACGATGGCTGGCAAAGAGTTGCCGGTACACACAGTCGGGTGTAAAGGCCTTCCCCGTCCTGCACAGGGAAAAATCGCAGGAAGGGGAAACAGCGAGCCAAGGTGGAAGTGGCTCAGCTGTCGACTGTGCAACGCTATCGAGACTGGTGTTGATGTCTCTGAGGTAGTCTCGGATACGCAAACCAAAAGGACGAATGGCAGTCGGCCGATTATTGTAAAGCATTTCCCACTTCGGACTGAAAACGCAGTCCCAAGTGGGATGGCCAGGCAGGGATCGCAATTTAGACGCATATTGTAGGGACAACTGCTGACGGCGAAGAGATAAAGAAGGTTCGTCGGTCTCGACGTAAAGACTCTGGACCGTTGAGGTGCGGAAGGCTCCCGTGCAAACACGGAGAGCCTGATGATGGAGGGGATCCAGCACCTTCACCACCGAATCCCGGGCCGAGTCGTACACCTGGGATCCGTAGTCCAGTTTCGATCGGACAAGTGCACGGTACAGGCGGAGCAAAGAACATCGGTCCGCCCCCCAAGAGAGGGAGGAGAGGACCTTGACGATGTTCAATGCCCGCGTGCACTTGGACCTGAGATGACGTATGTGAGATAAAAAGGTCAATTTCCGATCGAATATGAGACCGAGAAACTTGGTCTCCGCCACAAATGGAATGATGTTACCCCCGAGCCGCAGCTCGGGATCCAGATGAAGATTACGCTTGTGGCAAAAGTGCACACAAGCGGTCTTCTGTGGGGAGAACCGAAACCCGTTTGCCATCGCCCAAACCGAAAGATTGTTCAGGACAATTTGCAGTTGTCTTTCAATGACCCTCATGCTGGACGATGAGCAAAAGATGCTAAAGTCATCAACATAGAGGGCATTGCCTACTGATGGAGGAAGTTGTCTAGTAATTGAATTAATCTTGACAGCGAAAAGCGTAACACTCAGAACGCAGCCTTGTGGCACCCCCTGTTCTTGGGGGTACGGCCGCGACAGGGTGTTACCGACATGGACACGAAAAGAGCGTGTCGATAAGAAGTTGGAGATGAAGATCGGCATGTGACCTCTTAAGCCGAAGCTGTGGAGGTCACGAAGAATGCCGAATCTCCAAGCCGTGTCGTACGCTTTTTCGATGTCGAAGAAAATTGACACCAGGTGCTCTCTACGTAAAAATGAGTTTCTGATAGCCGATTCAAGACGTATCAGATGGTCAAGAGTTGACCGTTGCCTGCGAAAGCCACACTGGGTGTTGGAAAGAAGGTTGTGATGTTCTAAATACCAGATGAGTCTGGCATTTACCATTCTTTCCAACACCTTGCACACGCAGCTCGTCAACGCGATGGGACGGTAATTGGAAGGAATCTTGGGATCTTTGCCTGGCTTGGGGAAGGCCAAGACGATGGCCTCCCGCCAGGAGTCCGGAAACTGCTCCTCGAGAAAAATACGATTGAAGAGATGGAGCAGCCGATCCTTACTCGATGGTGAAAGATGTTAGAGCAAGGCATAATGGACATTGTCCGGCCCTACAGCAGAAGCACGAGAAGAGTGCAGAGCAAGGTGAAGCTCCTCCACTGTGAATGGCCTGTTGTAAGGCTCCAGGCCATTCGAGTGGAAAGACAGCGGAGAGCGCTCCGCCCTGCCCTTCTGGGCCAGAAACTCGGGGGAGTAAGAGGAAGACGAAGAGATGGAAGAGAATGACTCCCCCAGAGTGTCGGCAATTGCTTTGAGATCAGCAATTGCCTGTCCATTGTGCTCCAGGATCGATAACGAGTGGGACGTGTAGTTCCCACTCATCTTCCGGACTTTATCCCACACGACCTTAGAACTAGTCGTGCGGGTGATAGAAGATGTATACTTGATCCAAGATTCCTTCTGGCTCTGGCGTCGGACGAAACGAGCTTTCGCCCTGGCGCGTTTGAAATTTTCGAGGTTGGGGGTTGTCGGATATCTCTGAAACACCCCCCAAGCCTTGTTCTGAGCCTTACGAGCTGCGGTGCAATCTGGATTCCACCACGGTTTCGGAAAGCGAGGAAACCGTGTAGAAGTTTGAGGAATTGTTGATGCAGCTGCATCTACGATACAGTCCGTTATCTCCGCTACTGCCACATTGATTGGCTCCTGGCTGACAGAGTGGTCATCGAGCTCAGAGAGCAGCTCGAAACCACCCCAGTCAGCCCGATCGAGCCTCCACCGCGAGACGCGTGAAGGGCAGCAAGGCCCCCCATGTGAGATGGTGCACACCACGGGGAGGTGATCGCTTCCATAAGGGTTGTCCTCGACCTCCCATGTAAAGAGTGGAAGGATCGAGGAGGAGCAGATGGTGAGGTCAATGGCAGTGAAAGAGCGGGTTGGGGAGTGAAAGTAAGTACTGACACCGGTGTTCAACAGGGAGAGAGAAGGATCCAGGAGCCACTGCTCCAAGACCCCACCCCTCCCGTTGGTGTCAGCACTGCCCCAAAGTCGACTGTGTCCGTTGAGGTCCCCCATAATGAGGAAGGGGGACGGCAGCTGCGAGACGAGTCCATCAAGGTCTTCCTGGAAGACGATGCTCCCAGGTGGAAGATATATAGAGCAGACAGTCAGTGAGAACCCCACGAAGAGATGAATGGCTACCGCCTCCAAGTTGGTGGTGAGGGGTACGACCTGGAATGGAGAATGGTAGCTCACGAGGATGGCGACACCCCCGCGAGCTGGACCATCTCCATCCCGGTCCCGGCGAACTAGTGAAAAGTGCCGGATCGTGGGATCTGTGACTGGCTGGAAGTATGTATCCTGCAGGCACACACAGATGGGCTGGTGTGCCTGAAGAAGGGCCTTGATGTCGTCAAGATTCCTCTGGAAACCACGACAATTCCAATGTAGGAGTGTGGCCATCTCAGGACTTAGAAGAGTGGGCGGACGACGTGTTTCTATTCAACTTAACCGCCGCAGAGGACGGTTTAGTGAATAGGGGGCGGTCGGTATCCATGTCCTCGGAATCGTCCGAGGGGCATGGATCGGTGACCGCCCTTTGAGGTGCGGTGATTTTCTTTTTTGGACCCGGCTGGGGCCCCTTAGGTTTGGAAGGTCTTGCTGTCTGAGGACGGGAAGGAGGAGGCCTTCCGTTGGAGGTGGAAGGCTGAGCTGCAGGAATGGAAACCGGGGTTGATGTCGAAGTCGACACCACCCTCGGTCTCGCCTGCGTGAGGAGGTACTTCGCAGCTGGCGAGAAAGACTCAGTAGGTGGTACACTGATGTCTGTCTGCACCGCAACCGAAGTCATTGGAATCATGGGCTTTCCAATGACTGCACTGGCATAGGAAACCTTGCCAGGCGGGGCGGGCGGTGCAGCAAGCTTTCTCGCTTCAGCGTATGAGATGTTGTTGATGACTTTGAGGCGTTGTACCTCCTTTTCCTCCTTCCACTTTGGACAGTCGCGGGAGTACGCCGGATGTTCGCCACTACAGTTCACACAGCATGCCTTTTCTGCTGTGCAGTCAGGATCGAGATGATCCTTACTGCCACAGCGAGCACAGGTGGGCTTGCCCCTGCATGCTGTGCGGGCATGACCGTATATCTGACACTGAAAACGGCGCAGAGGGTTTGGGACATACGGCCGAACCTCACAATGTAAATAACCTGCCTTGATGTAAGAAGGCAGGCGTGGCGTATTGAATGTCACAATCAACACCCGGGTGGGTGTTAATTTTCCATCACGGCGTGTCGAAACCCGGTGGACCGCTGTTACTCCTTGAGGTTGGTTGGTTGGTTGTTTAGGGTTTTATGGCGCATCAGCATCTACGGCTATAATGCGCCAAACGAAAGTCCAAAAAGTAAAAAGATAAAAATCATGAAACCCTGAACCAATATGTTAAAAGATAAATTACAAATATAACAAGAAAAATGTAAAACAATAAAATCCCACGTTCGGATTAACAGTAAACAAATGTAGAAATATGTTAAAAAAGAAATAAAAGTAACCCAGGTAAAAGCAATCTAGGTTAAATATATATATATAAAATTGAAGAGTAAAAAACTATAGGCGAGTAAAATATCCAGTAAATCTTAAAAATCTAAATACAGAGGTAAAAGAACAGTTATCAGATAACAAATGTCCGAGTGTAAGGGGCTCGGACATAAAATCGTGAAAATTAAAAAACAAACGCCGTTCAAAATTAAAACATGGACATGAGATTAAAATGTGTTTGATTGTTAAAATGGTGTCACAAAACTCGCACTTGGGTACGTCGTCCGCCCGTAAAAGAAACGAATGAGTAATAAACGAATGACCCAAGCGGAGCCGAGCAAGTACAACTTCCTCCTTGCGATTCCTGCGGTAACAAGACTGCCATGGTTTGATGATAGGTTTGATCTCGAAGAGCTTGTTGGTAAGCTGTTCCGACCAAGATCTCTGCCACTGTGCCCGGAGCTCGGTGGTAAAACGCTGCCGGAAATCCAGATATGGAACCGGCAACGGAGAGTCGGACAGGGGCGTGGCTGACTTGGCAGCAGCATCTGCCAAGTCATTGCCCCTGATACCGACGTGACCGGGCACCCAACAGAAATGGATGGTGGTGGTGGCTGCCAGACGATGTAGCTGCTGGCGGATCTTAGTAAGAACAGGGTGAGGTCGATGCCTCACCGAGATCAAAGCCTGTAGCGAGCTAAGCGAGTCGGTGTAAAGCACACACCGACGATGATGCTTAGTCGCCACGTGGTCCAAGGCGAGGCTGATAGCGTGCAACTCTGCGGTGAAGATGGAACACTGCAGTGGGATCTGGTCTGCAATGATTACATCACAGCAGACCATGGCTGATCCCACCGAAGTGCCGGACTTCGAGCCATCTGTAAAGACAGGCAAGAAGTCCGGGTGCTCAGCACGATGGCTGGCAAAGAGTTGCCGGTACACACAGTCGGGTGTAAAGGCCTTCCCCGTCCTGCACAGGGAAAAATCGCAGGAAGGGGAAACAGCGAGCCAAGGTGGAAGTGGCTCAGCTGTCGACTGTGCAACGCTATCGAGACTGGTGTTGATGTCTCTGAGGTAGCCTCGGACACGCAAACCAAAAGGACGAATGGCAGTCGGCCGATTAGTGTAAAGCATTTCCCACTTCGGACTGAAAACGCAGTCCCAAGTGGGATGGCCAGGCAGGGATCGCAATTTAGACGCATATTGTAGGGACAACTGCTGACGGCGAAGAGATAAAGAAGGTTCGTCGGTCTCAACGTAAAGACTCTGAACCGGTGAGGTGCGGAAGGCTCCCGTGCAAACACGGAGGGCCTGATGATGGAGGGGGTCCAGCACCTTCACCACCGAATCCCGGGCCGAGTCGTACACCTGGGATCCGTAGTCCAGTTTCGATCGGACAAGTGCACGGTACAGGCGGAGCAAAGAACATCGGTCCGCCCCCCAAGAGAGGGAGGAGAGGACCTTGACGATGTTCAATGCCCGCGTGCACTTGGACCTGAGATGACGTATGTGAGATAAAAAGGTCAATTTCCGATCGAATATGAGACCGAGAAACTTGGTCTCCGCCACAACTGGAATGATGTTACCCCCGAGCCGCAGCTCGGGATCCAGGTGAAGATTACGCTTGTGGCAAAAGTGCACACAAGCGGTCTTCTGTGGGGAGAACCGAAACCCGTTTGCCGTCGCCCAAACCGATAGATTGTTCAGGGCAATTTGCAGTTGTCTTTCAATGACCCTCATGCTGGATGATGAGCAAAAGATGCTAAAGTCATCAACATAGAGGGCATTGCCTACTGATGGAGGAAGTTGTCTAGTAATTGAATTAATCTTGACAGCGAAAAGCGTAACACTCAGAACGCAGCCTTGTGGCACCCCCTGTTCTTGGGGGTACGGCCGCGACAGAGTGTTACCGACACGGACACGAAAAGAGCGTGTCGATAAGAAGTTGGAGATGAAGATCGGCATGTGACCTCTTAAGCCGAAGCTGTGGAGGTCACGAAGAATGCCGAATCTCCAAGCCGTGTCGTACGCTTTTTCGATGTCGAAGAAAATTGACACCAGGTGCTCTCTACGTAAAAAAGAGTTTCTGATAGCCGATTCCAGGCGTATCAGATGGTCAAGAGTTGACCGTTGCCTGCGAAAGCCACACTGGGTGTTGGAAAGAAGGTTGTGATGTTCTAAATACCAGATGAGTCTGGCATTTACCATTCTTTCCAACACCTTGCACACGCAGCTCGTCAACGCGATGGGACGATAATTGGAAGGAATCTTGGGATCTTTGCCTGGCTTGGGGAAGGCCAAAACGATGGCCTCCCGCCAGGAGTCCGGAAACTGCTCCTCGAGAAAAATACGATTGAAGAGATGGAGCAGCCGATCCTTACTCGATGGTGAAAGATGTTGAAGCATGGCATAATGGACATTGTCCGGCCCTACAGCAGAAGCACGAGAAGAGTGCAGAGCAAGGCGAAGTTCCTCCGCTGTGAATGGCCTGTTGTAAGGCTCCAGGCCATTCGAGTGGAAAGACAGCGGAGAGCGCTCCGCCCTGCCCTTCTGGGCCAGAAACTCGGGGGAGTAAGAGGAAGACGAAGAGATGGAAGAGAAAGACTCCCCCAGAGTGTCGGCAATTGCTTTGGGATCAGCAATTGCCTGTCCATTGTGCTCCAGGATCGAGAGCGAGTGGGACGTGTAGTTCCCACTCATCTTCCGGACTTTATCCCACACGACCTTAGAACTAGTCGTGCGGGTGATAGAAGAAGTATACTTGATCCAAGATTCCTTCTGGCTCTGGCGTCGGACGAAACGAGCTTTCGCCCTGGCGCGTTTGAAGTTTTCAAGGTTGGGGGTTGTCGGATATCTCCGAAACACCCCCCAAGCCTTGTTCTGAGCCTTACGAGCTGCGGTGCAATCTGGATTCCACCACGGTTTCGGAAAGCGAGGAAACCGTGTAGAAGTTTGAGGAATTGTTGATGCAGCTGCATCTACGATACAGTCCGTTATCTCCGCTACTGCCACATTGATTGGCTCCTGGCTGACAGAGTGGTCATCGAGCTCAGAGAGCAGCTCGAAACCACCCCAGTCAGCCCGATCGAGCCTCCACCGTGAGACGCGTGAAGGGCTGCAAGGCCCCCCACGGGAGATGGTGCACACCACGGGGAGGTGATCGCTTCCATAAGGGTTGTCCTCGACCTCCCATGTAAAGAGTGGAAGGATCGAGGAGGAGCAGATGGTGAGATCAATGGCAGTGAAAGAGCGGGTTGGGGAGTGAAAGTAAGTACTGACACCAGTGTTCAACAGGGAGAGAGAAGGATCCAGGAGCCACTGCTCCAGGACCCCGCCCCTCCCGTTGGTGTCAGCACTGCCCCAAAGTGGACTGTGTCCGTTGAGGTCCCCCATAATGAGGAAGGGGGACGGCAGCTGCGAGACGAGATCATCAAGGTCTTCCTGGAAGACGATGCTCCCAGGGGGAAGATATACAGAGCAGACAGTCAGCGAGAACCCCACGAAGAGACGGATGGCTACCGCCTCCAAGTTGGTGGTGAGGTTTACGACCTGGAATGGAGAATGGTTGCTCACGAGGATGGCGACACCCCCGCGAGCTGGACCATCTCCATCCCGGTCCCGGCGAACCAGTGAAAAGTGCCGGATCGTGGGATCTGTGACTGGCTGCAAGTATGTCTCCTGCAGGCACACACAGATGGGCTGGTGTGCCTGAAGGAGGGCCTTGATGTCGTCTAGATTCCTCTGGAATCCACGACAATTCCATTGTAGGAGTGTGGCCATCTCAGGACTTAGAAGAGTGGGCGGACGACGTGTTCCTATTCAACTTAACCGCCGCAGAGGACGGTTTAGTGAATAGGGGGCGGTCAGTATCCATGTCCTCGGAATCGTCCGAGGGGCATGGATCGGTGACCGCCCTTTGTGGCGCTGTAATTTTCTTTTTTGGCCCCGGTGGGGGCCCCTTCGGTTTGGAAGGTCTTGCTGTCTGAGGACGGGAAGGAGGAGGCCTTCCGGTGGAGGTGGAAGGCTGTGTTGCAGGAATGGAAACCGGGGTTGATGTCGAAGTCGACACCACCCTCGGTCTCGCCTGCGTGAGGAGGTACTTCGCAGCTGGCGAGAAAGACTCAGTAGGTGGTACACTGATGTCAGTCTGCACCGCAACCGAAGTCATTGGAACGATGGGCTTTCCAATGACTGCACTGGCATAGGAAACCTTGCCAGGCGGGGCGGGCGGTGCAGCAAGCTTTCTCGCCTCAGCATACGAGATGTTATTCACGACTTTGAGACGTTGTACCTCCTTTTCCTCTTTCCATTTCGGACAGTCGCGGGAGTACGCCGGATGTTCGCCACTGCAGTTCACACAGCATGCCTTTTCTGCTGTGCAGTCAGGATCGAGATGATCCTTACTGCCACAGCGAGCACAGGTGGGCTTGCCCCTGCATGCTGTGCGGGCATGACCGTATATCTGACACAGAAAACAGCGCAGAGGGTTTGGGATATACGGCCGAACCTCACAATGTAAATAACCTGCCTTGATGGAAGTAGGCAGGCGTGGCGTGTTGAATGTAACAATTAACACACGGGTGGGTGTTAATTTCCCATCACGGCGTGTCGAAACCCGGTGGACCGCTGTTACTCCTTGAGGTGTGAGCTCCGAGAGGATCTCCTCCTCAGTGACTTTGAGGAGGCCCCACTCGGTGATCACACCCCGAGAGGAATTCAAAGTTTTATGGGGAGTGACTTCGACAGCCACCCCACCAATTGCTTTAACTTTCAGGAGCAGTTCCGAGTGTTTGGAACAAGCGGTCTCAACTTGTAAGTCACCAGATCGTAGGCGCTTAACGGATTTCGGTTCTCCCGCAAGACCTTTCAAACCTTTATTGACGAAAAAAGGGGACATGTCCCCAAGTACCTGATCACCCGTGGAGTGGATGATCAGGAACTTTGGGAACGAAGACAGAGACACAGAAGACGACGGCAGAGATAACGTGGACGAGGAAGATGGGGGCTCATGTCGAGCCCTCTTGTTGGCGGCGATCGCATTATTATCATCATTCTCTCGCATGGTTTGTTTTGTGTGGTTCAGTGCCCGCTGTCCCCACCCTCCACGGAGCCCAACAAGGGGACGCCCAGTCGGGCGCCAGGGCTACGCAGGCACTATACCCACACAGACAGTGAGTCAAGCCCTCACAAATAAATACAAAGAAAATAAAAAGAGAAATGTGCAGAACAAAAACGTTCTACACAAATGAAACAAAGCGTAAAATAAGAAAATTGTGAATGGCCAAACTGGCCTCACAAAGAAAAGATAACGACAAAATGAAAATAAGTTGTGAGGAAACTTGTAAACCTGTACCCGGACCGTGGGCAAGGTTACTCACCGCTCTGCACGGTTGACCCTAGCAGGACCTGCCCACCAGCCGATTGCTCCTGGGGGGGCCACCCCAGGAGCTCCCGTTTACCGGAAGCAGAGGCCAAAGCAGTGTATAGCAGAGGCCCCGGAATCCGCTGCCCAGCCCCGCGACAGACAGGCTCCCCAATGGCAAGACGGCCAATGGGGACCACGCCAGTCATGAGCTGAGGAGAGAAGACGGGGACCCCCGAGCAACTGCCAGGATCCTCCTTTCCCGGGACACGGGTCTCCGCGCACGGCAAACACGCGGGCGAGCGTTTAGGACCCTGCGAAGGTAACCGAGCCAGCGGGAACCTTCACAGGGTGGTCCCCCTCACCACGTACAGGCGCTCACACCGAGGGGGTACTCCTTGAGGTGTAAGCTCCGAGAGAATTTCCTCCTCAGTGACTTTGAGGAGGCCCCACTCGGTGATCACACCCCGAGAGGAATTCAAAGTTTTATGGGGAGTGACTTCAACAGCCACCCCACCAATTGCTTTAACTTTCAGGAGCAGTTCCGAGTGTTTGGAACAAGCGGTCTCAACTTGTAAGTCACCAGATCGTAGGCGCTTAACGGATTTCGGTTCTCCCGCAAGACCTTTCAAACCTTTGTTAACGAAAAAAGGGGACATGTCCCCAAGTACCTGATCACCCGTGGAGTGGATGATCAGGAACTTTGGGAACGAAGACACAGACATAGAAGACGATGGCAGAGATAACTGAGACAACGATGAAGATGGGGGCTCATGTCGAGCCCTCTTGTTGGCGGCAATCGCATTAATTTCATCACTCTCTCTCATGATTTTTTTTTGTGTGGTTCAGTGCCCGCTGTCCCCACCCTCCACGGAGCCCAACAAGGGGACGCCCAGTCGGGCGCCAGGGCTACGCAGGTACTACACCCACACAGACAGTGAGCCAAGCCCTCACAAATAAATATAAGGAAAATAAAAAGAGAAATGTGCAGAACAAAACATTCTACACAAATCAAACAAAGCGTAAAATAAGAAAACTTGTGAATGGCCAAACTGGCCTCACAAAGAAATGATAACTACAAAAGGAAAATAAGTTGTGAGGAAACTTGTAAACCTGTACCCGGACCGTGGGCAAGGTTACTCACCGCTCTGCACGGTTGACCCTAGCAGGACCTGCCCACCAGCCGATTGCTCCTGGGGGGGCCACCCCAGGAGCTCCCGTTTACCGGAAGCAGAGGCCAAAGCAGTGTATAGCAGAGGCCCCGGAATCCGCTGCTCAGCCCCGCGACAGACAGGCTCCCCAATGGCAAGACGGCCAATGGGGACCACGCCAGTCATGAGCTGAGGAGAGAAGACGGGGACCCCCGAGCAACTACCAGGATCCTCCTTTCCCGGGACACGGGTCTCCGCGCACGGCAAACACGCGGGCGAGTGTTTAGGACCCTGCGAAGGTAACTGAGCCAGCGGAACCTTCACAGAGTGGTCCCCCTCACCGCGTACAGGCGCTCACACCGAGGGGGGGTGGACAAGGTTACTCACTGATCAGCATAGTTGACGCTAGCAGAACCAGCCAACCAGCCGATTGATCCTGAGGGGGCCACCCCAGGACCTCCCGTTTACCTGAAGCAGAGGCCAAAGCAGTGTATAGCAGCGGCCCCGGAAGTCGCTGCCCAGCCCCGCGACAGACAGGCTCCCCAATGGCAAAACGGCCAAAGGGGACCCCACCAGTCATAATTGGTTGGTTGGTTGGTTGGTTGGGTTTAATGGCGCATTAGCAACTAAGGCTATAATGCGCCAAACATATGTCCAATAGGTAAAAGGATAAAAATCACGTTACCCCTTAACCAAAGTTAAAAATAAACTACAAAGACCAACAAAATAGAGATTGCAGTAAAAAAGAACATGCAGAGCAACAATGAACAAATGTAGAAATATGTTATACGAATAAAAACATAAAAATAACCCAGCTGTAAGCAAACTGGGTTAAAGATATAGAGTAATAAAAAGGGAGTAAAACTACAAGCGATTAAAATATCCAGTAAATTTTAAAAATTGGTTGGTTGGTTGGTTGGGTTTAATGGCGCATTAGCAACTAAGGCTATAATGCGCCAAACATATGTCCAATAGGTAAAAGGATAAAAATCACGTTACCCCTTAACCAAAGTTAAAAATAAACTACAAAGACCAACAAAATAGAGATTGCAGTAAAAAAGAACATGCAGAGCAACAATGAACAAATGTAGAAATATGTTATACGAATAAAAACATAAAAATAACCCAGCTGTAAGCAAACTGGGTTAAAGATATAGAGTAATAAAAAGGGAGTAAAACTACAAGCGATTAAAATATCCAGTAAATTTTAAAAATTGGTTGGTTGGTTGGTTGGGTTTAATGGCGCATTAGCAACTAAGGCTATAATGCGCCAAACATATGTCCAATAGGTAAAAGGATAAAAATCACGTTACCCCTTAACCAAAGTTAAAAATAAACTACAAAGACCAACAAAATAGAGATTGCAGTAAAAAAGAACATGCAGAGCAACAATGAACAAATGTAGAAATATGTTATACGAATAAAAACATAAAAATAACCCAGCTGTAAGCAAACTGGGTTAAAGATATAGAGTAATAAAAAGGGAGTAAAACTACAAGCGATTAAAATATCCAGTAAATTTTAAAAATTGAAAAACAGCGTTAAAACAACTATGATCTGATAAAAGATGTCCGAGTGTAAGGGGCTCGGACATAAAATCATGAGAGTTAAAAAACATATGTCTTTCAAAGTTAAAACAATGACATTCAATTAAAATATGTTTGATTGTTAAAAAGGTGTCACAAAACTCACACTTAGGTTCGTCGTCCGCCCGTAAGAGAAACGAATGAGTAATAAACGAATGACCTAAGCGAAGCCGAGCAAGTACAACTTCCTCCTTACGATTCCTGCGGTAACAAGACTGCCATGGTTTGATGATAGGTTTGATCTCAAAGAGCTTGTTGGTAAGCTGTCCTGACCAAGATCTCTGCCACTGTGCCCGGAGCTCGGTGGTAAAACGTTGCCGGAAATCCAGATAGGGAACCGGCAACGGAGAGTCGGACAGGGGCGTGGCTGACCTGGCAGCAGAATCTGCCAAATCATTACCCCTGATTCCGACGTGACCGGGCACCCAACAGAAATGGATGGTGGAGGTGGCTGCCAGACGATGTAGCTGCTGGCGGATCTTAGTAAGAACAGGGTGAGGCCGATGCCTCACCGAGATCAAAGCCTGTAGCGAGCTACGCGAGTCGGTGTAAAGCACACACCGACGATGATGCTTAGTCGCCACGTGGTCCAAGGCGAGGCTGATAGCGTGCAACTCTGCAGTGAAGATGGAACACTGCAGTGGGATCTGGTCTGCAATGATTACATCACAGCAGACCATGGCCGATCCCACCGATGTGCCGGACTTCGAGCCATCTGTGAAGACAGGCAAGAAGTCCGGGTACTCAGCACGATGGCTGGCAAAGAGTTGCCGGTACACACAGTCGGGTGTAAAGGCCTTCCCCGTCCTCCACAAGGAAAAATCACAGGAAGGGGAAACAGCGAGCCATGGTGGAAGTGGCTCAGCTGTCGACTGTGCAATGCTATCGAGACTGGGGTTGATGTCTCTGAGGTAGCCTCGGACTCGCAAACCAAATGGACGAATGGCAGTCGGCCGGTTAGTGTAAAGCATTTCCCACTTCGGACTGAAAACGCAGTCCCAAGTGGGATGGCCAGGCAGGGATCGTAATTTTGCTGCATACTGCAGGGGCAACTGCTGATGGCGAATAGATAAAGAAGGTTCGTCGGTCTCAACGTAAAGGCTCTGGACCGGTGAGGTGCGGAAGGCTCCCGTGCAAACACGGAGAGCCTGATGATGGAGGGGGTCCAGCACCTTCACCACCGAATCCCGGGCCGAGTCGTACACCTGGGATCCGTAGTCCAGTATCGATCGGACAAGTGCACGGTACAGGCGGAGCAAAGAACATCGGTCCGCCCCCCAAGAAAGGGAGGAGAGGACCTTGACGATGTTCAATGCCCGCGTGCACTTGGACCTGAGATGATGTATGTGTGGTAAAAAGGTCAATTTCCGATCGAATATGAGACCGAGAAACTTGGTCTCCGCCACAACTGGAATGATGTTACCCCCGAGCTGCAGCTCGGGATCCAGGTGAAGATTACGCTTGTGGCAAAAGTGCACACAAGCAGTCTTCTGTGGGGAGAACCGAAACCCGTTTGCCGTCGCCCAAACCGAAAGATTGTTCAGGGCAATTTGCAGTTGTCTTTCAATGACCCTCATGCTGGACGATGACCAAAAGATGCTAAAGTCATCAACATAGAGGGCATTGCCTACTGATGGAGGAAGTTGTCTAGCTATAGAATTAATCTTGACAGCGAAAAGCGTAACACTCAGAACGCAGGCTTGTGGCACCCCTTGTTCTTGGGGGTACGGCCGCGACAGTGTTACCAACACGGACACGAAAAGAGCGTGTCGATAAGAAGGTGGAGATGAAGATCAGCATGTGACCTCTTAAGCCGAAACTGTGGAGGTCACGAAGAATGCCGAATCTCCAAGCCGTGTCGTACGCTTTTTCGATGTCGAAGAAAATTGACACCAGGTGCTCTCTACGTAAAAAAGAGTTTCTGATATCCATTCGAGGCGTATCAGATGGTCAAGAGTTGACCGTTGCCTGCGAAAGCCACACTGGGTGTTGGAAAGAAGGTTGTGGTGTTCTAAATACCAGATGAGTCTGGCATTTACCATTCTTTCCAACACCTTACACACGCAGCTCGTCAACGCAATGGGACGATAATTAGAAGGAATCTTGGGATCTTTGCCTGGCTTGGGGAAAGCCAAGACGATGGCCTCCCGCCATGAGTCCGGAAACTGCTCCTCGAGAAAAATGCGATTGAAGAGTTGGAGCAGCCGATCATTACTCGATGGTGAAAGATGTTGGAGCATGGCATAATGACATTGTCCGGCCCGACAGCAGAGGCACGAGAAGAGTGCAGAGCAAGGCGAAGCTCCTCCGCTGTGAACGGCCTGTTGTAAGGCTCCAGGCCATTCGAGTGGAAAGACAGTGGAGAGCGCTCCTCCCTGCCCTTCTGGGCCAGAAACTCGGGGGAGTAAGAGGAAGACGAAGAGATGGAAGAGAATGACTCCCCCAGAGTGTCGGCAATTGCTTTGGGATCAGCAATTGCCTGTCCATTGTGCTCCAGGATCGATAACGAGTGGGACACGTAGTTCCCACTCATCTTCCGGACTTTATCCCACACGACCTTAGAACTAGTCGTGCGGGTGATAGAAGATGTATACTTGATCCAAGATTCCTTCTGGCTCTGGCGTCAGATGAAACGAGCTTTCGCCCTGGCGCGTTTGAAATTTTCAAGGTTGGGGGTCGTCGGATATCTCTGAAACACCCCCCAAGCCTTGTTCTGAGACTTACGAGCTGCGGTGCAATCTGGATTCCACCACAGTTTCGGAAAGCGAGGAAACTGTGCAGAAGTTTGAGGAATTGTTGATGCAGCTGCATCTACGATACAGTCCGTTATCTCCGCTACTGCCACATTGATTGGCTCCTGGCTGACAGAGTGGTCATCGATCTCAGAGAGCAGCTCGAAACCACCCCAGTCAGCCCGATCGAGCCTCCACCGTGAGACGCGTGAAGGGCTGCAAGGCCCCCCACGGGAGATGGTGCACACCACGGGGAGGTGATCGCTTCCGTATGGGTTGTCCTCGACCTCCCATGTAAAGAGTGGAAGGATCGAGGAGGAGCAGATGGTAAGGTCAATGGCAGTGAAAGTGCGGGTTGGGGAGTGAAAGTAAGTACTCACACCGGTGTTCAACAGGGAGAGAGAAGGATCCAGGAGCCACTGCTCCAGGACCGCACCCCTTCCGTTGGTGTCAGCACTGCCCCAAAGTGGACTGTGTCCGTTGAGGTCCCCCATAATGAGGAAGGGGGACGGCAGCTGCGAGACGAGATCATCAAGGTCTTCCTGGAAGACGATGCTCCCAGGTGGAAGATATACAGAGCAGACAGTCAGCGAGAACCCCACGAAGAGACAGATGGCTACCGCCTCTAAGTTGATGGTGAGTGGTACGACCTGGAATGGAGAATGGTTGCTGACGAGGATGGCGACACCTCCGCGAGCTGGACCATCTCCATCCCGGTATGATTAATGGTGGTATGAATTAATGGCGGTACATACAGAAGGGTATACTGATGTACAAGTTTATAACTTTGATGAGACTGCATTATATTACAGAATGTTGCCAAGTAAAACCTTAGATCTAAAAAGTAACCCAGAAATTGATCTCGACCAAACCACAACACATTCAGATTCAGCTTCAGATAATGTCTTCACTGAGGCTGAAATTTCTCGTATCCGGGAAATATTGAATGAGCCAGAAATAACTAATGATTCTTTGACTGATTGGTTAAATGTGGACGCTAGAGAAGAAAGTATTTGTCAGAATATGACTGATGAAATGATTATCGAATCCATTTGCGGTGACGAAGATTGTCAAGAAGAAACAGAAAATGATGATGAAATAGCCAGTGGGATACCCGATACACCGCCAACAACCAAAGAATGGGCTGAATCACAAGAAAATATTAACAGTGTCAGATTGTTGCAATTAGCATCTTTCAAAGGGAAATGATACAGAAGTTATCAAAAAGCAAACAAATAAAAATTACTCACTTTTTTAAGTGATGTTTTGTAATTGAAATGATGTCGAATACATAGATTTTAGTCAAGTTATAGATAGTGTTTGTTTTTACATATTTTCAAGCGTACTTATGTACGTAAATAAAATAATAAATATATGTACTTATTAAGATGTACAACTATGTTATGTGAATTTTAATAAAACACTTAATAAATAAATTGGTTTTTTTATTAAAATACATAATGTATATATAGTTGATGGGATGTTTCAGTATATAGCTCAAATCGTTCTGAGTAAATTTATTGTGTCGCCATTTATTACCTCGGTATAAAGCGGTTCACCTTATAACGCGGGTGTTGTTTCCCGCCCGACATGCGCGTTATATCGGGGGTCCACTGTATTAATTTCGATAGTAAATTATATATGTATGCTGATGATACAGTGCTAATCAACTTCCACTCTGATTTAGAATGCGCCATTTGCAATCTACAAAGTGATTTCAATAAAGCAGTTAAATGGTTTTCTCTTAACAAACTGAGTCTAAACGAGAAAAAAACTAAATTTATGTGTATTGGTTCTCAACAACCTACACTTAATAGAAGAATTACTAAGTATCGAATGAGTTGTACTAGGCTGGATGGTTTATCACCTGGTACATGCAATTGTCCTAAAATAGAAGAAGAAAATGAAATAATTTACCTAGGCTTGAAAATGAATTCGAAAATGAAATGGAATAAACATATTGATTAGATGTGTTCAAGACTACGATATGTAGCATTTAAAATTAGGAAACTTAACATGTTTGTTGATACACAGATAACTATTTCAGTATATAAAGCACTTTTTGAATCTACAGGAAATCCTCTCGGAGCTTTCAGTCAAGGAAGTGATAGCAGTCCACCGGGTTTCGTCACGCCGTGATGGAAAGAGCCCAGCCGGGTACTCATCCTAACTTACAACACACCACACCTGCCTACTTCCATCAAGGCAGGATACTTACACTGCGAGGTGCGGCCATTTATACCCAACCCTCTGCGTTGTTTTCAATGCCAGAGGTTTGGCCTTGCCCGCACCTCATGCTGCGGCAAGCCCACCTGTGCTCTTTGTGGCAGTCAGGATCATCTTGAACCTGACTGCACAGCAGAAAAGGCATGCTGTGTAAACTGCCGTGGTGAACATCCGGCGTACTCCCGCGACTGTCCGAAGTGGCTAGAGGAGAAAGAGGTGCAGCGCCTGAAGACCCTCCACAACATCAGCTATCCAGAGGCGAGAAAGCTTGCTGCACTGCCTGCCCCACCTGGCAAGGTCTCCTATGCGATTTCCACGGTTCCCAAAACCGTGGTGGAATCCCGACTGCACTGCAGCTCGTAAGGCTCAGAACAAGGCTTGGGGGGTGTTTCGAGATATCCAACGTCCCCCAAACTAGAAGCATTCAAGCACGCCAGGGCGAAAGCACATTTTGTCCGGCGCCAGAGCCAGAAGGAATCTAGGAAGAAACATTTCTCGAGTTCATCAAAGAATCAGCCAACCAAAAAACTTTACAGTTTCGCATTGTGAGTCGCAGTATAACTCTGAACGCGTCACAGTGGTTTACACTGGCTATCCACGTAGACGAAGTGATGCGGGTCGTGCGAAATGTGTGTGGAATTCTCAAAGATCACCATCTCTGCAGTGCCATTATAGAACATTGTGAATCAGTTCGACCTTTCCTGTTGGGACCTGTTTTCTGTGGCCCCGAGTGTGTACATCAGCTGTTGAATATTTTTCTGCAAGAACTTATATGTCTGATCCCTTTAGATGGACTACAACCCGAAGAAAAAATACTGGCCATCATTGAATGGTCTGGTGACTTGGACATTAATACCTTAGCACAAGTGTTTGTGGATACAGCCTGGAAACGAGGTCTGTTGAATTGTAGATTCGGGATTTGTGTGTACTCTAAAATATAATACTATTGTCGACGAGGCAAAATATGAAATGTATAAATTAAATAAATATTTGTAACCTATATAATGTGTCTGTCTTTTCATCCTGTTTCATTTTAGTCTTGGTATGGATAGGAGAAAGGTGTTAGCTAGTGTCGGTAGCGTAATCGTAACAGTGTTAACGATAGTGGTGCTTGCATTAGAACTTGTGGTCCCTAGTAAAAATATTAAGTGTGGAGAGTCAAAAGCCTTAGACGGTGAATACAAAATTCGCGTGTGTAACTTAACAGTGGACATCAGACAGTTTATAGGAGATATTCCTACAGTGACAGGTGTTACACTTTCGCTACATCAATGGCAAAATCTGGTGGGGTACGACGTGGTGGGTGAAGCAGAAAACAAAACTTTGGAATCCCATTATTTCGACCCTGAAAGAGGATTCGGTAGTGTAAAAAAGTTAGCTCTGAATACAGGACTGCCTCTCAAACTCGTCCAAGAATGGTTAGAAAAGCAACCTGCCTACACACTACATAAACCTGTTCGCAGAAAGTTCCCATGTAACAAAGTTTATGTCACAGGGTTAGACGAACAATGGCAAGTCGATCTCGTTGTTGTAAAAAATCGAACTCGCTTCAATGACGGTTATCGCTACATATTAACGGTCATCGATGTGTTCTCGAGGTATGGGTGGGCAGTACCTATGAAGGCAAAAACAGGGAAAGAAATGGTGTCGGCTTTCAAAAAAATCCTTTCCAAGGGGCGATCTCCCATGAATTTAAATACGGATCAAGGTACCGAATTTACCAACAGAGCATTCCAGAAACTCCTGAAAATGAAAGGTATTCGGTTCTTCGTCACCTACTCTGACAAAAAAGCAGCTTTGGTGGAGAGATGGAATCGCACTCTACCCGAGAGACGGGAGATATTATACATGCAATAACACCTACCGGTACCTGGATGTATTGCAACGTGTTGTACGAGGATACAATGCCTCAGTTCATAGTGCACACAATATGGCTCCCAAGGACGTGACTTTACACAATGAGGACAGTCTGGGTTCGACTCTACCGCAATCCTACCATAGTAAAAGAAAAACCGGCATTTAAAGTGGGGGACATGGTTCGACTAGCCAGTCTAAAAGTACCCTTCAAGAAGGCAGGTACGCATTTGTGGACCGAAGAAATTTTTATAGTTGACAAGGTGTTACATCGTCAGCCCCCTGTATACGTCATACGGGATTCCGAGGGAGAAGTGTTGAAGGGCACATTCTATAAATCGGAACTTCAAAAAGTGACCGAATTTTACACTGTTGAGAAAATAATCGAGAGAAAAGGTCACAAGGCACTGGTCAAATTTCGCGGTTATCCCAAACCTTCGTGGATTCCTAAAAAATGGATAGTTTCTACCTGACACTATCCTCCACAGCTAGTCAGAATATTTACCCAAACAATTCGCAGAGTGATTTCACGGTTCGTCTAGCAAAACCCCTAAGACTAAGTGGAAAATGGAAAGTGGGACTAGCAGAAGTTCACTTACTCGTGAGCTGGTACAATGTGGATGGTTCTAATGACACGTTTCAATATTATGCTCCTGCTCCCTCTGAAGAATACTGGAAAATCAAGCTTAAACCAGGCAAAATAACTCGAATGGAACTATTGTTTCTCCTCTCCACTCAGATCCCCAAAGAAATAATAGTGTCCTATAACAGTGGTTACTGGGTATTCAAACTAAGTGAGGGATACGGTTTGATGTTCCCTAAAACGAATTTCGGTAGGGTTCTGTGTGTTGGCGAGGGAGTTTCTGTGTGTTGACAAACACTTCTACCAACGATTTACTACCAAACTGTGCAATACTGCAACATTCGATATAGATGACGATTGTTATTTCTACGTGATTCCTCCAGATAGTTTCCACGAACGAGAGGTACCCCACGGACGATACGAAACCGCTGAATCATTATTCGATGTGATGAACCTCTCTGTGCCAGGTCATGCCCTACAAGTTGAGAAAAGCTTTTTGTTTCAAGCAACAGGCCGATCACACAATGTTGACGGATGCAGACAAACTACATTTCCTTAAATTTCCTCATTCGAACCCAGGATTAGGAGACATGCTAGGAATCACTAAATTAGATATTCCACTGAATAAAGATACGGGTGACTACCCATCGATATGAACAGAGGAATGTACGGTATTTATTTGTATTCAGACGTGATTGCACCTCAGTTGTTAGGCGATACTCATGGTGAACTGTTACGTGTTGTGAATCCTGCCGTCAGAACCAGTAATAACGAAGCCATCGTTGCAGTGTATCAACAACCTGATTACTACCCCTTGGCAAGAAACAGTTACGAGAGTGTGAGAATCTTCCTTCGTACCGATACAGGAGAACCTCTGCATTTTAAATTCGGTCAAGTTTTAGTCAAGTTACATTTCTGCCATGATTTCCCCCTTCTGCAGACACATATGTGAGCTACTACAAGAGCCAAACAGGGCAGGGTGTGTTCAGGGGCCCTCGTTATCAGAGAGGTGATGGGCTCGGTAGCATCTTTGCCGCTATTGGACGTTTCATCAGCCCTCTCGTACGACCAGCGCTATCCACCCTACGTAAGGGTGGGCTACGGTTCGTTTCAGACATGGCCCAGGGGAAAAACTTCAAAACTGCAGCCAAAGCAGGGCTGCGTGAAGCCGGTGTAGACCTATTGCAACGCACCAGTTCCAAGCTGCAGGGAGGAAAACGGATAAAACGTCTCCGTCATCATCCTAGTGTTCATAAAGTGAAGAGACTCTGTACTGTGAAGGACGTGTTTTCATCATGAGCATTCAGAAAATTCACGCTGATTCTGGTGACTGTACCAATTCCGAACTGGACCTGTTTCTGGTTCCCCCCACTGTCTCTCTCAACTGGAAAGAGGTTGCTATGTTAATTATTTACCTATGGCTTCACTGGAAGGTAATGCTCCACTTGAATTCATCGTGAAGGGGACAGACGATTACACTGATCTATTCCACTGTCACCTGCACCTCGTCTTGAAAATTGTGAAAACCGACGGTACACCCCCGTCGGAAGTGATCGTCCCCTGCAATCATTTCTTCCACGCTCTCTTCAATCAAGTAGACGTCTTCCTCAACTATCACCTAGTGAGTGCTTCTCACACCCTGTACCCCTACATGGACCCTGGATATGCGACCCTGTACCCCTACATGGCGTACCTGGAGACTCTATTGAATTACGGTACCGATGCCACGCGAAGTCAGCTCAGTACGTCACTCTGGTACCTCGACACCCCCAGTAAAATGGAACTAACCAGTCGGGAGAATGAGGGATGGCATCAGCGCAAGGGGTACGTGAAGGCAACAGGTATCGAACTCATCTCGTGGATTCATGCTGACCTGTTCAACCAAGAACGTTACCTACTCAATCAGGTCGATCTCAGACTGCATTTGTTAAGGTCCAAGCCCGAATTCTGTCTTGTGACAGGTGAAGCGGACCCCCCTTACAAAGTACAGATTCACGAAGCTGAATTTTTCGTGAGCAAAGTCAAACTCGCTTCTGGTGTCATCCTTGCACCTGCACGTGTACTGAGAGTGCCAAGTACCCCCTGCCTAAAACGGATTTACGTATGTTCTCCATCGCTGCAGGTCTGACGAGTGTGAACCGTGACAATTTATTTATTGGTCAACTTCCGGTACGTCTGGTACTGGCTATGGTGGAAAGTAAAAGTCTGAATGGATCGTACGAAAAAAATCCCTTCAACTTCCAACATTTCGACTTAAACTACATCAGCCTTCACATTGATAGTGATCAGCAGTCCTACACCCCAGACTTTACGAATGGACATTATCTCCGATGTTACCAAGGATTATTGGAAGCTGTGGACGCATGGAAATCCGATAGTGGTATTAACTTGTTGCGAAAAGCCTATGGCAAGGGTTTTACACTGTTTGGATTCCAATTAACCCCCGAGCAACGTGAATGTAATCAAGTGTTTTCTTTAATAAAGAGCGCTAGTGTGAGAGTCAAATTAAAGTTTGCCAGACCACTACCCACATCAGTCACTGTGATCCTGTAAGCAGAATACCAGAATCTGCTGGAAATCCCACTGGATCGTAAAATCCTGTTTGACTACAGCTCATGAATACCTATCAGTTAGAATCCATCCTCTCGATGTTACCTAAAAGTCTAGGTGTGTTCCCACGTGACAGACTACCACGCACAATCGACCGGTCAGAAGCCTTGTTTATCTACAATACCGATCCGTCCTCCATGCCCCGAACCCACTGGATAGCAGTTTACAAGAAAGGAATGCATGTGGATCATTTGACCCACTGGGGACGAGTCCCAATGTCTCCATGCAAGAATACTATAGCTGGCTAGGCATACGTCACGTGTTACATCCTTCGATACCTCTGCAGGACCCCATGGGAGACACTTGGGGTGCTCAGTCTGTATTTCCTGTTTAAAATAGCGAGCAGTTCGACTCTTCCACAGTACTGCATCGCAATTACACGTGTCGAGTAGACTTTAACGACTGTATGGTGGTACGATGGCTCTCCGAACTCCTTCAAATATTTTAATTGCAGCTCCTTCTCAGTGTGGAAAGACTACTTTCACTCTGAAACTCATCAAAGAAGCCGCTCAAGTGTTCAAACCCCAGCCCAACGTGTCGTTTACTGTTACGGTGAGTGGCAACCTGCCTTTGAACCCTTTAAGAAAACTGGAATTTTACGGACTACCTGTAGATCTGGAATTTGATCCCCTCAGGCCTACGCTTCTGGTATTGGACGACTTGATGGAACAGTCTATGGCCAGCGAACACATATCTCAATTGTTTATTCGTGGAGGCATCATAAAAATATCACGATTGTCCTGATCTGGCAAAATCTGTTTTTAAAGGGGAGACATTCGAAGACTATATCACTCAATGCTCACTGTTTTTATTTTGCAACTGTCGGGACGCTTCACAAATAACGCATCTGGCAAGACAAGTATTCCCACATCAATCCAAACTCCTGACTGATGCTTATAGACTAGCTACACAACCTCCCTGTGGCTATTTGTGCGTCGACCTTCACCCCAGAACGTTAGATACTGAAAGGCTCAGTGCCAAGATCCTCCCTTCTGAAGAACCCGAGATACTCTACGTCCGAAATGAAAGTTAGATCTCAAGGCCCGTTCCTTGTGTTTACCAAAACTTGGGGGAAAGAAACGTGCAGCTCTGTTGAAGCACATCTCCGACCCAGATGTACGCTCTATGTGAAGTGTGCACTAATTTCTTAAAAGGGAATATACCTGTCTCCCATCGAGTATTAAAGAATTTACGAAGTCACAAGACGGTCATAAGAAGTCTAGCGTCCAAACGTGCATCTGTCCGTCACAAGAAACGTCTCGTACAGCGTGGTTCCGGGTTTATCATTCCACTGCTGACTGTTGCCTTACCCCTGTTGGTCTCCTTATTTAGAAAAAAATGATTTCAGTGAAGGCTGTTCAAAGACGAAACATACGAAAAAAAGTGCGAGATTTAGACTCGATGAAGAAAATACTTGAATCTAATGTCGATGATAAAACTGAAAAGTACCTGGCTGTATTGAAAAATTACCTGTTATTTAACCGACAATTGGAAACCCCCCACGAAGTAAAAGTCAGCATCCCCCCCCCGAAGTAAAGCTCAACATTCCCAGACAACCCATAGCAGAGACTTTTGCTCCCCCTCCAATGAGCGAATTTGTTCCCGTCCGACGTAAGAAAAGGAAGTTATTTGAATGGACTTCATATTGAAGATATCTGAAGACTTCTGTAAAAAACTTTCCAAGACTTTTGTACCTGAAGACTTGTGTTAAAAATCTGCATTAAAAAACCAAGTATTAAAAATGTGTGATAAAAAACCAAGTATTAAAAATGTATTAAAGATATCCAATAAAAGAAATTAAAACTGATATACGCATTTTGTTCATTCTTTGGTTTTATAAATGTTATCCATAGAAACATCATCTTGCTGACACATCTTTTTACTCACATAAATATAGTGTTGAAGATTGGAAAATAAAGAGACTGGTTTTTAAAAAACATTTATTAAGCTAAATGGCACAGTATATTTCAATGCAGACAATAGTTTGGTAATTATAGTGGAAGCTTCAATAAAAACAGTAGTGGTATTTACAAACGTTTCATAATATTAACAATTCTACTATACAGCAAGTGAGCCATGAGATAGATGGCGCCAGTGCAGACGCAGTCAGATAGCATCTCCGACTTCCGCTAGTACAGACGCGAGCCGGCTCAAAAACCGGAAGTGTCATAGGGGGCGCTAGTGTAGGCACAGAGCGCATAGTGGAGAGCCAATGAAAATGCGGCTGCGATCCTGATAGCTTCGCATACCTGACTTGCGGGTTAGATTGACAGCACGCTAGCAAGCGACATATTTTTCTGCAATATGCACTTTTTTTCTGAAGTATGTTAAATACACATAATTAAAAATACTTTTTCTGCAATATGCACATTTTTTCTGAAGTATGCTGGATTCACACATTTTTCCGCACTATGCCATTAACATTTTATACCTACATTTTAAAATAATTTTTCTGCAATACGCTATTAACATTTTAAAACATTTAAAAACCCAGCAATATGATAAATACGCATTTTTAAAATACTTTTATAAAAAATTATTATGTACAATAAAAATTAACTTACAGCAAATCAATCAACATGTCAAGCTGTGCATCTCCAAATCCATAAGGCACAGGTCTCTCCAGGTGGTAAATACCTTTTATCCAGGAGAACACGGAATTTTTTTACAAGGGGTTTGTTGATCAGTGTCCCTTGAGCCTTGTTTCTTACCACGTTAAAGGGAACATCAGAAGTCTGTGTTTTGTCCAAAACCATAACTTTCAAAAGTTCGAAGCTGTAGCGGTCTTTATTGATCCCTCCGAGTGTGAATCCTTTGGCTCTAAGAATTTGATCCCCGCTGGTTAACCTCAGGGCATAGGATTTGGGACCTGCCGACACATAGTCCGTAATGTGGACATCAGGGCCATATTTCGATGTTATCTCCGAAACCCACGATCCAAGGAAGTCCACTGTTTCAGGTATATAAGTGTCCTTAGGAGACGTGGAGAAGATGCAACTATCAGTGTCGCAATATAAAGCTCTACGACCCAGTTTAGAGAGCAGATCGTAGAGCTTCAGACGTGCGTGACTGGTAACCGTGGCACCAATTACATTTCCCTTGGTATTTTCAGGGCAAGCTTCCGGAGTAGGCTTGTAAGTCACAAGCACAGACTCATCATTGACGGGGCTGACATCCATCACTATGACTGTAGAGTCGGTTAACAGTCTCATGTATTCCAGGGGCAGGTGACTAATTGGGTCTTAGTCTTCTCCATCCCCTCCACTTGCTTACCCCACGAGGAGTTGAGTGCTAATTTAGTGAGCGACCTATGGAGGCTGTTCTTCACAACTTCGGAGGGGTAGATCCGAACCCACTCTGCTCTGTAGAAATTCTCGCAAAATTCCTCCTTTTCGGCCTGTCTTCACGTCAGGTGGGAATCCTGTATCGCTGTTTAGCTGCAAAGAATGTGTTAATGTATTATGTGTACAAGCCTCCTGATTTACTGCTGGGGTTGTATTTCATTCTGGCATTAAAATGCCAGACATCGTAAAATTTCATGAGGCGGTACCCGGCTCTCATTGCAGCGTAAATCTCGATAAGCCAAGATGCTGTTAAGGACCTCTTATTCTCGCTGTGTACACACAGGGATTTCGCACTCTGCGCACACACGACAGAGTGGGAAGAGCAGTTTTCCTCTGGCTCTGTAGGGCAGAACAGGTATGAACAGAGTCGCGTGAACTATCCCAAAGTAAAAAACGATGTCGTGATGGAAGTCCTTGGTTATTCTGATGGGATGACCTTTGCCGAACTCCGAGTACTTGCACACATAAGGGTACAAGGAATTAATGTTGCAGTACTCTAATTGCACACCTTGATCAACCGATGAATATGTGGAGAACACTTCCGTACGTCCGCCGTAAAGGAAATCACGACTTCCTATCCTTCTGTTGGGCTCTATGGATTTATAAATCTTTGCTACAAGCGGAGTCGTTCTCAACATCTTGTCAAAATCGTGCTCCCAGAGAACTTTAAGTTTGTAGTCAGGTAACAGGATTTTGAGCGTATTAAGTCGATCCAGGGTTCTCGTGTAGATAACTCCATAGGGTTTTCTAGAGGAAGGCTGAATGGCATCGGGGCGGAAAATTTTTTCACAACCATGGAAAAAACAGCCACAAAATTCCCACAGAATTTTTTTTTCTTCGTTAATACCATCAATTTTGTACGTGCCAATCTTGGCCTCTCCATCAGCAGTGCGCGCAGTTCGAATCTCGATGTTTTCCTTGGTCGCTATGTAATCAAGCCAGGCTAGTGCTTTTAACGATTGCCTATCGTTACTAGCACTGTAACCTCGAGCAGGATAGACGCCTAAAACGTTTTCTTCTAGGAAATTGGCCCTGAATACCCTCAGACAGGCCCCCGCAATCGTCAGATCTTGAGCAAAGGGGTCGATACCTGCGAGGTTTTTAAACTGTAGACGAAAACACTTGGCACCACGGCGCAGAGCATCTACATCCGCTCTACAGTAATGGGATAACTCTGTTTGAAAGTTCCATGTTTTAGAACATGTTACAGCGTACCAATCTTCAAACATTGCTTGGGTTCAAGAATCCATGTTGCACACTCCGAAATATGTACGGTCAGGAACAGGTCCTACGTAATGGAGGTTCTCCACACAGGTCAACTTATGGGGGAAAAACCCTTTCTCTTCATCCAGGTTAAAGGTTTTCGTGAAGCTACGAAGTGGCGCCTGGATGAAGGATAAGGTATCTGTGAACCTTATTTTTAATCCTGTTAAAAAAATCCCCAAAATTTGCTACCTTGAAATATAATCTCGGTTTCAAGAACCTACTGTATAAATCTTTCAAGATTGGAAAACCGTCGAAACCTTTCAGGTTATGAGCCATTACGGTGACGTTTTTAAAACGTTGAATACCTGGGGACAGTTTGCTCAGTAAACAATCCATGAATTCTTTTACACAGGTAAATGTGACAAATTTCCAATCATTGTTTTCGTTAAAAGTGGCTACGCACAAGATGGTATGCAAAACCCCGTCAGGAAGCTGAACTATTTCAAGGTCGAAATATATATAGTCCATTTCGATATCGTCCTTCTTACAGGTTTTGACGTATTGAGGCTTTTCAGATTGGCAGTGATGTTTTTTCATCGGGTCGAAAATATCAAGGCATTTCACGCATCGATGTTTGGTCTTGCAGGTTTGCGTCAGATGCGCCTTGTAGCATTAGTGCCCCCGCAGATACGTGTTGCAAGAGGGGCAGAGCAGAGGGTCTTCAAAATGAACGTCTGGGGATAAGCAGCAATTGCAGGTTCCTTTG